>CM055362.1:1797346-1844756 GCA_029228515.1 Populus alba x Populus x berolinensis | reverse complement strand
CTTCGATGGGTTGCCGAAATTCAGTTGCCTTTGAATTTCGGGTGATCCCTCTTGAGCATGTATGCTTCTGCTACTTGTTTCATCATACTTTCTTCCGCAAACGGCGAAACGCTTTGACTCGGTGAGTTTCGAGGCATTCCGACTTCGATGCCCCGGTTGCCGAAATTCAGTTGCCTTTGAATTTGGGTGATCCCTCTTGAGCATGTATGCTTCTGCTACTTGTTCTACATCATACTTTCTTCCGCAAACGGCGAAACGCTTTGACTCGGTGAGTTTCGAGGCATTCCGACTTCGATGCCCCGGTTGCCGAAATTCAGTTGCCTTTGAATTTCGGGTGATCCCTCTTGAGCATGTATGCTTCTGCTACTTGTTCTACATCATACTTTCTTCCGCAAACGGCGAAACGCTTTGACTCGGTGAGTTTCGAGGCATTCCGACTTCGATGCCCCGGTTGCCGAAATTCAGTTGCCTTTGAATTTCGGGTGATCCCTCTTGAGCATGTATGCTTCTGCTACTTGTTCTACATCATACTTTCTTCCGCAAACGGCGAAACGCTTTGACTCGGTGAGTTTCGAGGCATTCCGACTTCGATGCCCGGTTGCCGAAATTCAGTTGCCTTTGAATTTCGGGTGATCCCTCTTGAGCATGTATGCTTCTGCTACTTGTTCTACATCATACTTTCTTCCGCAAACGGCGAAACGCTTTGACTCGGTGAGTTTCGAGGCATTCCGACTTCGATGCCCGGTTGCCGAAATTCAGTTGCCTTTGAATTTCGGGTGATCCCTCTTGAGCATGTATGCTTCTGCTACTTGTTCTACATCATACTTTCTTCCGCAAACGGCGAAACGCTTTGACTCGGTGAGTTTCGAGGCATTCCGACTTCGATGCCCCGGTTGCCGAAATTCAGTTGCCTTTGAATTTCGGGTGATCCCTCTTGAGCATGTATGCTTCTGCTACTTGTTCTACATCATACTTTCTTCCGCAAACGGCGAAACGCTTTGACTCGGTGAGTTTCGAGGCATTCCGACTTCGATGCCCCGGTTGCCGAAATTCAGTTGCCTTTGAATTTCGGGTGATCCCTCTTGAGCATGTATGCTTCTGCTACTTGTTCTACATCATACTTTCTTCCGCAAACGGCGAAACGCTTTGACTCGGTGAGTTTCGAGGCATTCCGACTTCGATGCCCCGGTTGCCGAAATTCAGTTGCCTTTGAATTTCGGGTGATCCCTCTTGAGCATGTATGCTTCTGCTACTTGTTCTACATCATACTTTCTTCCGCAAACGGCGAAACGCTTTGACTCGGTGAGTTTCGAGGCATTCCGACTTCGATGCCCGGTTGCCGAAATTCAGTTGCCTTTGAATTTCGGGTGATCCCTCTTGAGCATGTATGCTTCTGCTACTTGTTCTACATCATACTTTCTTCCGCAAACGGCGAAACGCTTTGACTCGGTGAGTTTCGAGGCATTCCGACTTCGATGCCCCGGTTGCCGAAATTCAGTTGCCTTTGAATTTCGGGTGATCCCTCTTGAGCATGTATGCTTCTGCTACTTGTTCTACATCATACTTTCTTCCGCAAACGGCGAAACGCTTTGACTCGGTGAGTTTCGAGGCATTCCGACTTCGATGCCCCGGTTGCCGAAATTCAGTTGCCTTTGAATTTCGGGTGATCCCTCTTGAGCATGTATGCTTCTGCTACTTGTTCTACATCATACTTTCTTCCGCAAACGGCGAAACGCTTTGACTCGGTGAGTTTCGAGGCATTCCGACTTCGATGCCCGGTTGCCGAAATTCAGTTGCCTTTGAATTTCGGGTGATCCCTCTTGAGCATGTATGCTTCTGCTACTTGTTCTACATCATACTTTCTTCCGCAAACGGCGAAACGCTTTGACTCGGTGAGTTTCGAGGCATTCCGACTTCGATGCCCCGGTTGCCGAAATTCAGTTGCCTTTGAATTTCGGGTGATCCCTCTTGAGCATGTATGCTTCTGCTACTTGTTCTACATCATACTTTCTTCCGCAAACGGCGAAACGCTTTGACTCGGTGAGTTTCGAGGCATTCCGACTTCGATGCCCGGTTGCCGAAATTCAGTTGCCTTTGAATTTCGGGTGATCCCTCTTGAGCATGTATGCTTCTGCTACTTGTTCTACATCATACTTTCTTCCGCAAACGGCGAAACGCTTTGACTCGGTGAGTTTCGAGGCATTCCGACTTCGATGCCCCGGTTGCCGAAATTCAGTTGCCTTTGAATTTCGGGTGATCCCTCTTGAGCATGTATGCTTCTGCTACTTGTTCTACATCATACTTTCTTCCGCAAACGGCGAAACGCTTTGACTCGGTGAGTTTCGAGGCATTCCGACTTCGATGCCCGGTTGCCGAAATTCAGTTGCCTTTGAATTTCGGGTGATCCCTCTTGAGCATGTATGCTTCTGCTACTTGTTCTACATCATACTTTCTTCCGCAAACGGCGAAACGCTTTGACTCGGTGAGTTTCGAGGCATTCCGACTTCGATGCCCCGGTTGCCGAAATTCAGTTGCCTTTGAATTTCGGGTGATCCCTCTTGAGCATGTATGCTTCTGCTACTTGTTCTACATCATACTTTCTTCCGCAAACGGCGAAACGCTTTGACTCGGTGAGTTTCGAGGCATTCCGACTTCGATGCCCCGGTTGCCGAAATTCAGTTGCCTTTGAATTTCGGGTGATCCCTCTTGAGCATGTATGCTTCTGCTACTTGTTCTACATCATACTTTCTTCCGCAAACGGCGAAACGCTTTGACTCGGTGAGTTTCGAGGCATTCCGACTTCGATGCCCCGGTTGCCGAAATTCAGTTGCCTTTGAATTTCGGGTGATCCCTCTTGAGCATGTATGCTTCTGCTACTTGTTCTACATCATACTTTCTTCCGCAAACGGCGAAACGCTTTGACTCGGTGAGTTTCGAGGCATTCCGACTTCGATGCCCGGTTGCCGAAATTCAGTTGCCTTTGAATTTCGGGTGATCCCTCTTGAGCATGTATGCTTCTGCTACTTGTTCTACATCATACTTTCTTCCGCAAACGGCGAAACGCTTTGACTCGGTGAGTTTCGAGGCATTCCGACTTCGATGCCCGGTTGCCGAAATTCAGTTGCCTTTGAATTTCGGGTGATCCCTCTTGAGCATGTATGCTTCTGCTACTTGTTCTACATCATACTTTCTTCCGCAAACGGCGAAACGCTTTGACTCGGTGAGTTTCGAGGCATTCCGACTTCGATGCCCCGGTTGCCGAAATTCAGTTGCCTTTGAATTTCGGGTGATCCCTCTTGAGCATGTATGCTTCTGCTACTTGTTCTACATCATACTTTCTTCCGCAAACGGCGAAACGCTTTGACTCGGTGAGTTTCGAGGCATTCCGACTTCGATGCCCCGGTTGCCGAAATTCAGTTGCCTTTGAATTTCGGGTGATCCCTCTTGAGCATGTATGCTTCTGCTACTTGTTCTACATCATACTTTCTTCCGCAAACGGCGAAACGCTTTGACTCGGTGAGTTTCGAGGCATTCCGACTTCGATGCCCCGGTTGCCGAAATTCAGTTGCCTTTGAATTTCGGGTGATCCCTCTTGAGCATGTATGCTTCTGCTACTTGTTCTACATCATACTTTCTTCCGCAAACGGCGAAACGCTTTGACTCGGTGAGTTTCGAGGCATTCCGACTTCGATGCCCCGGTTGCCGAAATTCAGTTGCCTTTGAATTTCGGGTGATCCCTCTTGAGCATGTATGCTTCTGCTACTTGTTCTACATCATACTTTCTTCCGCAAACGGCGAAACGCTTTGACTCGGTGAGTTTCGAGGCATTCCGACTTCGATGCCCCGGTTGCCGAAATTCAGTTGCCTTTGAATTTCGGGTGATCCCTCTTGAGCATGTATGCTTCTGCTACTTGTTCTACATCATACTTTCTTCCGCAAACGGCGAAACGCTTTGACTCGGTGAGTTTCGAGGCATTCCGACTTCGATGCCCCGGTTGCCGAAATTCAGTTGCCTTTGAATTTCGGGTGATCCCTCTTGAGCATGTATGCTTCTGCTACTTGTTCTACATCATACTTTCTTCCGCAAACGGCGAAACGCTTTGACTCGGTGAGTTTCGAGGCATTCCGACTTCGATGCCCCGGTTGCCGAAATTCAGTTGCCTTTGAATTTCGGGTGATCCCTCTTGAGCATGTATGCTTCTGCTACTTGTTCTACATCATACTTTCTTCCGCAAACGGCGAAACGCTTTGACTCGGTGAGTTTCGAGGCATTCCGACTTCGATGCCCCGGTTGCCGAAATTCAGTTGCCTTTGAATTTCGGGTGATCCCTCTTGAGCATGTATGCTTCTGCTACTTGTTCTACATCATACTTTCTTCCGCAAACGGCGAAACGCTTTGACTCGGTGAGTTTCGAGGCATTCCGACTTCGATGCCCCGGTTGCCGAAATTCAGTTGCCTTTGAATTTCGGGTGATCCCTCTTGAGCATGTATGCTTCTGCTACTTGTTCTACATCATACTTTCTTCCGCAAACGGCGAAACGCTTTGACTCGGTGAGTTTCGAGGCATTCCGACTTCGATGCCCCGGTTGCCGAAATTCAGTTGCCTTTGAATTTCGGGTGATCCCTCTTGAGCATGTATGCTTCTGCTACTTGTTCTACATCATACTTTCTTCCGCAAACGGCGAAACGCTTTGACTCGGTGAGTTTCGAGGCATTCCGACTTCGATGCCCCGGTTGCCGAAATTCAGTTGCCTTTGAATTTCGGGTGATCCCTCTTGAGCATGTATGCTTCTGCTACTTGTTCTACATCATACTTTCTTCCGCAAACGGCGAAACGCTTTGACTCGGTGAGTTTCGAGGCATTCCGACTTCGATGCCCCGGTTGCCGAAATTCAGTTGCCTTTGAATTTCGGGTGATCCCTCTTGAGCATGTATGCTTCTGCTACTTGTTCTACATCATACTTTCTTCCGCAAACGGCGAAACGCTTTGACTCGGTGAGTTTCGAGGCATTCCGACTTCGATGCCCCGGTTGCCGAAATTCAGTTGCCTTTGAATTTCGGGTGATCCCTCTTGAGCATGTATGCTTCTGCTACTTGTTCTACATCATACTTTCTTCCGCAAACGGCGAAACGCTTTGACTCGGTGAGTTTCGAGGCATTCCGACTTCGATGCCCGGTTGCCGAAATTCAGTTGCCTTTGAATTTCGGGTGATCCCTCTTGAGCATGTATGCTTCTGCTACTTGTTCTACATCATACTTTCTTCCGCAAACGGCGAAACGCTTTGACTCGGTGAGTTTCGAGGCATTCCGACTTCGATGCCCCGGTTGCCGAAATTCAGTTGCCTTTGAATTTCGGGTGATCCCTCTTGAGCATGTATGCTTCTGCTACTTGTTCTACATCATACTTTCTTCCGCAAACGGCGAAACGCTTTGACTCGGTGAGTTTCGAGGCATTCCGACTTCGATGCCCCGGTTGCCGAAATTCAGTTGCCTTTGAATTTCGGGTGATCCCTCTTGAGCATGTATGCTTCTGCTACTTGTTCTACATCATACTTTCTTCCGCAAACGGCGAAACGCTTTGACTCGGTGAGTTTCGAGGCATTCCGACTTCGATGCCCCGGTTGCCGAAATTCAGTTGCCTTTGAATTTCGGGTGATCCCTCTTGAGCATGTATGCTTCTGCTACTTGTTCTACATCATACTTTCTTCCGCAAACGGCGAAACGCTTTGACTCGGTGAGTTTCGAGGCATTCCGACTTCGATGCCCGGTTGCCGAAATTCAGTTGCCTTTGAATTTCGGGTGATCCCTCTTGAGCATGTATGCTTCTGCTACTTGTTCTACATCATACTTTCTTCCGCAAACGGCGAAACGCTTTGACTCGGTGAGTTTCGAGGCATTCCGACTTCGATGCCCGGTTGCCGAAATTCAGTTGCCTTTGAATTTCGGGTGATCCCTCTTGAGCATGTATGCTTCTGCTACTTGTTCTACATCATACTTTCTTCCGCAAACGGCGAAACGCTTTGACTCGGTGAGTTTCGAGGCATTCCGACTTCGATGCCCCGGTTGCCGAAATTCAGTTGCCTTTGAATTTCGGGTGATCCCTCTTGAGCATGTATGCTTCTGCTACTTGTTCTACATCATACTTTCTTCCGCAAACGGCGAAACGCTTTGACTCGGTGAGTTTCGAGGCATTCCGACTTCGATGCCCCGGTTGCCGAAATTCAGTTGCCTTTGAATTTCGGGTGATCCCTCTTGAGCATGTATGCTTCTGCTACTTGTTCTACATCATACTTTCTTCCGCAAACGGCGAAACGCTTTGACTCGGTGAGTTTCGCGGCATTCCGACTTCGATGCCCCGGTTGCCGAAATTCAGTTGCCTTTGAATTTCGGGTGATCCCTCTTGAGCATGTATGCTTCTGCTACTTGTTCTACATCATACTTTCTTCCGCAAACGGCGAAACGCTTTGACTCGGTGAGTTTCGAGGCATTCCGACTTCGATGCCCGGTTGCCGAAATTCAGTTGCCTTTGAATTTCGGGTGATCCCTCTTGAGCATGTATGCTTCTGCTACTTGTTCTACATCATACTTTCTTCCGCAAACGGCGAAACGCTTTGACTCGGTGAGTTTCGAGGCATTCCGACTTCGATGCCCGGTTGCCGAAATTCAGTTGCCTTTGAATTTCGGGTGATCCCTCTTGAGCATGTATGCTTCTGCTACTTGTTCTACATCATACTTTCTTCCGCAAACGGCGAAACGCTTTGACTCGGTGAGTTTCGAGGCATTCCGACTTCGATGCCCCGGTTGCCGAAATTCAGTTGCCTTTGAATTTCGGGTGATCCCTCTTGAGCATGTATGCTTCTGCTACTTGTTCTACATCATACTTTCTTCCGCAAACGGCGAAACGCTTTGACTCGGTGAGTTTCGAGGCATTCCGACTTCGATGCCCCGGTTGCCGAAATTCAGTTGCCTTTGAATTTCGGGTGATCCCTCTTGAGCATGTATGCTTCTGCTACTTGTTCTACATCATACTTTCTTCCGCAAACGGCGAAACGCTTTGACTCGGTGAGTTTCGAGGCATTCCGACTTCGATGCCCCGGTTGCCGAAATTCAGTTGCCTTTGAATTTCGGGTGATCCCTCTTGAGCATGTATGCTTCTGCTACTTGTTCTACATCATACTTTCTTCCGCAAACGGCGAAACGCTTTGACTCGGTGAGTTTCGAGGCATTCCGACTTCGATGCCCCGGTTGCCGAAATTCAGTTGCCTTTGAATTTCGGGTGATCCCTCTTGAGCATGTATGCTTCTGCTACTTGTTCTACATCATACTTTCTTCCGCAAACGGCGAAACGCTTTGACTCGGTGAGTTTCGAGGCATTCCGACTTCGATGCCCCGGTTGCCGAAATTCAGTTGCCTTTGAATTTCGGGTGATCCCTCTTGAGCATGTATGCTTCTGCTACTTGTTCTACATCATACTTTCTTCCGCAAACGGCGAAACGCTTTGACTCGGTGAGTTTCGAGGCATTCCGACTTCGATGCCCCGGTTGCCGAAATTCAGTTGCCTTTGAATTTCGGGTGATCCCTCTTGAGCATGTATGCTTCTGCTACTTGTTCTACATCATACTTTCTTCCGCAAACGGCGAAACGCTTTGACTCGGTGAGTTTCGAGGCATTCCGACTTCGATGCCCCGGTTGCCGAAATTCAGTTGCCTTTGAATTTCGGGTGATCCCTCTTGAGCATGTATGCTTCTGCTACTTGTTCTACATCATACTTTCTTCCGCAAACGGCGAAACGCTTTGACTCGGTGAGTTTCGAGGCATTCCGACTTCGATGCCCGGTTGCCGAAATTCAGTTGCCTTTGAATTTCGGGTGATCCCTCTTGAGCATGTATGCTTCTGCTACTTGTTCTACATCATACTTTCTTCCGCAAACGGCGAAACGCTTTGACTCGGTGAGTTTCGAGGCATTCCGACTTCGATGCCCCGGTTGCCGAAATTCAGTTGCCTTTGAATTTCGGGTGATCCCTCTTGAGCATGTATGCTTCTGCTACTTGTTCTACATCATACTTTCTTCCGCAAACGGCGAAACGCTTTGACTCGGTGAGTTTCGAGGCATTCCGACTTCGATGCCCCGGTTGCCGAAATTCAGTTGCCTTTGAATTTCGGGTGATCCCTCTGGAGCATGTATGCTTCTGCTACTTGTTCTACATCATACTTTCTTCCGCAAACGGCGAAAAGCTTTGACTCGGTGAGTTTCGAGGCATTCGGACTTCGATGCCCCGGTTGCCGAAATTCAGTTGCCTTTGAATTTCGGGTCATCCCTCTTGAGCATGTATGCTTCTGCTACTTGTTCTACATCATAGTTTCTTTCGCAAACGGCGAAACGCTTTGACTCGGTGAGTTTCGAGGCATTCCGACTACGATGCCCCGGTTGCCGAAATTCAGTTGCCTTTGAATTTCGGGTCATCCCTCTTGAGCATGTATGCTTCTGCTACTTGTTCTACATCATAGTTTCTTTCGCAAACGGCGAAACGCTTTGACTAGGTGAGTTTCGAGGCATTCCGACTTCGATACCCCGGTTGCCCAAATTTAGTTGCCTTTGAATTTCGGGTGATCCCTCTTGAGCATGTATGCTTCTGCTACTTGTTCTACATCATACTTTCTTCCGCAAACGGCGAAACGCTTTGACTCGGTGCCTTTCGAGGCATTCCGACTTCGATGCCCCGGTTGCCGAAATTCAGTTGCCTTTGAATTTCGGGTGATCCCTCTGGAGCATGTATGCTTCTGCTACTTTTTCTACATCATACTTTCTTCCGCAAACGGCGAAACGCTTTGACTCGGTGAGTTTCGAGGCATTCCGACTTCGATGCCCCGGTTGCCGAAATTCAGTTGCCTTTGAATTTCGGGTGATCCCTCTTGAGCATGTATGCTTCTGCTACTTGTTCTACATCATACTTTCTTCCGCAAACGGCGAAACGCTTTGACTCGGTGAGTTTCGAGGCATTCCGACTTCGATGCCCCGGTTGCCGAAATTCAGTTGCCTTTGAATTTCGGGTGATCCCTCTTGAGCATGTATGCTTCTGCTACTTGTTCTACATCATACTTTCTTCCGCAAACGGCGAAACGCTTTGACTCGGTGAGTTTCGAGGCATTCCGACTTCGATGCCCCGGTTGCCGAAATTCAGTTGCCTTTGAATTTCGGGTGATCCCTCTTGAGCATGTATGCTTCTGCTACTTGTTCTACATCATACTTTCTTCCGCAAACGGCGAAACGCTTTGACTCGGTGAGTTTCGAGGCATTCCGACTTCGATGCCCCGGTTGCCGAAATTCAGTTGCCTTTGAATTTCGGGTGATCCCTCTTGAGCATGTATGCTTCTGCTACTTGTTCTACATCATACTTTCTTCCGCAAACGGCGAAACGCTTTGACTCGGTGAGTTTCGAGGCATTCCGACTTCGATGCCCCGGTTGCCGAAATTCAGTTGCCTTTGAATTTCGGGTGATCCCTCTTGAGCATGTATGCTTCTGCTACTTGTTCTACATCATACTTTCTTCCGCAAACGGCGAAACGCTTTGACTCGGTGAGTTTCGAGGCATTCCGACTTCGATGCCCGGTTGCCGAAATTCAGTTGCCTTTGAATTTCGGGTGATCCCTCTTGAGCATGTATGCTTCTGCTACTTGTTCTACATCATACTTTCTTCCGCAAACGGCGAAACGCTTTGACTCGGTGAGTTTCGAGGCATTCCGACTTCGATGCCCCGGTTGCCGAAATTCAGTTGCCTTTGAATTTCGGGTGATCCCTCTTGAGCATGTATGCTTCTGCTACTTGTTCTACATCATACTTTCTTCCGCAAACGGCGAAACGCTTTGACTCGGTGAGTTTCGAGGCATTCCGACTTCGATGCCCGGTTGCCGAAATTCAGTTGCCTTTGAATTTCGGGTGATCCCTCTTGAGCATGTATGCTTCTGCTACTTGTTCTACATCATACTTTCTTCCGCAAACGGCGAAACGCTTTGACTCGGTGAGTTTCGAGGCATTCCGACTTCGATGCCCCGGTTGCCGAAATTCAGTTGCCTTTGAATTTCGGGTGATCCCTCTTGAGCATGTATGCTTCTGCTACTTGTTCTACATCATACTTTCTTCCGCAAACGGCGAAACGCTTTGACTCGGTGAGTTTCGAGGCATTCCGACTTCGATGCCCCGGTTGCCGAAATTCAGTTGCCTTTGAATTTCGGGTGATCCCTCTTGAGCATGTATGCTTCTGCTACTTGTTCTACATCATACTTTCTTCCGCAAACGGCGAAACGCTTTGACTCGGTGAGTTTCGAGGCATTCCGACTTCGATGCCCGGTTGCCGAAATTCAGTTGCCTTTGAATTTCGGGTGATCCCTCTTGAGCATGTATGCTTCTGCTACTTGTTCTACATCATACTTTCTTCCGCAAACGGCGAAACGCTTTGACTCGGTGAGTTTCGAGGCATTCCGACTTCGATGCCCCGGTTGCCGAAATTCAGTTGCCTTTGAATTTCGGGTGATCCCTCTTGAGCATGTATGCTTCTGCTACTTGTTCTACATCATACTTTCTTCCGCAAACGGCGAAACGCTTTGACTCGGTGAGTTTCGAGGCATTCCGACTTCGATGCCCCGGTTGCCGAAATTCAGTTGCCTTTGAATTTCGGGTGATCCCTCTTGAGCATGTATGCTTCTGCTACTTGTTCTACATCATACTTTCTTCCGCAAACGGCGAAACGCTTTGACTCGGTGAGTTTCGAGGCATTCCGACTTCGATGCCCCGGTTGCCGAAATTCAGTTGCCTTTGAATTTCGGGTGATCCCTCTTGAGCATGTATGCTTCTGCTACTTGTTCTACATCATACTTTCTTCCGCAAACGGCGAAACGCTTTGACTCGGTGAGTTTCGAGGCATTCCGACTTCGATGCCCCGGTTGCCGAAATTCAGTTGCCTTTGAATTTCGGGTGATCCCTCTTGAGCATGTATGCTTCTGCTACTTGTTCTACATCATACTTTCTTCCGCAAACGGCGAAACGCTTTGACTCGGTGAGTTTCGAGGCATTCCGACTTCGATGCCCCGGTTGCCGAAATTCAGTTGCCTTTGAATTTCGGGTGATCCCTCTTGAGCATGTATGCTTCTGCTACTTGTTCTACATCATACTTTCTTCCGCAAACGGCGAAACGCTTTGACTCGGTGAGTTTCGAGGCATTCCGACTTCGATGCCCCGGTTGCCGAAATTCAGTTGCCTTTGAATTTCGGGTGATCCCTCTTGAGCATGTATGCTTCTGCTACTTGTTCTACATCATACTTTCTTCCGCAAACGGCGAAACGCTTTGACTCGGTGAGTTTCGCGGCATTCCGACTTCGATGCCCCGGTTGCCGAAATTCAGTTGCCTTTGAATTTCGGGTGATCCCTCTTGAGCATGTATGCTTCTGCTACTTGTTCTACATCATACTTTCTTCCGCAAACGGCGAAACGCTTTGACTCGGTGAGTTTCGAGGCATTCCGACTTCGATGCCCCGGTTGCCGAAATTCAGTTGCCTTTGAATTTCGGGTGATCCCTCTTGAGCATGTATGCTTCTGCTACTTGTTCTACATCATACTTTCTTCCGCAAACGGCGAAACGCTTTGACTCGGTGAGTTTCGAGGCATTCCGACTTCGATGCCCCGGTTGCCGAAATTCAGTTGCCTTTGAATTTCGGGTGATCCCTCTTGAGCATGTATGCTTCTGCTACTTGTTCTACATCATACTTTCTTCCGCAAACGGCGAAACGCTTTGACTCGGTGAGTTTCGAGGCATTCCGACTTCGATGCCCCGGTTGCCGAAATTCAGTTGCCTTTGAATTTCGGGTGATCCCTCTTGAGCATGTATGCTTCTGCTACTTGTTCTACATCATACTTTCTTCCGCAAACGGCGAAACGCTTTGACTCGGTGAGTTTCGAGGCATTCCGACTTCGATGCCCCGGTTGCCGAAATTCAGTTGCCTTTGAATTTCGGGTGATCCCTCTTGAGCATGTATGCTTCTGCTACTTGTTCTACATCATACTTTCTTCCGCAAACGGCGAAACGCTTTGACTCGGTGAGTTTCGAGGCATTCCGACTTCGATGCCCCGGTTGCCGAAATTCAGTTGCCTTTGAATTTCGGGTGATCCCTCTTGAGCATGTATGCTTCTGCTACTTGTTCTACATCATACTTTCTTCCGCAAACGGCGAAACGCTTTGACTCGGTGAGTTTCGAGGCATTCCGACTTCGATGCCCGGTTGCCGAAATTCAGTTGCCTTTGAATTTCGGGTGATCCCTCTTGAGCATGTATGCTTCTGCTACTTGTTCTACATCATACTTTCTTCCGCAAACGGCGAAACGCTTTGACTCGGTGAGTTTCGAGGCATTCCGACTTCGATGCCCCGGTTGCCGAAATTCAGTTGCCTTTGAATTTCGGGTGATCCCTCTTGAGCATGTATGCTTCTGCTACTTGTTCTACATCATACTTTCTTCCGCAAACGGCGAAACGCTTTGACTCGGTGAGTTTCGAGGCATTCCGACTTCGATGCCCCGGTTGCCGAAATTCAGTTGCCTTTGAATTTCGGGTGATCCCTCTTGAGCATGTATGCTTCTGCTACTTGTTCTACATCATACTTTCTTCCGCAAACGGCGAAACGCTTTGACTCGGTGAGTTTCGAGGCATTCCGACTTCGATGCCCCGGTTGCCGAAATTCAGTTGCCTTTGAATTTCGGGTGATCCCTCTTGAGCATGTATGCTTCTGCTACTTGTTCTACATCATACTTTCTTCCGCAAACGGCGAAACGCTTTGACTCGGTGAGTTTCGAGGCATTCCGACTTCGATGCCCCGGTTGCCGAAATTCAGTTGCCTTTGAATTTCGGGTGATCCCTCTTGAGCATGTATGCTTCTGCTACTTGTTCTACATCATACTTTCTTCCGCAAACGGCGAAACGCTTTGACTCGGTGAGTTTCGAGGCATTCCGACTTCGATGCCCGGTTGCCGAAATTCAGTTGCCTTTGAATTTCGGGTGATCCCTCTTGAGCATGTATGCTTCTGCTACTTGTTCTACATCATACTTTCTTCCGCAAACGGCGAAACGCTTTGACTCGGTGAGTTTCGCGGCATTCCGACTTCGATGCCCCGGTTGCCGAAATTCAGTTGCCTTTGAATTTCGGGTGATCCCTCTTGAGCATGTATGCTTCTGCTACTTGTTCTACATCATACTTTCTTCCGCAAACGGCGAAACGCTTTGACTCGGTGAGTTTCGAGGCATTCCGACTTCGATGCCCCGGTTGCCGAAATTCAGTTGCCTTTGAATTTCGGGTGATCCCTCTTGAGCATGTATGCTTCTGCTACTTGTTCTACATCATACTTTCTTCCGCAAACGGCGAAACGCTTTGACTCGGTGAGTTTCGCGGCATTCCGACTTCGATGCCCCGGTTGCCGAAATTCAGTTGCCTTTGAATTTCGGGTGATCCCTCTTGAGCATGTATGCTTCTGCTACTTGTTCTACATCATACTTTCTTCCGCAAACGGCGAAACGCTTTGACTCGGTGAGTTTCGAGGCATTCCGACTTCGATGCCCGGTTGCCGAAATTCAGTTGCCTTTGAATTTCGGGTGATCCCTCTTGAGCATGTATGCTTCTGCTACTTGTTCTACATCATACTTTCTTCCGCAAACGGCGAAACGCTTTGACTCGGTGAGTTTCGAGGCATTCCGACTTCGATGCCCCGGTTGCCGAAATTCAGTTGCCTTTGAATTTCGGGTGATCCCTCTTGAGCATGTATGCTTCTGCTACTTGTTCTACATCATACTTTCTTCCGCAAACGGCGAAACGCTTTGACTCGGTGAGTTTCGCGGCATTCCGACTTCGATGCCCCGGTTGCCGAAATTCAGTTGCCTTTGAATTTCGGGTGATCCCTCTTGAGCATGTATGCTTCTGCTACTTGTTCTACATCATACTTTCTTCCGCAAACGGCGAAACGCTTTGACTCGGTGAGTTTCGAGGCATTCCGACTTCGATGCCCCGGTTGCCGAAATTCAGTTGCCTTTGAATTTCGGGTGATCCCTCTTGAGCATGTATGCTTCTGCTACTTGTTCTACATCATACTTTCTTCCGCAAACGGCGAAACGCTTTGACTCGGTGAGTTTCGAGGCATTCCGACTTCGATGCCCCGGTTGCCGAAATTCAGTTGCCTTTGAATTTCGGGTGATCCCTCTTGAGCATGTATGCTTCTGCTACTTGTTCTACATCATACTTTCTTCCGCAAACGGCGAAACGCTTTGACTCGGTGAGTTTCGAGGCATTCCGACTTCGATGCCCCGGTTGCCGAAATTCAGTTGCCTTTGAATTTCGGGTGATCCCTCTTGAGCATGTATGCTTCTGCTACTTGTTCTACATCATACTTTCTTCCGCAAACGGCGAAACGCTTTGACTCGGTGAGTTTCGAGGCATTCCGACTTCGATGCCCCGGTTGCCGAAATTCAGTTGCCTTTGAATTTCGGGTGATCCCTCTTGAGCATGTATGCTTCTGCTACTTGTTCTACATCATACTTTCTTCCGCAAACGGCGAAACGCTTTGACTCGGTGAGTTTCGAGGCATTCCGACTTCGATGCCCCGGTTGCCGAAATTCAGTTGCCTTTGAATTTCGGGTGATCCCTCTTGAGCATGTATGCTTCTGCTACTTGTTCTACATCATACTTTCTTCCGCAAACGGCGAAACGCTTTGACTCGGTGAGTTTCGCGGCATTCCGACTTCGATGCCCCGGTTGCCGAAATTCAGTTGCCTTTGAATTTCGGGTGATCCCTCTTGAGCATGTATGCTTCTGCTACTTGTTCTACATCATACTTTCTTCCGCAAACGGCGAAACGCTTTGACTCGGTGAGTTTCGAGGCATTCCGACTTCGATGCCCCGGTTGCCGAAATTCAGTTGCCTTTGAATTTCGGGTGATCCCTCTTGAGCATGTATGCTTCTGCTACTTGTTCTACATCATACTTTCTTCCGCAAACGGCGAAACGCTTTGACTCGGTGAGTTTCGCGGCATTCCGACTTCGATGCCCCGGTTGCCGAAATTCAGTTGCCTTTGAATTTCGGGTGATCCCTCTTGAGCATGTATGCTTCTGCTACTTGTTCTACATCATACTTTCTTCCGCAAACGGCGAAACGCTTTGACTCGGTGAGTTTCGAGGCATTCCGACTTCGATGCCCCGGTTGCCGAAATTCAGTTGCCTTTGAATTTCGGGTGATCCCTCTTGAGCATGTATGCTTCTGCTACTTGTTCTACATCATACTTTCTTCCGCAAACGGCGAAACGCTTTGACTCGGTGAGTTTCGCGGCATTCCGACTTCGATGCCCCGGTTGCCGAAATTCAGTTGCCTTTGAATTTCGGGTGATCCCTCTTGAGCATGTATGCTTCTGCTACTTGTTCTACATCATACTTTCTTCCGCAAACGGCGAAACGCTTTGACTCGGTGAGTTTCGAGGCATTCCGACTTCGATGCCCCGGTTGCCGAAATTCAGTTGCCTTTGAATTTCGGGTGATCCCTCTTGAGCATGTATGCTTCTGCTACTTGTTCTACATCATACTTTCTTCCGCAAACGGCGAAACGCTTTGACTCGGTGAGTTTCGCGGCATTCCGACTTCGATGCCCCGGTTGCCGAAATTCAGTTGCCTTTGAATTTCGGGTGATCCCTCTTGAGCATGTATGCTTCTGCTACTTGTTCTACATCATACTTTCTTCCGCAAACGGCGAAACGCTTTGACTCGGTGAGTTTCGAGGCATTCCGACTTCGATGCCCCGGTTGCCGAAATTCAGTTGCCTTTGAATTTCGGGTGATCCCTCTTGAGCATGTATGCTTCTGCTACTTGTTCTACATCATACTTTCTTCCGCAAACGGCGAAACGCTTTGACTCGGTGAGTTTCGCGGCATTCCGACTTCGATGCCCCGGTTGCCGAAATTCAGTTGCCTTTGAATTTCGGGTGATCCCTCTTGAGCATGTATGCTTCTGCTACTTGTTCTACATCATACTTTCTTCCGCAAACGGCGAAACGCTTTGACTCGGTGAGTTTCGCGGCATTCCGACTTCGATGCCCCGGTTGCCGAAATTCAGTTGCCTTTGAATTTCGGGTGATCCCTCTTGAGCATGTATGCTTCTGCTACTTGTTCTACATCATACTTTCTTCCGCAAACGGCGAAACGCTTTGACTCGGTGAGTTTCGAGGCATTCCGACTTCGATGCCCCGGTTGCCGAAATTCAGTTGCCTTTGAATTTCGGGTGATCCCTCTTGAGCATGTATGCTTCTGCTACTTGTTCTACATCATACTTTCTTCCGCAAACGGCGAAACGCTTTGACTCGGTGAGTTTCGCGGCATTCCGACTTCGATGCCCCGGTTGCCGAAATTCAGTTGCCTTTGAATTTCGGGTGATCCCTCTTGAGCATGTATGCTTCTGCTACTTGTTCTACATCATACTTTCTTCCGCAAACGGCGAAACGCTTTGACTCGGTGAGTTTCGCGGCATTCCGACTTCGATGCCCCGGTTGCCGAAATTCAGTTGCCTTTGAATTTCGGGTGATCCCTCTTGAGCATGTATGCTTCTGCTACTTGTTCTACATCATACTTTCTTCCGCAAACGGCGAAACGCTTTGACTCGGTGAGTTTCGAGGCATTCCGACTTCGATGCCCCGGTTGCCGAAATTCAGTTGCCTTTGAATTTCGGGTGATCCCTCTTGAGCATGTATGCTTCTGCTACTTGTTCTACATCATACTTTCTTCCGCAAACGGCGAAACGCTTTGACTCGGTGAGTTTCGCGGCATTCCGACTTCGATGCCCCGGTTGCCGAAATTCAGTTGCCTTTGAATTTCGGGTGATCCCTCTTGAGCATGTATGCTTCTGCTACTTGTTCTACATCATACTTTCTTCCGCAAACGGCGAAACGCTTTGACTCGGTGAGTTTCGCGGCATTCCGACTTCGATGCCCGGTTGCCGAAATTCAGTTGCCTTTGAATTTCGGGTGATCCCTCTTGAGCATGTATGCTTCTGCTACTTGTTCTACATCATACTTTCTTCCGCAAACGGCGAAACGCTTTGACTCGGTGAGTTTCGAGGCATTCCGACTTCGATGCCCCGGTTGCCGAAATTCAGTTGCCTTTGAATTTCGGGTGATCCCTCTTGAGCATGTATGCTTCTGCTACTTGTTCTACATCATACTTTCTTCCGCAAACGGCGAAACGCTTTGACTCGGTGAGTTTCGAGGCATTCCGACTTCGATGCCCCGGTTGCCGAAATTCAGTTGCCTTTGAATTTCGGGTGATCCCTCTTGAGCATGTATGCTTCTGCTACTTGTTCTACATCATACTTTCTTCCGCAAACGGCGAAACGCTTTGACTCGGTGAGTTTCGCGGCATTCCGACTTCGATGCCCGGTTGCCGAAATTCAGTTGCCTTTGAATTTCGGGTGATCCCTCTTGAGCATGTATGCTTCTGCTACTTGTTCTACATCATACTTTCTTCCGCAAACGGCGAAACGCTTTGACTCGGTGAGTTTCGCGGCATTCCGACTTCGATGCCCCGGTTGCCGAAATTCAGTTGCCTTTGAATTTCGGGTGATCCCTCTTGAGCATGTATGCTTCTGCTACTTGTTCTACATCATACTTTCTTCCGCAAACGGCGAAACGCTTTGACTCGGTGAGTTTCGAGGCATTCCGACTTCGATGCCCCGGTTGCCGAAATTCAGTTGCCTTTGAATTTCGGGTGATCCCTCTTGAGCATGTATGCTTCTGCTACTTGTTCTACATCATACTTTCTTCCGCAAACGGCGAAACGCTTTGACTCGGTGAGTTTCGAGGCATTCCGACTTCGATGCCCGGTTGCCGAAATTCAGTTGCCTTTGAATTTCGGGTGATCCCTCTTGAGCATGTATGCTTCTGCTACTTGTTCTACATCATACTTTCTTCCGCAAACGGCGAAACGCTTTGACTCGGTGAGTTTCGAGGCATTCCGACTTCGATGCCCCGGTTGCCGAAATTCAGTTGCCTTTGAATTTCGGGTGATCCCTCTTGAGCATGTATGCTTCTGCTACTTGTTCTACATCATACTTTCTTCCGCAAACGGCGAAACGCTTTGACTCGGTGAGTTTCGCGGCATTCCGACTTCGATGCCCCGGTTGCCGAAATTCAGTTGCCTTTGAATTTCGGGTGATCCCTCTTGAGCATGTATGCTTCTGCTACTTGTTCTACATCATACTTTCTTCCGCAAACGGCGAAACGCTTTGACTCGGTGAGTTTCGCGGCATTCCGACTTCGATGCCCCGGTTGCCGAAATTCAGTTGCCTTTGAATTTCGGGTGATCCCTCTTGAGCATGTATGCTTCTGCTACTTGTTCTACATCATACTTTCTTCCGCAAACGGCGAAACGCTTTGACTCGGTGAGTTTCGCGGCATTCCGACTTCGATGCCCCGGTTGCCGAAATTCAGTTGCCTTTGAATTTCGGGTGATCCCTCTTGAGCATGTATGCTTCTGCTACTTGTTCTACATCATACTTTCTTCCGCAAACGGCGAAACGCTTTGACTCGGTGAGTTTCGCGGCATTCCGACTTCGATGCCCCGGTTGCCGAAATTCAGTTGCCTTTGAATTTCGGGTGATCCCTCTTGAGCATGTATGCTTCTGCTACTTGTTCTACATCATACTTTCTTCCGCAAACGGCGAAACGCTTTGACTCGGTGAGTTTCGAGGCATTCCGACTTCGATGCCCCGGTTGCCGAAATTCAGTTGCCTTTGAATTTCGGGTGATCCCTCTTGAGCATGTATGCTTCTGCTACTTGTTCTACATCATACTTTCTTCCGCAAACGGCGAAACGCTTTGACTCGGTGAGTTTCGCGGCATTCCGACTTCGATGCCCGGTTGCCGAAATTCAGTTGCCTTTGAATTTCGGGTGATCCCTCTTGAGCATGTATGCTTCTGCTACTTGTTCTACATCATACTTTCTTCCGCAAACGGCGAAACGCTTTGACTCGGTGAGTTTCGAGGCATTCCGACTTCGATGCCCCGGTTGCCGAAATTCAGTTGCCTTTGAATTTCGGGTGATCCCTCTTGAGCATGTATGCTTCTGCTACTTGTTCTACATCATACTTTCTTCCGCAAACGGCGAAACGCTTTGACTCGGTGAGTTTCGCGGCATTCCGACTTCGATGCCCCGGTTGCCGAAATTCAGTTGCCTTTGAATTTCGGGTGATCCCTCTTGAGCATGTATGCTTCTGCTACTTGTTCTACATCATACTTTCTTCCGCAAACGGCGAAACGCTTTGACTCGGTGAGTTTCGCGGCATTCCGACTTCGATGCCCCGGTTGCCGAAATTCAGTTGCCTTTGAATTTCGGGTGATCCCTCTTGAGCATGTATGCTTCTGCTACTTGTTCTACATCATACTTTCTTCCGCAAACGGCGAAACGCTTTGACTCGGTGAGTTTCGAGGCATTCCGACTTCGATGCCCCGGTTGCCGAAATTCAGTTGCCTTTGAATTTCGGGTGATCCCTCTTGAGCATGTATGCTTCTGCTACTTGTTCTACATCATACTTTCTTCCGCAAACGGCGAAACGCTTTGACTCGGTGAGTTTCGCGGCATTCCGACTTCGATGCCCCGGTTGCCGAAATTCAGTTGCCTTTGAATTTCGGGTGATCCCTCTTGAGCATGTATGCTTCTGCTACTTGTTCTACATCATACTTTCTTCCGCAAACGGCGAAACGCTTTGACTCGGTGAGTTTCGCGGCATTCCGACTTCGATGCCCCGGTTGCCGAAATTCAGTTGCCTTTGAATTTCGGGTGATCCCTCTTGAGCATGTATGCTTCTGCTACTTGTTCTACATCATACTTTCTTCCGCAAACGGCGAAACGCTTTGACTCGGTGAGTTTCGCGGCATTCCGACTTCGATGCCCCGGTTGCCGAAATTCAGTTGCCTTTGAATTTCGGGTGATCCCTCTTGAGCATGTATGCTTCTGCTACTTGTTCTACATCATACTTTCTTCCGCAAACGGCGAAACGCTTTGACTCGGTGAGTTTCGAGGCATTCCGACTTCGATGCCCCGGTTGCCGAAATTCAGTTGCCTTTGAATTTCGGGTGATCCCTCTTGAGCATGTATGCTTCTGCTACTTGTTCTACATCATACTTTCTTCCGCAAACGGCGAAACGCTTTGACTCGGTGAGTTTCGCGGCATTCCGACTTCGATGCCCGGTTGCCGAAATTCAGTTGCCTTTGAATTTCGGGTGATCCCTCTTGAGCATGTATGCTTCTGCTACTTGTTCTACATCATACTTTCTTCCGCAAACGGCGAAACGCTTTGACTCGGTGAGTTTCGCGGCATTCCGACTTCGATGCCCCGGTTGCCGAAATTCAGTTGCCTTTGAATTTCGGGTGATCCCTCTTGAGCATGTATGCTTCTGCTACTTGTTCTACATCATACTTTCTTCCGCAAACGGCGAAACGCTTTGACTCGGTGAGTTTCGCGGCATTCCGACTTCGATGCCCCGGTTGCCGAAATTCAGTTGCCTTTGAATTTCGGGTGATCCCTCTTGAGCATGTATGCTTCTGCTACTTGTTCTACATCATACTTTCTTCCGCAAACGGCGAAACGCTTTGACTCGGTGAGTTTCGCGGCATTCCGACTTCGATGCCCCGGTTGCCGAAATTCAGTTGCCTTTGAATTTCGGGTGATCCCTCTTGAGCATGTATGCTTCTGCTACTTGTTCTACATCATACTTTCTTCCGCAAACGGCGAAACGCTTTGACTCGGTGAGTTTCGCGGCATTCCGACTTCGATGCCCCGGTTGCCGAAATTCAGTTGCCTTTGAATTTCGGGTGATCCCTCTTGAGCATGTATGCTTCTGCTACTTGTTCTACATCATACTTTCTTCCGCAAACGGCGAAACGCTTTGACTCGGTGAGTTTCGCGGCATTCCGACTTCGATGCCCCGGTTGCCGAAATTCAGTTGCCTTTGAATTTCGGGTGATCCCTCTTGAGCATGTATGCTTCTGCTACTTGTTCTACATCATACTTTCTTCCGCAAACGGCGAAACGCTTTGACTCGGTGAGTTTCGAGGCATTCCGACTTCGATGCCCCGGTTGCCGAAATTCAGTTGCCTTTGAATTTCGGGTGATCCCTCTTGAGCATGTATGCTTCTGCTACTTGTTCTACATCATACTTTCTTCCGCAAACGGCGAAACGCTTTGACTCGGTGAGTTTCGCGGCATTCCGACTTCGATGCCCGGTTGCCGAAATTCAGTTGCCTTTGAATTTCGGGTGATCCCTCTTGAGCATGTATGCTTCTGCTACTTGTTCTACATCATACTTTCTTCCGCAAACGGCGAAACGCTTTGACTCGGTGAGTTTCGAGGCATTCCGACTTCGATGCCCGGTTGCCGAAATTCAGTTGCCTTTGAATTTCGGGTGATCCCTCTTGAGCATGTATGCTTCTGCTACTTGTTCTACATCATACTTTCTTCCGCAAACGGCGAAACGCTTTGACTCGGTGAGTTTCGCGGCATTCCGACTTCGATGCCCGGTTGCCGAAATTCAGTTGCCTTTGAATTTCGGGTGATCCCTCTTGAGCATGTATGCTTCTGCTACTTGTTCTACATCATACTTTCTTCCGCAAACGGCGAAACGCTTTGACTCGGTGAGTTTCGCGGCATTCCGACTTCGATGCCCCGGTTGCCGAAATTCAGTTGCCTTTGAATTTCGGGTGATCCCTCTTGAGCATGTATGCTTCTGCTACTTGTTCTACATCATACTTTCTTCCGCAAACGGCGAAACGCTTTGACTCGGTGAGTTTCGCGGCATTCCGACTTCGATGCCCCGGTTGCCGAAATTCAGTTGCCTTTGAATTTCGGGTGATCCCTCTTGAGCATGTATGCTTCTGCTACTTGTTCTACATCATACTTTCTTCCGCAAACGGCGAAACGCTTTGACTCGGTGAGTTTCGCGGCATTCCGACTTCGATGCCCCGGTTGCCGAAATTCAGTTGCCTTTGAATTTCGGGTGATCCCTCTTGAGCATGTATGCTTCTGCTACTTGTTCTACATCATACTTTCTTCCGCAAACGGCGAAACGCTTTGACTCGGTGAGTTTCGCGGCATTCCGACTTCGATGCCCCGGTTGCCGAAATTCAGTTGCCTTTGAATTTCGGGTGATCCCTCTTGAGCATGTATGCTTCTGCTACTTGTTCTACATCATACTTTCTTCCGCAAACGGCGAAACGCTTTGACTCGGTGAGTTTCGCGGCATTCCGACTTCGATGCCCCGGTTGCCGAAATTCAGTTGCCTTTGAATTTCGGGTGATCCCTCTTGAGCATGTATGCTTCTGCTACTTGTTCTACATCATACTTTCTTCCGCAAACGGCGAAACGCTTTGACTCGGTGAGTTTCGCGGCATTCCGACTTCGATGCCCCGGTTGCCGAAATTCAGTTGCCTTTGAATTTCGGGTGATCCCTCTTGAGCATGTATGCTTCTGCTACTTGTTCTACATCATACTTTCTTCCGCAAACGGCGAAACGCTTTGACTCGGTGAGTTTCGAGGCATTCCGACTTCGATGCCCCGGTTGCCGAAATTCAGTTGCCTTTGAATTTCGGGTGATCCCTCTTGAGCATGTATGCTTCTGCTACTTGTTCTACATCATACTTTCTTCCGCAAACGGCGAAACGCTTTGACTCGGTGAGTTTCGCGGCATTCCGACTTCGATGCCCCGGTTGCCGAAATTCAGTTGCCTTTGAATTTCGGGTGATCCCTCTTGAGCATGTATGCTTCTGCTACTTGTTCTACATCATACTTTCTTCCGCAAACGGCGAAACGCTTTGACTCGGTGAGTTTCGCGGCATTCCGACTTCGATGCCCCGGTTGCCGAAATTCAGTTGCCTTTGAATTTCGGGTGATCCCTCTTGAGCATGTATGCTTCTGCTACTTGTTCTACATCATACTTTCTTCCGCAAACGGCGAAACGCTTTGACTCGGTGAGTTTCGCGGCATTCCGACTTCGATGCCCCGGTTGCCGAAATTCAGTTGCCTTTGAATTTCGGGTGATCCCTCTTGAGCATGTATGCTTCTGCTACTTGTTCTACATCATACTTTCTTCCGCAAACGGCGAAACGCTTTGACTCGGTGAGTTTCGCGGCATTCCGACTTCGATGCCCCGGTTGCCGAAATTCAGTTGCCTTTGAATTTCGGGTGATCCCTCTTGAGCATGTATGCTTCTGCTACTTGTTCTACATCATACTTTCTTCCGCAAACGGCGAAACGCTTTGACTCGGTGAGTTTCGCGGCATTCCGACTTCGATGCCCGGTTGCCGAAATTCAGTTGCCTTTGAATTTCGGGTGATCCCTCTTGAGCATGTATGCTTCTGCTACTTGTTCTACATCATACTTTCTTCCGCAAACGGCGAAACGCTTTGACTCGGTGAGTTTCGCGGCATTCCGAATTCGATGCCCCGGTTGCCGAAATTCAGTTGCCTTTGCATTTCGGGTGACCCCTCTTGAGCATGTATGCTTCTGTTACTTGTTCTACATCATACTTTCTTCCGCAAACGGCGAAACGCATTTACTCGGTGAGTTTCGCGGCATTCCGACTTCGATGCCGCGGTTGCCGAAATTCCGTTGCCTTTGCATTTCGGGTGATCCCTCTTGAGCATGTATGCTTCTGCTACTTGTTCTACATCATACTTTCATCCGCAAACGGCGAAACGCTTTGACTCGGTGAGTTTCGCGGCATTCCGACTTCGATGCCCCGGTTGCCGAAATTCAGTTGCCTTTGAATTTCGGGTCATCCCTCTTGAGCATGTATGCTTCTGCTACTTGTTCTACATCATACTTTCTTCCGCAAACGGCGAAACGCTTTGACTCGGTGAGTTTCGAGGCATTCCGACTTCGATGCCCCGGTTGCCGAAATTCAGTTGCCTTTGAATTTCGGGTGATCCCTCTTGAGCATGCATGCTTCTGCTACTTGTTCTACATCATACTTTCTTCCGCAAACGGCGAAACGCTTTGACTCGGTGAGTTTCGAGGCATTCCGACTTCGATGCCCCGGTTGCCGAAATTCAGTTGCCTTTGAATTTCGGGTGATCCCTCTTGAGCATGTATGCTTCTGCTACTTGTTCTACATCATACTTTCTTCCGCAAACGGCGAAACGCTTTGACTCGGTGAGTTTCGCGGCATTCCGACTTCGATGCCCCGGTTGCCGAAATTCAGTTGCCTTTGAATTTCGGGTGATCCCTCTTGAGCATGTATGCTTCTGCTACTTGTTCTACATCATACTTTCTTCCGCAAACGGCGAAACGCTTTGACTCGGTGAGTTTCGGCATTCCGACTTCGATGCCCCGGTTGCCGAAATTCAGTTGCCTTTGAATTTCGGGTGATCCCTCTTGAGCATGTATGCTTCTGCTACTTGTTCTACATCATACTTTCTTCCGCAAACGGCGAAACGCTTTGACTCGGTGAGTTTCGAGGCATTCCGACTTCGATGCCCCGGTTGCCGAAATTCAGTTGCCTTTGAATTTCGGGTGATCCCTCTTGAGCATGTATGCTTCTGCTACTTGTTCTACATCATACTTTCTTCCGCAAACGGCGAAACGCTTTGACTCGGTGAGTTTCGAGGCATTCCGACTTCGATGCCCCGGTTGCCGAAATTCAGTTGCCTTTGAATTTCGGGTGATCCCTCTTGAGCATGTATGCTTCTGCTACTTGTTCTACATCATACTTTCTTCCGCAAACGGCGAAACGCTTTGACTCGGTGAGTTTCGAGGCATTCCGACTTCGATGCCCGGTTGCCGAAATTCAGTTGCCTTTGAATTTCGGGTGATCCCTCTTGAGCATGTATGCTTCTGCTACTTGTTCTACATCATACTTTCTTCCGCAAACGGCGAAACGCTTTGACTCGGTGAGTTTCGCGGCATTCCGACTTCGATGCCCGGTTGCCGAAATTCAGTTGCCTTTGAATTTCGGGTGATCCCTCTTGAGCATGTATGCTTCTGCTACTTGTTCTACATCATACTTTCTTCCGCAAACGGCGAAACGCTTTGACTCGGTGAGTTTCGAGGCATTCCGACTTCGATGCCCCGGTTGCCGAAATTCAGTTGCCTTTGAATTTCGGGTGATCCCTCTTGAGCATGTATGCTTCTGCTACTTGTTCTACATCATACTTTCTTCCGCAAACGGCGAAACGCTTTGACTCGGTGAGTTTCGAGGCATTCCGACTTCGATGCCCCGGTTGCCGAAATTCAGTTGCCTTTGAATTTCGGGTGATCCCTCTTGAGCATGTATGCTTCTGCTACTTGTTCTACATCATACTTTCTTCCGCAAACGGCGAAACGCTTTGACTCGGTGAGTTTCGCGGCATTCCGACTTCGATGCCCCGGTTGCCGAAATTCAGTTGCCTTTGAATTTCGGGTGATCCCTCTTGAGCATGTATGCTTCTGCTACTTGTTCTACATCATACTTTCTTCCGCAAACGGCGAAACGCTTTGACTCGGTGAGTTTCGCGGCATTCCGACTTCGATGCCCCGGTTGCCGAAATTCAGTTGCCTTTGAATTTCGGGTGATCCCTCTTGAGCATGTATGCTTCTGCTACTTGTTCTACATCATACTTTCTTCCGCAAACGGCGAAACGCTTTGACTCGGTGAGTTTCGAGGCATTCCGACTTCGATGCCCCGGTTGCCGAAATTCAGTTGCCTTTGAATTTCGGGTGATCCCTCTTGAGCATGTATGCTTCTGCTACTTGTTCTACATCATACTTTCTTCCGCAAACGGCGAAACGCTTTGACTCGGTGAGTTTCGCGGCATTCCGACTTCGATGCCCCGGTTGCCGAAATTCAGTTGCCTTTGAATTTCGGGTGATCCCTCTTGAGCATGTATGCTTCTGCTACTTGTTCTACATCATACTTTCTTCCGCAAACGGCGAAACGCTTTGACTCGGTGAGTTTCGCGGCATTCCGACTTCGATGCCCCGGTTGCCGAAATTCAGTTGCCTTTGAATTTCGGGTGATCCCTCTTGAGCATGTATGCTTCTGCTACTTGTTCTACATCATACTTTCTTCCGCAAACGGCGAAACGCTTTGACTCGGTGAGTTTCGCGGCATTCCGACTTCGATGCCCGGTTGCCGAAATTCAGTTGCCTTTGAATTTCGGGTGATCCCTCTTGAGCATGTATGCTTCTGCTACTTGTTCTACATCATACTTTCTTCCGCAAACGGCGAAACGCTTTGACTCGGTGAGTTTCGCGGCATTCCGACTTCGATGCCCCGGTTGCCGAAATTCAGTTGCCTTTGAATTTCGGGTGATCCCTCTTGAGCATGTATGCTTCTGCTACTTGTTCTACATCATACTTTCTTCCGCAAACGGCGAAACGCTTTGACTCGGTGAGTTTCGAGGCATTCCGACTTCGATGCCCCGGTTGCCGAAATTCAGTTGCCTTTGAATTTCGGGTGATCCCTCTTGAGCATGTATGCTTCTGCTACTTGTTCTACATCATACTTTCTTCCGCAAACGGCGAAACGCTTTGACTCGGTGAGTTTCGCGGCATTCCGACTTCGATGCCCCGGTTGCCGAAATTCAGTTGCCTTTGAATTTCGGGTGATCCCTCTTGAGCATGTATGCTTCTGCTACTTGTTCTACATCATACTTTCTTCCGCAAACGGCGAAACGCTTTGACTCGGTGAGTTTCGCGGCATTCCGACTTCGATGCCCCGGTTGCCGAAATTCAGTTGCCTTTGAATTTCGGGTGATCCCTCTTGAGCATGTATGCTTCTGCTACTTGTTCTACATCATACTTTCTTCCGCAAACGGCGAAACGCTTTGACTCGGTGAGTTTCGCGGCATTCCGACTTCGATGCCCCGGTTGCCGAAATTCAGTTGCCTTTGAATTTCGGGTGATCCCTCTTGAGCATGTATGCTTCTGCTACTTGTTCTACATCATACTTTCTTCCGCAAACGGCGAAACGCTTTGACTCGGTGAGTTTCGCGGCATTCCGACTTCGATGCCCCGGTTGCCGAAATTCAGTTGCCTTTGAATTTCGGGTGATCCCTCTTGAGCATGTATGCTTCTGCTACTTGTTCTACATCATACTTTCTTCCGCAAACGGCGAAACGCTTTGACTCGGTGAGTTTCGCGGCATTCCGACTTCGATGCCCCGGTTGCCGAAATTCAGTTGCCTTTGAATTTCGGGTGATCCCTCTTGAGCATGTATGCTTCTGCTACTTGTTCTACATCATACTTTCTTCCGCAAACGGCGAAACGCTTTGACTCGGTGAGTTTCGCGGCATTCCGACTTCGATGCCCCGGTTGCCGAAATTCAGTTGCCTTTGAATTTCGGGTGATCCCTCTTGAGCATGTATGCTTCTGCTACTTGTTCTACATCATACTTTCTTCCGCAAACGGCGAAACGCTTTGACTCGGTGAGTTTCGCGGCATTCCGACTTCGATGCCCCGGTTGCCGAAATTCAGTTGCCTTTGAATTTCGGGTGATCCCTCTTGAGCATGTATGCTTCTGCTACTTGTTCTACATCATACTTTCTTCCGCAAACGGCGAAACGCTTTGACTCGGTGAGTTTCGCGGCATTCCGACTTCGATGCCCCGGTTGCCGAAATTCAGTTGCCTTTGAATTTCGGGTGATCCCTCTTGAGCATGTATGCTTCTGCTACTTGTTCTACATCATACTTTCTTCCGCAAACGGCGAAACGCTTTGACTCGGTGAGTTTCGCGGCATTCCGACTTCGATGCCCGGTTGCCGAAATTCAGTTGCCTTTGAATTTCGGGTGATCCCTCTTGAGCATGTATGCTTCTGCTACTTGTTCTACATCATACTTTCTTCCGCAAACGGCGAAACGCTTTGACTCGGTGAGTTTCGCGGCATTCCGACTTCGATGCCCCGGTTGCCGAAATTCAGTTGCCTTTGAATTTCGGGTGATCCCTCTTGAGCATGTATGCTTCTGCTACTTGTTCTACATCATACTTTCTTCCGCAAACGGCGAAACGCTTTGACTCGGTGAGTTTCGCGGCATTCCGACTTCGATGCCCCGGTTGCCGAAATTCAGTTGCCTTTGAATTTCGGGTGATCCCTCTTGAGCATGTATGCTTCTGCTACTTGTTCTACATCATACTTTCTTCCGCAAACGGCGAAACGCTTTGACTCGGTGAGTTTCGCGGCATTCCGACTTCGATGCCCGGTTGCCGAAATTCAGTTGCCTTTGAATTTCGGGTGATCCCTCTTGAGCATGTATGCTTCTGCTACTTGTTCTACATCATACTTTCTTCCGCAAACGGCGAAACGCTTTGACTCGGTGAGTTTCGCGGCATTCCGACTTCGATGCCCCGGTTGCCGAAATTCAGTTGCCTTTGAATTTCGGGTGATCCCTCTTGAGCATGTATGCTTCTGCTACTTGTTCTACATCATACTTTCTTCCGCAAACGGCGAAACGCTTTGACTCGGTGAGTTTCGCGGCATTCCGACTTCGATGCCCCGGTTGCCGAAATTCAGTTGCCTTTGAATTTCGGGTGATCCCTCTTGAGCATGTATGCTTCTGCTACTTGTTCTACATCATACTTTCTTCCGCAAACGGCGAAACGCTTTGACTCGGTGAGTTTCGCGGCATTCCGACTTCGATGCCCCGGTTGCCGAAATTCAGTTGCCTTTGAATTTCGGGTGATCCCTCTTGAGCATGTATGCTTCTGCTACTTGTTCTACATCATACTTTCTTCCGCAAACGGCGAAACGCTTTGACTCGGTGAGTTTCGCGGCATTCCGACTTCGATGCCCGGTTGCCGAAATTCAGTTGCCTTTGAATTTCGGGTGATCCCTCTTGAGCATGTATGCTTCTGCTACTTGTTCTACATCATACTTTCTTCCGCAAACGGCGAAACGCTTTGACTCGGTGAGTTTCGCGGCATTCCGACTTCGATGCCCCGGTTGCCGAAATTCAGTTGCCTTTGAATTTCGGGTGATCCCTCTTGAGCATGTATGCTTCTGCTACTTGTTCTACATCATACTTTCTTCCGCAAACGGCGAAACGCTTTGACTCGGTGAGTTTCGCGGCATTCCGACTTCGATGCCCGGTTGCCGAAATTCAGTTGCCTTTGAATTTCGGGTGATCCCTCTTGAGCATGTATGCTTCTGCTACTTGTTCTACATCATACTTTCTTCCGCAAACGGCGAAACGCTTTGACTCGGTGAGTTTCGCGGCATTCCGACTTCGATGCCCCGGTTGCCGAAATTCAGTTGCCTTTGAATTTCGGGTGATCCCTCTTGAGCATGTATGCTTCTGCTACTTGTTCTACATCATACTTTCTTCCGCAAACGGCGAAACGCTTTGACTCGGTGAGTTTCGCGGCATTCCGACTTCGATGCCCGGTTGCCGAAATTCAGTTGCCTTTGAATTTCGGGTGATCCCTCTTGAGCATGTATGCTTCTGCTACTTGTTCTACATCATACTTTCTTCCGCAAACGGCGAAACGCTTTGACTCGGTGAGTTTCGCGGCATTCCGACTTCGATGCCCCGGTTGCCGAAATTCAGTTGCCTTTGAATTTCGGGTGATCCCTCTTGAGCATGTATGCTTCTGCTACTTGTTCTACATCATACTTTCTTCCGCAAACGGCGAAACGCTTTGACTCGGTGAGTTTCGCGGCATTCCGACTTCGATGCCCGGTTGCCGAAATTCAGTTGCCTTTGAATTTCGGGTGATCCCTCTTGAGCATGTATGCTTCTGCTACTTGTTCTACATCATACTTTCTTCCGCAAACGGCGAAACGCTTTGACTCGGTGAGTTTCGCGGCATTCCGACTTCGATGCCCCGGTTGCCGAAATTCAGTTGCCTTTGAATTTCGGGTGATCCCTCTTGAGCATGTATGCTTCTGCTACTTGTTCTACATCATACTTTCTTCCGCAAACGGCGAAACGCTTTGACTCGGTGAGTTTCGCGGCATTCCGACTTCGATGCCCCGGTTGCCGAAATTCAGTTGCCTTTGAATTTCGGGTGATCCCTCTTGAGCATGTATGCTTCTGCTACTTGTTCTACATCATACTTTCTTCCGCAAACGGCGAAACGCTTTGACTCGGTGAGTTTCGCGGCATTCCGACTTCGATGCCCCGGTTGCCGAAATTCAGTTGCCTTTGAATTTCGGGTGATCCCTCTTGAGCATGTATGCTTCTGCTACTTGTTCTACATCATACTTTCTTCCGCAAACGGCGAAACGCTTTGACTCGGTGAGTTTCGCGGCATTCCGACTTCGATGCCCCGGTTGCCGAAATTCAGTTGCCTTTGAATTTCGGGTGATCCCTCTTGAGCATGTATGCTTCTGCTACTTGTTCTACATCATACTTTCTTCCGCAAACGGCGAAACGCTTTGACTCGGTGAGTTTCGCGGCATTCCGACTTCGATGCCCGGTTGCCGAAATTCAGTTGCCTTTGAATTTCGGGTGATCCCTCTTGAGCATGTATGCTTCTGCTACTTGTTCTACATCATACTTTCTTCCGCAAACGGCGAAACGCTTTGACTCGGTGAGTTTCGCGGCATTCCGACTTCGATGCCCCGGTTGCCGAAATTCAGTTGCCTTTGAATTTCGGGTGATCCCTCTTGAGCATGTATGCTTCTGCTACTTGTTCTACATCATACTTTCTTCCGCAAACGGCGAAACGCTTTGACTCGGTGAGTTTCGCGGCATTCCGACTTCGATGCCCCGGTTGCCGAAATTCAGTTGCCTTTGAATTTCGGGTGATCCCTCTTGAGCATGTATGCTTCTGCTACTTGTTCTACATCATACTTTCTTCCGCAAACGGCGAAACGCTTTGACTCGGTGAGTTTCGCGGCATTCCGACTTCGATGCCCCGGTTGCCGAAATTCAGTTGCCTTTGAATTTCGGGTGATCCCTCTTGAGCATGTATGCTTCTGCTACTTGTTCTACATCATACTTTCTTCCGCAAACGGCGAAACGCTTTGACTCGGTGAGTTTCGCGGCATTCCGACTTCGATGCCCGGTTGCCGAAATTCAGTTGCCTTTGAATTTCGGGTGATCCCTCTTGAGCATGTATGCTTCTGCTACTTGTTCTACATCATACTTTCTTCCGCAAACGGCGAAACGCTTTGACTCGGTGAGTTTCGCGGCATTCCGACTTCGATGCCCCGGTTGCCGAAATTCAGTTGCCTTTGAATTTCGGGTGATCCCTCTTGAGCATGTATGCTTCTGCTACTTGTTCTACATCATACTTTCTTCCGCAAACGGCGAAACGCTTTGACTCGGTGAGTTTCGCGGCATTCCGACTTCGATGCCCCGGTTGCCGAAATTCAGTTGCCTTTGAATTTCGGGTGATCCCTCTTGAGCATGTATGCTTCTGCTACTTGTTCTACATCATACTTTCTTCCGCAAACGGCGAAACGCTTTGACTCGGTGAGTTTCGCGGCATTCCGACTTCGATGCCCCGGTTGCCGAAATTCAGTTGCCTTTGAATTTCGGGTGATCCCTCTTGAGCATGTATGCTTCTGCTACTTGTTCTACATCATACTTTCTTCCGCAAACGGCGAAACGCTTTGACTCGGTGAGTTTCGCGGCATTCCGACTTCGATGCCCCGGTTGCCGAAATTCAGTTGCCTTTGAATTTCGGGTGATCCCTCTTGAGCATGTATGCTTCTGCTACTTGTTCTACATCATACTTTCTTCCGCAAACGGCGAAACGCTTTGACTCGGTGAGTTTCGCGGCATTCCGACTTCGATGCCCCGGTTGCCGAAATTCAGTTGCCTTTGAATTTCGGGTGATCCCTCTTGAGCATGTATGCTTCTGCTACTTGTTCTACATCATACTTTCTTCCGCAAACGGCGAAACGCTTTGACTCGGTGAGTTTCGCGGCATTCCGACTTCGATGCCCGGTTGCCGAAATTCAGTTGCCTTTGAATTTCGGGTGATCCCTCTTGAGCATGTATGCTTCTGCTACTTGTTCTACATCATACTTTCTTCCGCAAACGGCGAAACGCTTTGACTCGGTGAGTTTCGCGGCATTCCGACTTCGATGCCCGGTTGCCGAAATTCAGTTGCCTTTGAATTTCGGGTGATCCCTCTTGAGCATGTATGCTTCTGCTACTTGTTCTACATCATACTTTCTTCCGCAAACGGCGAAACGCTTTGACTCGGTGAGTTTCGCGGCATTCCGACTTCGATGCCCCGGTTGCCGAAATTCAGTTGCCTTTGAATTTCGGGTGATCCCTCTTGAGCATGTATGCTTCTGCTACTTGTTCTACATCATACTTTCTTCCGCAAACGGCGAAACGCTTTGACTCGGTGAGTTTCGCGGCATTCCGACTTCGATGCCCCGGTTGCCGAAATTCAGTTGCCTTTGAATTTCGGGTGATCCCTCTTGAGCATGTATGCTTCTGCTACTTGTTCTACATCATACTTTCTTCCGCAAACGGCGAAACGCTTTGACTCGGTGAGTTTCGCGGCATTCCGACTTCGATGCCCCGGTTGCCGAAATTCAGTTGCCTTTGAATTTCGGGTGATCCCTCTTGAGCATGTATGCTTCTGCTACTTGTTCTACATCATACTTTCTTCCGCAAACGGCGAAACGCTTTGACTCGGTGAGTTTCGCGGCATTCCGACTTCGATGCCCCGGTTGCCGAAATTCAGTTGCCTTTGAATTTCGGGTGATCCCTCTTGAGCATGTATGCTTCTGCTACTTGTTCTACATCATACTTTCTTCCGCAAACGGCGAAACGCTTTGACTCGGTGAGTTTCGCGGCATTCCGACTTCGATGCCCCGGTTGCCGAAATTCAGTTGCCTTTGAATTTCGGGTGATCCCTCTTGAGCATGTATGCTTCTGCTACTTGTTCTACATCATACTTTCTTCCGCAAACGGCGAAACGCTTTGACTCGGTGAGTTTCGCGGCATTCCGACTTCGATGCCCCGGTTGCCGAAATTCAGTTGCCTTTGAATTTCGGGTGATCCCTCTTGAGCATGTATGCTTCTGCTACTTGTTCTACATCATACTTTCTTCCGCAAACGGCGAAACGCTTTGACTCGGTGAGTTTCGCGGCATTCCGACTTCGATGCCCGGTTGCCGAAATTCAGTTGCCTTTGAATTTCGGGTGATCCCTCTTGAGCATGTATGCTTCTGCTACTTGTTCTACATCATACTTTCTTCCGCAAACGGCGAAACGCTTTGACTCGGTGAGTTTCGCGGCATTCCGACTTCGATGCCCCGGTTGCCGAAATTCAGTTGCCTTTGAATTTCGGGTGATCCCTCTTGAGCATGTATGCTTCTGCTACTTGTTCTACATCATACTTTCTTCCGCAAACGGCGAAACGCTTTGACTCGGTGAGTTTCGCGGCATTCCGACTTCGATGCCCCGGTTGCCGAAATTCAGTTGCCTTTGAATTTCGGGTGATCCCTCTTGAGCATGTATGCTTCTGCTACTTGTTCTACATCATACTTTCTTCCGCAAACGGCGAAACGCTTTGACTCGGTGAGTTTCGCGGCATTCCGACTTCGATGCCCCGGTTGCCGAAATTCAGTTGCCTTTGAATTTCGGGTGATCCCTCTTGAGCATGTATGCTTCTGCTACTTGTTCTACATCATACTTTCTTCCGCAAACGGCGAAACGCTTTGACTCGGTGAGTTTCGCGGCATTCCGACTTCGATGCCCCGGTTGCCGAAATTCAGTTGCCTTTGAATTTCGGGTGATCCCTCTTGAGCATGTATGCTTCTGCTACTTGTTCTACATCATACTTTCTTCCGCAAACGGCGAAACGCTTTGACTCGGTGAGTTTCGCGGCATTCCGACTTCGATGCCCGGTTGCCGAAATTCAGTTGCCTTTGAATTTCGGGTGATCCCTCTTGAGCATGTATGCTTCTGCTACTTGTTCTACATCATACTTTCTTCCGCAAACGGCGAAACGCTTTGACTCGGTGAGTTTCGCGGCATTCCGACTTCGATGCCCCGGTTGCCGAAATTCAGTTGCCTTTGAATTTCGGGTGATCCCTCTTGAGCATGTATGCTTCTGCTACTTGTTCTACATCATACTTTCTTCCGCAAACGGCGAAACGCTTTGACTCGGTGAGTTTCGCGGCATTCCGACTTCGATGCCCCGGTTGCCGAAATTCAGTTGCCTTTGAATTTCGGGTGATCCCTCTTGAGCATGTATGCTTCTGCTACTTGTTCTACATCATACTTTCTTCCGCAAACGGCGAAACGCTTTGACTCGGTGAGTTTCGCGGCATTCCGACTTCGATGCCCCGGTTGCCGAAATTCAGTTGCCTTTGAATTTCGGGTGATCCCTCTTGAGCATGTATGCTTCTGCTACTTGTTCTACATCATACTTTCTTCCGCAAACGGCGAAACGCTTTGACTCGGTGAGTTTCGCGGCATTCCGACTTCGATGCCCCGGTTGCCGAAATTCAGTTGCCTTTGAATTTCGGGTGATCCCTCTTGAGCATGTATGCTTCTGCTACTTGTTCTACATCATACTTTCTTCCGCAAACGGCGAAACGCTTTGACTCGGTGAGTTTCGCGGCATTCCGACTTCGATGCCCCGGTTGCCGAAATTCAGTTGCCTTTGAATTTCGGGTGATCCCTCTTGAGCATGTATGCTTCTGCTACTTGTTCTACATCATACTTTCTTCCGCAAACGGCGAAACGCTTTGACTCGGTGAGTTTCGCGGCATTCCGACTTCGATGCCCCGGTTGCCGAAATTCAGTTGCCTTTGAATTTCGGGTGATCCCTCTTGAGCATGTATGCTTCTGCTACTTGTTCTACATCATACTTTCTTCCGCAAACGGCGAAACGCTTTGACTCGGTGAGTTTCGCGGCATTCCGACTTCGATGCCCCGGTTGCCGAAATTCAGTTGCCTTTGAATTTCGGGTGATCCCTCTTGAGCATGTATGCTTCTGCTACTTGTTCTACATCATACTTTCTTCCGCAAACGGCGAAACGCTTTGACTCGGTGAGTTTCGCGGCATTCCGACTTCGATGCCCCGGTTGCCGAAATTCAGTTGCCTTTGAATTTCGGGTGATCCCTCTTGAGCATGTATGCTTCTGCTACTTGTTCTACATCATACTTTCTTCCGCAAACGGCGAAACGCTTTGACTCGGTGAGTTTCGCGGCATTCCGACTTCGATGCCCCGGTTGCCGAAATTCAGTTGCCTTTGAATTTCGGGTGATCCCTCTTGAGCATGTATGCTTCTGCTACTTGTTCTACATCATACTTTCTTCCGCAAACGGCGAAACGCTTTGACTCGGTGAGTTTCGAGGCATTCCGACTTCGATGCCCGGTTGCCGAAATTCAGTTGCCTTTGAATTTCGGGTGATCCCTCTTGAGCATGTATGCTTCTGCTACTTGTTCTACATCATACTTTCTTCCGCAAACGGCGAAACGCTTTGACTCGGTGAGTTTCGCGGCATTCCGACTTCGATGCCCCGGTTGCCGAAATTCAGTTGCCTTTGAATTTCGGGTGATCCCTCTTGAGCATGTATGCTTCTGCTACTTGTTCTACATCATACTTTCTTCCGCAAACGGCGAAACGCTTTGACTCGGTGAGTTTCGCGGCATTCCGACTTCGATGCCCCGGTTGCCGAAATTCAGTTGCCTTTGAATTTCGGGTGATCCCTCTTGAGCATGTATGCTTCTGCTACTTGTTCTACATCATACTTTCTTCCGCAAACGGCGAAACGCTTTGACTCGGTGAGTTTCGCGGCATTCCGACTTCGATGCCCGGTTGCCGAAATTCAGTTGCCTTTGAATTTCGGGTGATCCCTCTTGAGCATGTATGCTTCTGCTACTTGTTCTACATCATACTTTCTTCCGCAAACGGCGAAACGCTTTGACTCGGTGAGTTTCGCGGCATTCCGACTTCGATGCCCCGGTTGCCGAAATTCAGTTGCCTTTGAATTTCGGGTGATCCCTCTTGAGCATGTATGCTTCTGCTACTTGTTCTACATCATACTTTCTTCCGCAAACGGCGAAACGCTTTGACTCGGTGAGTTTCGCGGCATTCCGACTTCGATGCCCGGTTGCCGAAATTCAGTTGCCTTTGAATTTCGGGTGATCCCTCTTGAGCATGTATGCTTCTGCTACTTGTTCTACATCATACTTTCTTCCGCAAACGGCGAAACGCTTTGACTCGGTGAGTTTCGCGGCATTCCGACTTCGATGCCCGGTTGCCGAAATTCAGTTGCCTTTGAATTTCGGGTGATCCCTCTTGAGCATGTATGCTTCTGCTACTTGTTCTACATCATACTTTCTTCCGCAAACGGCGAAACGCTTTGACTCGGTGAGTTTCGCGGCATTCCGACTTCGATGCCCGGTTGCCGAAATTCAGTTGCCTTTGAATTTCGGGTGATCCCTCTTGAGCATGTATGCTTCTGCTACTTGTTCTACATCATACTTTCTTCCGCAAACGGCGAAACGCTTTGACTCGGTGAGTTTCGCGGCATTCCGACTTCGATGCCCCGGTTGCCGAAATTCAGTTGCCTTTGAATTTCGGGTGATCCCTCTTGAGCATGTATGCTTCTGCTACTTGTTCTACATCATACTTTCTTCCGCAAACGGCGAAACGCTTTGACTCGGTGAGTTTCGCGGCATTCCGACTTCGATGCCCCGGTTGCCGAAATTCAGTTGCCTTTGAATTTCGGGTGATCCCTCTTGAGCATGTATGCTTCTGCTACTTGTTCTACATCATACTTTCTTCCGCAAACGGCGAAACGCTTTGACTCGGTGAGTTTCGCGGCATTCCGACTTCGATGCCCCGGTTGCCGAAATTCAGTTGCCTTTGAATTTCGGGTGATCCCTCTTGAGCATGTATGCTTCTGCTACTTGTTCTACATCATACTTTCTTCCGCAAACGGCGAAACGCTTTGACTCGGTGAGTTTCGAGGCATTCCGACTTCGATGCCCGGTTGCCGAAATTCAGTTGCCTTTGAATTTCGGGTGATCCCTCTTGAGCATGTATGCTTCTGCTACTTGTTCTACATCATACTTTCTTCCGCAAACGGCGAAACGCTTTGACTCGGTGAGTTTCGCGGCATTCCGACTTCGATGCCCCGGTTGCCGAAATTCAGTTGCCTTTGAATTTCGGGTGATCCCTCTTGAGCATGTATGCTTCTGCTACTTGTTCTACATCATACTTTCTTCCGCAAACGGCGAAACGCTTTGACTCGGTGAGTTTCGAGGCATTCCGACTTCGATGCCCGGTTGCCGAAATTCAGTTGCCTTTGAATTTCGGGTGATCCCTCTTGAGCATGTATGCTTCTGCTACTTGTTCTACATCATACTTTCTTCCGCAAACGGCGAAACGCTTTGACTCGGTGAGTTTCGCGGCATTCCGACTTCGATGCCCCGGTTGCCGAAATTCAGTTGCCTTTGAATTTCGGGTGATCCCTCTTGAGCATGTATGCTTCTGCTACTTGTTCTACATCATACTTTCTTCCGCAAACGGCGAAACGCTTTGACTCGGTGAGTTTCGCGGCATTCCGACTTCGATGCCCCGGTTGCCGAAATTCAGTTGCCTTTGAATTTCGGGTGATCCCTCTTGAGCATGTATGCTTCTGCTACTTGTTCTACATCATACTTTCTTCCGCAAACGGCGAAACGCTTTGACTCGGTGAGTTTCGAGGCATTCCGACTTCGATGCCCCGGTTGCCGAAATTCAGTTGCCTTTGAATTTCGGGTGATCCCTCTTGAGCATGTATGCTTCTGCTACTTGTTCTACATCATACTTTCTTCCGCAAACGGCGAAACGCTTTGACTCGGTGAGTTTCGCGGCATTCCGACTTCGATGCCCCGGTTGCCGAAATTCAGTTGCCTTTGAATTTCGGGTGATCCCTCTTGAGCATGTATGCTTCTGCTACTTGTTCTACATCATACTTTCTTCCGCAAACGGCGAAACGCTTTGACTCGGTGAGTTTCGAGGCATTCCGACTTCGATGCCCCGGTTGCCGAAATTCAGTTGCCTTTGAATTTCGGGTGATCCCTCTTGAGCATGTATGCTTCTGCTACTTGTTCTACATCATACTTTCTTCCGCAAACGGCGAAACGCTTTGACTCGGTGAGTTTCGAGGCATTCCGACTTCGATGCCCCGGTTGCCGAAATTCAGTTGCCTTTGAATTTCGGGTGATCCCTCTTGAGCATGTATGCTTCTGCTACTTGTTCTACATCATACTTTCTTCCGCAAACGGCGAAACGCTTTGACTCGGTGAGTTTCGCGGCATTCCGACTTCGATGCCCCGGTTGCCGAAATTCAGTTGCCTTTGAATTTCGGGTGATCCCTCTTGAGCATGTATGCTTCTGCTACTTGTTCTACATCATACTTTCTTCCGCAAACGGCGAAACGCTTTGACTCGGTGAGTTTCGCGGCATTCCGACTTCGATGCCCCGGTTGCCGAAATTCAGTTGCCTTTGAATTTCGGGTGATCCCTCTTGAGCATGTATGCTTCTGCTACTTGTTCTACATCATACTTTCTTCCGCAAACGGCGAAACGCTTTGACTCGGTGAGTTTCGCGGCATTCCGACTTCGATGCCCCGGTTGCCGAAATTCAGTTGCCTTTGAATTTCGGGTGATCCCTCTTGAGCATGTATGCTTCTGCTACTTGTTCTACATCATACTTTCTTCCGCAAACGGCGAAACGCTTTGACTCGGTGAGTTTCGCGGCATTCCGACTTCGATGCCCGGTTGCCGAAATTCAGTTGCCTTTGAATTTCGGGTGATCCCTCTTGAGCATGTATGCTTCTGCTACTTGTTCTACATCATACTTTCTTCCGCAAACGGCGAAACGCTTTGACTCGGTGAGTTTCGCGGCATTCCGACTTCGATGCCCGGTTGCCGAAATTCAGTTGCCTTTGAATTTCGGGTGATCCCTCTTGAGCATGTATGCTTCTGCTACTTGTTCTACATCATACTTTCTTCCGCAAACGGCGAAACGCTTTGACTCGGTGAGTTTCGCGGCATTCCGACTTCGATGCCCCGGTTGCCGAAATTCAGTTGCCTTTGAATTTCGGGTGATCCCTCTTGAGCATGTATGCTTCTGCTACTTGTTCTACATCATACTTTCTTCCGCAAACGGCGAAACGCTTTGACTCGGTGAGTTTCGCGGCATTCCGACTTCGATGCCCCGGTTGCCGAAATTCAGTTGCCTTTGAATTTCGGGTGATCCCTCTTGAGCATGTATGCTTCTGCTACTTGTTCTACATCATACTTTCTTCCGCAAACGGCGAAACGCTTTGACTCGGTGAGTTTCGAGGCATTCCGACTTCGATGCCCCGGTTGCCGAAATTCAGTTGCCTTTGAATTTCGGGTGATCCCTCTTGAGCATGTATGCTTCTGCTACTTGTTCTACATCATACTTTCTTCCGCAAACGGCGAAACGCTTTGACTCGGTGAGTTTCGCGGCATTCCGACTTCGATGCCCCGGTTGCCGAAATTCAGTTGCCTTTGAATTTCGGGTGATCCCTCTTGAGCATGTATGCTTCTGCTACTTGTTCTACATCATACTTTCTTCCGCAAACGGCGAAACGCTTTGACTCGGTGAGTTTCGGCATTCCGACTTCGATGCCCCGGTTGCCGAAATTCAGTTGCCTTTGAATTTCGGGTGATCCCTCTTGAGCATGTATGCTTCTGCTACTTGTTCTACATCATACTTTCTTCCGCAAACGGCGAAACGCTTTGACTCGGTGAGTTTCGCGGCATTCCGACTTCGATGCCCCGGTTGCCGAAATTCAGTTGCCTTTGAATTTCGGGTGATCCCTCTTGAGCATGTATGCTTCTGCTACTTGTTCTACATCATACTTTCTTCCGCAAACGGCGAAACGCTTTGACTCGGTGAGTTTCGCGGCATTCCGACTTCGATGCCCGGTTGCCGAAATTCAGTTGCCTTTGAATTTCGGGTGATCCCTCTTGAGCATGTATGCTTCTGCTACTTGTTCTACATCATACTTTCTTCCGCAAACGGCGAAACGCTTTGACTCGGTGAGTTTCGAGGCATTCCGACTTCGATGCCCCGGTTGCCGAAATTCAGTTGCCTTTGAATTTCGGGTGATCCCTCTTGAGCATGTATGCTTCTGCTACTTGTTCTACATCATACTTTCTTCCGCAAACGGCGAAACGCTTTGACTCGGTGAGTTTCGCGGCATTCCGACTTCGATGCCCCGGTTGCCGAAATTCAGTTGCCTTTGAATTTCGGGTGATCCCTCTTGAGCATGTATGCTTCTGCTACTTGTTCTACATCATACTTTCTTCCGCAAACGGCGAAACGCTTTGACTCGGTGAGTTTCGCGGCATTCCGACTTCGATGCCCCGGTTGCCGAAATTCAGTTGCCTTTGAATTTCGGGTGATCCCTCTTGAGCATGTATGCTTCTGCTACTTGTTCTACATCATACTTTCTTCCGCAAACGGCGAAACGCTTTGACTCGGTGAGTTTCGCGGCATTCCGACTTCGATGCCCCGGTTGCCGAAATTCAGTTGCCTTTGAATTTCGGGTGATCCCTCTTGAGCATGTATGCTTCTGCTACTTGTTCTACATCATACTTTCTTCCGCAAACGGCGAAACGCTTTGACTCGGTGAGTTTCGCGGCATTCCGACTTCGATGCCCGGTTGCCGAAATTCAGTTGCCTTTGAATTTCGGGTGATCCCTCTTGAGCATGTATGCTTCTGCTACTTGTTCTACATCATACTTTCTTCCGCAAACGGCGAAACGCTTTGACTCGGTGAGTTTCGCGGCATTCCGACTTCGATGCCCCGGTTGCCGAAATTCAGTTGCCTTTGAATTTCGGGTGATCCCTCTTGAGCATGTATGCTTCTGCTACTTGTTCTACATCATACTTTCTTCCGCAAACGGCGAAACGCTTTGACTCGGTGAGTTTCGCGGCATTCCGACTTCGATGCCCCGGTTGCCGAAATTCAGTTGCCTTTGAATTTCGGGTGATCCCTCTTGAGCATGTATGCTTCTGCTACTTGTTCTACATCATACTTTCTTCCGCAAACGGCGAAACGCTTTGACTCGGTGAGTTTCGCGGCATTCCGACTTCGATGCCCGGTTGCCGAAATTCAGTTGCCTTTGAATTTCGGGTGATCCCTCTTGAGCATGTATGCTTCTGCTACTTGTTCTACATCATACTTTCTTCCGCAAACGGCGAAACGCTTTGACTCGGTGAGTTTCGCGGCATTCCGACTTCGATGCCCCGGTTGCCGAAATTCAGTTGCCTTTGAATTTCGGGTGATCCCTCTTGAGCATGTATGCTTCTGCTACTTGTTCTACATCATACTTTCTTCCGCAAACGGCGAAACGCTTTGACTCGGTGAGTTTCGAGGCATTCCGACTTCGATGCCCGGTTGCCGAAATTCAGTTGCCTTTGAATTTCGGGTGATCCCTCTTGAGCATGTATGCTTCTGCTACTTGTTCTACATCATACTTTCTTCCGCAAACGGCGAAACGCTTTGACTCGGTGAGTTTCGCGGCATTCCGACTTCGATGCCCGGTTGCCGAAATTCAGTTGCCTTTGAATTTCGGGTGATCCCTCTTGAGCATGTATGCTTCTGCTACTTGTTCTACATCATACTTTCTTCCGCAAACGGCGAAACGCTTTGACTCGGTGAGTTTCGAGGCATTCCGACTTCGATGCCCCGGTTGCCGAAATTCAGTTGCCTTTGAATTTCGGGTGATCCCTCTTGAGCATGTATGCTTCTGCTACTTGTTCTACATCATACTTTCTTCCGCAAACGGCGAAACGCTTTGACTCGGTGAGTTTCGCGGCATTCCGACTTCGATGCCCGGTTGCCGAAATTCAGTTGCCTTTGAATTTCGGGTGATCCCTCTTGAGCATGTATGCTTCTGCTACTTGTTCTACATCATACTTTCTTCCGCAAACGGCGAAACGCTTTGACTCGGTGAGTTTCGCGGCATTCCGACTTCGATGCCCGGTTGCCGAAATTCAGTTGCCTTTGAATTTCGGGTGATCCCTCTTGAGCATGTATGCTTCTGCTACTTGTTCTACATCATACTTTCTTCCGCAAACGGCGAAACGCTTTGACTCGGTGAGTTTCGAGGCATTCCGACTTCGATGCCCGGTTGCCGAAATTCAGTTGCCTTTGAATTTCGGGTGATCCCTCTTGAGCATGTATGCTTCTGCTACTTGTTCTACATCATACTTTCTTCCGCAAACGGCGAAACGCTTTGACTCGGTGAGTTTCGCGGCATTCCGACTTCGATGCCCGGTTGCCGAAATTCAGTTGCCTTTGAATTTCGGGTGATCCCTCTTGAGCATGTATGCTTCTGCTACTTGTTCTACATCATACTTTCTTCCGCAAACGGCGAAACGCTTTGACTCGGTGAGTTTCGCGGCATTCCGACTTCGATGCCCCGGTTGCCGAAATTCAGTTGCCTTTGCATTTCGGGTGATCCCTCTTGAGCATGTATGCTTCTGCTACTTGTTCTACATCATACTTTCTTCCGCAAACGGCGAAACGCTTTGACTCGGTGAGTTTCGCGGCATTCCGACTTCGATGCCCCGGTTGCTGAAATTCAGTTGCCTTTGAATTTCGGGTGATCCCTCTTGAGCATGTATGCTTCTGCTACTTGTTCTACATCGTACTTTCTTCCCCAAACGGCGAAACGCTTTGACTCGGTGAGTTTCGAGGCATTCCGGCTTCGATGCCCCGGTTGCCGAAATTCAGTTGCCTTTGAATTTGGGGCGATCCCTCGTGAGCATGTACGCTTCAGCTACTTGTTCTACATCATACTTTCTTCCACAAACGGCGAAACGCTTTGACTCGGTGAGTTTCGAGGCATTCCGACTTCGATGCCCGGTTGCCGAAATTCAGTTGCCTTTGAATTTGGGGTGATCCCTCTTGAGCATGTATGCTTCTGCTACTTGTTCTACATCATACTTTCTTCCGCAAACGGCGAAACGCTTTGACTCGGTGAGTTTCGCGGCATTCCGACTTCGATGCCCCGGTTGCCGAAATTCAGTTGCCTTTGAATTTCGGGTGATCCCTCTTGAGCATGTATGCTTCTGCTACTTGTTCTACATCATACTTTCTTCCGCAAACAACGAAACGCTTTGACTCGGTGAGTTTCGAGGCATTCCGACTTCGATTTCCCGGTTGCCGAAATTCAGTTGCCTTTGAATTTCGGGTGATCCCTCTTGAGCATGTATGCTTCTGCTACTTGTTCTACATCATACTTTCTTCCGCAAACGGCGAAACGCTTTGACTCGGTGAGTTTCAGGGCATTCCGACTTCGACGCCCCGGTTGCCGAAATTCAGTTGCCTTTGAATTTCGGGTGATCCCTCTTGAGCATGTATGCTTCTGCTACTTGTTCTACATCATACTTTCTTCCGCAAACGGCGAAACGCTTTGACTCGGTGAGTTTCGAGGCATTCCGACTTCGATGCCCCGGTTGCCGAAATTCAGTTGCCTTTGAATTTCGGGTGATCCCTCTTGAGCATGTATGCTTCTGCTACTTGTTCTACATCATACTTTCTTCCGCAAACGGCGAAACGCTTTGACTCGGTGAGTTTCGCGGCATTCCGACTTCGATGCCCAGGTTGCCGAAATTCAGTTGCCTTTGAATTTCGGGTGATCCCTCTTGAGCATGTATGCTTCTGCTACTTGTTCTACATCATACTTTCTTCCGCAAACGGCGAAACGCCTTGACTCGGTGACTTTCGCGGCATTCCGACTTCGATGCCACGGTTGCCGAAATTCAGTTGCCTTTGAATTTAGGGTGATCCCTCTTGAGCATGTATGCTTCTGCTACTTGTTCTACATCATACTTTCTTCCGGAAACGGCGAAACGCTTTGACTCGGTGAGTTTCGAGGCATTCCGACTTCGATGCCCCGGTTGCCGAAATTCAGTTGCCTTTGAATTTCGGGTGATCCCTCTTGAGCATGTATGCTTCTGCTACTTGTTCTACATCAGACTTTCTTCCGCAAACGGCGAAACGCTTTGACTCGGTGAGTTCACGGCATTCCAACTTCGATGCCCCGGTTGTCGAAATTCAATTGCCTTTGAATTTCGGGTGATCGCTCTTGAGCATGTATGCTTCTGCTACTTGTTCTAAATCAGACTTTCTTCCGCAAACGGCGAAACGCTTTGACTCGGTGAGTTTCGCGGCATTCCGACTTCGATGCCCCGGTTGCCGAAATTCAGTTGCCTTTGAATTTCGGGTGATCCCTCTTGAGCATTTATACTTCTGCTACTTGTTCTACATCATACTTTCTTCCGCAAACGGCGAAACGCTTTGACTCGGTGAGTTTCGAGGCATTCCGACTTCATTGCTCCCGTTGCCGAAATTCAGTTTCCATTGAATTTCGGGTAATCCCTCTTGAGCATGTATGCTTCTGCTACTTGTTCTACATCATACTTTCTTCCGCAAACGGCGAAACGCTTTGACTCGGTGAGTTTCGAGGCATTCCGACTTCGATGCCCCGGTTGCCGAAATTCAGTTGCCTTTGAATTTCGGGTGATCCCTCTTGAGCATGTATGCTTCTGCTACTTGTTCTACATCATACTTTCTTCCGCAAACGGCGAAACGCTTTGACTCGGTGAGTTTCGAGGCATTCCGACTTCGATGCCCCGGTTGCCGAAATTCAGTTGCCTTTGAATTTCGGGTGATCCCTCTTGAGCATGTATGCTTCTGCTACTTGTTGTACATCATAATTTCTTCCGCAAACGGCGAAACGCTTTGACTCGGTGACTTTCGCGGCATTCCGACTTCATTGCCCCGGTTGCCGAAATTCAGTTGCCTTTGAATTTCGGGTGATCCCTCTTGAGCATGTATGCTTCTGCTACTTGTTCTACATCATACTTTCTTCCGCAAACGGCGAAACGCTTTGACTCGGTGAGTTTCGAGGCATTCCGACTTCGATGCCCGGTTGCCGAAATTCAGTTGCCTTTGAATTTCGGGTGATCCCTCTTGAGCATGTATGCTTCTGCTACTTGTTCTACATCATACTTTCTTCCGCAAACGGCGAAACGCTTTGACTCGGTGAGTTTCGAGGCATTCCGACTTCGATGCCCCGGTTGCCGAAATTCAGTTGCCTTTGAATTTCGGGTGATCCCTCTTGAGCATGTATGCTTCTGCTACTTGTTCTACATCATACTTTCTTCCGCAAACGGCGAAACGCTTTGACTCGGTGAGTTTCGAGGCATTCCGACTTCGATGCCCCGGTTGCCGAAATTCAGTTGCCTTTGAATTTCGGGTGATCCCTCTTGAGCATTTATGCTTCTGCTACTTGTTCTACATCATACTTTCTTCGCAAACGGCGAAACGCTTTGACTCGGTGAGTTTCAAGGCATTCCGACTTCGATGCCCCGTTGCCGAAATTCAGTTGCCTTTGAATTTCGGGTGATCCCTCTTGAGCATGTATGCTTCTGCTACTTGTTCTACATCATACTTTCTTCGCAAACGGCGAAACGCTTTGACTCGGTGAGTTTCGAGGCATTCCGACTTCGATGCCCGGTTGCCGAAATTCAGTTGCCTTTGAATTCGCGGTGATCCCTCTTGAGCATGTATGCTTCTGCTACTTGTTCTACATCATACTTTCTTCCGCAAACGGCGAAACGCTTTTACTCGGTGAGTTTCGCGGCATTCCGACTTCGATGCCCCGGTTGCCGAAATTCAGTTGCCTTTGCATTTCGGGTGATCCCTCTTGAGCATGTATGCTTCTGCTACTTGTTCTACATCATACTTTCTTCCGTAAACGGCGAAACGCTTTGACTCGTTGAGTTTTGCGGCATTTCGACTTCGATGCCCCGGTTCCGAAATTCAGTTGCCTTTGCATTCGGGTGATCCCTCTTGAGCATGTATGCCTCTGCTACTTGTTCTACATCATACTTTCTTCTGTAAACAGGGCGAAACGCTTTGACTCGGTGAGTTTCGAGGCATTCCGACTTCAATGCCCCGGTTGCCGAATTTTAGTTGCCTTTGAATTTCGGGTGATCCCTCTGGAGCATGTTTGCTTCTACTGCCCCGGTTGCCGAAATTCAGTTGCCTTTGCATTTCGGGTGATCCCTCTTGAGCATGTATACTTCTGCTACTTGGTCTACATCATACTTTCTTCCATAAACGGCGAAACGCTTTGACTCGGTGAGTTTCGCGACATTCCGACTTCGATGCCCCGGTTGCCGAAATTCAGTTGCCTTTGCATTTCGGGTGATCCCTCTTGAGCATGTATGCTTCTGCTACTTGTTCTACATCATACTTTCTTCCGCAAACGGCGAAACGCTTTGACCCGGTGAGTTTCGAGGCATTCCGACTTCCATGCCCAGGTTGCCGAAATTCAGTTGCCTTTGAATTTCAGGTAATCCCTCTTGAGCATGTTTGCTTCTGCTACTTGTTCTACATCATACTTTCTTCCGAAACGGCGAAACGCTTAGACGCGGTGAGTTTCGAGGCATTCCGACTTCGATGCCCGGTTGCCGAAATTCAGTTGCCTTTGAATTCGGGTGATCCCTCTTGAGCATGTATGCTTCTGCTACTTGTTCTACATCATACTTTCTTCCGCAAACGGCGAAACGCTTTGACTCGGTGAGTTTCGAGGTATTCCGACTTCGATGTCCCGGTTGCCGAAATTCAGTTGCCTTTGAATTTCGGGTGATCCCTCTTGAGCATGTATGCTTCTGCTACTTGTTCTACATCATACTTTCTTCCGCAAACGGCGAAACGCTTTGACTCGGTGAGTTTCGAGGCATTCCGACTTCGATGCCCCGGTTGCCGAAATTCAGTTGCCTTTGAATTCGGGTGATCCCTCTTGAGCATGTATGCTTCTGCTACTTGTTCTACATCATACTTTCTTCCGCAAACGGCGAAACGCTTTGACTCGGTGAGTTTCGAGGCATTCCGACTTCGATGCCCGGTTGCCGAAATTCAGTTGCCTTTGAATTTCGGGTGATCCCTCTTGAGCATGTATGCTTCTGCTACTTGTTCTACATCATACTTTCTTCCGCAAACGGCGAAACGCTTTGACTCGGTGAGTTTCGAGGCATTCCGACTTCGATGCCCCGTTGCCGATTGAATATCAGTTGCCTTTGAATTTCGGGTGATCCCTCTTGAGCATGTATGCTTCTGCTACTTGTTCTACATCATACTTTCTTCCGCAAACGCGAAACGCTTTGACTCGGTGAGTTTCGAGGCATTCCGACTTCGATGCCCGGTTGCCGAAATTCAGTTGCCTTTGAATTCGGGTGATCCTCTTGAGCATGTATGCTTCTGCTACTTGTTCTACATCATACTTTCTTCCGCAAACGGCGAAACGCTTTGACTCGGTGAGTTTCGAGGCATTCCGACTTCGATGCCCGGTTGCCGAAATTCAGTTGCCTTTTGAATTTCGGGTGATCCCTCTTGAGCATGTAT
>CM055362.1:1762674-1797246 GCA_029228515.1 Populus alba x Populus x berolinensis | reverse complement strand
AAGCATACATACTCAAGAGGGATCACCAGAATCGCAAAGGACAGACTGATATTACTGGACAACAGTGGCATCGATGTGACGAAATTCTCGAAACTCACCAATTCAACGCGTTTTGCGTTTTGCGGAAGAAAGTATGATGTTAGAAAAGTTAGCAGAAGCATACATGCTCAAAGAGGGGATCACCCGAAATGCAAAGCAATTGAATTTCGGCAAACGGGGGCATCGAACGTCAGGAATGCCTCGAAACTCCAACGAGTCAAAGCGTTTTGCGTTTTTGGCGGAAGAATGTATGATGTTAGAACAAGTAGAAGAACCATACATGCTCAAGTGGGATCACCCGAAATTCAAAGGCAACTGAAATTTCCGGCAGAACGGGAGAGGAAGTCGGAATGCTTCGAAACTCACCGAGTATCTAAAGCGTTTACTCCGGTTTGCGGAAGAAAGTATGATGTAGAACAAGTCAGCAGAAGCATACTAAAGCTCAAGAGGGATCAACCGAAATGCAAAGGCAACTGAATTTACGGCAATCGGGGCATCGAAGTCGGAATGCCTCGAAAACTCAAACGCACCGAGTAGAAGGGTTCACCTGAAATTCAAAGGCAACTGAATTTCGGCAATCAGGCCATCGAGATCTAGTCTGGAATGCCTCCGAAACTCACCGATGTCAAAGCGTTTCGCTCTTTGCGGAAGAAAGTATGATGGTACGAAACAAGTAGCAGAAGCTTATCATGATGTCTCTAAGAGGGATCACAACCGAAAGTTTCAAAGGCAAACTGAGATTTCCGGCAACTCCGGAGGCATCGAAGTCGGAATGCCTCGAAAACTCACCGAGTCAAAGCGTTTCACCGTTTGCGGATAGAGAAAGTTATGATGTAGAACAAGTAGGTAAGAAGCATACATGCTCAAGAGGGATACACCCCGAAATTCAAAGGCAACTGAATTTCGGCAACCGGGGCATTATCGGAAGGGTCGGAATGCCTCCGAAACTCAAACACCGAGTCAAACAGCGTTTCACCGTTTGTGCGGAAGAAAGTATGATGTAATAGAAACAACTAGCAGAAGCATACATGCTCAAGAGGGATCTCACCCGAAATGCAAAGGCGAAATGAATTTGTCTGGCAATAACGGGGACATCGAAGATCGGAGAGATGCCAGCGAAAACTCACGCTCGAGAGTCAAAGCGTTTCGCCGTTTGCGGAAGAAAGTCATGATGTAGAACAAGTCAGCAGAAGCATACATTGCTTCAGAGGGATCACCCGAAATGCAAAGGCAACTGAATTTTCGGAAATTCAAAGGCAACTGAGAGTTTCAGTATGTCAAACCGGACATCTAGAAGTCGGAATGCCTCGAAACTCACCGAGTCAAAAGCGTGAGTCGGCCACGTTTAATGCGGAATGAAAGTATGATGTAGAAACAAGTAGCAGGAAGCATACTATGCTCTAAGAGGGATCTACCCGGAAATTCAAAGGCAACTGAATTTCTCGGCAAAACCGGACATCGAAGCGAAGTCAGAATGCCCTCGAAAGTCACCGAGTCAAAGCGTTTTCGCCGTTTGCGGAAGAAGAAAGTATGATGTTAGAACACACAGAAAAAATTAATAGCAGAAGCATACATGCTCAACTAGGGATCCTCCCGAAAGCATAAAGGCAACTGAATTTCGGCCTAACCGGGGCAATCGATAGTCGGAATGCTTCTCGAAAAACCTCACATCGAGTCAAAGCGTTTCGCCGTTTGCGGAAAGAAAGAAAGTATGATGTTAGAAAACAAGTAGCTGAAGCATACATGCTCAAGAGGGATTCACCCGAAATGCAAAGGGCAATCTCGAATTTCCGGCAAACTCGGGGCCATCGAAGTCGGAATGGCCATCGAAATCCCACCGAGTTATGGTTCCTCTGAAAGTCATGCAACTGTATGTTCGAATTCAGGGAATCGATGGAGATAATGCAGCGTAAATCACCGTGTCATTTGAGGGGTTTGGGAAGTGTTGAGGATGTTTTTGGTTGGTAAGAGGCGGGGAAGGTGAGGTATGATGGATTTATTGAATTGTGGGGATAAAAATTTTTTTATTTGGGATAAAGGGTTTGTGAGATTTTAAGGGTAATAGGGATGAGATTAAAACACGAGCTAGAATGAGTGATTTGAGTGAGAAGTTTGAGGTTGTATGTATGTTGGTTGAACAAGAGCTGAAGCTACATGCTCAAAGAGCGTTTTTTCACCGCGTTTGCGGAAGAGGCAAGTATGATGAATCGGCAAGCGGGCAACGAAGGCTAGGAATGCCTAGAAACTCACCGGAGTAAGAGGGTATCACCTGAAATTCAAAAGGCAACTGCAATTTCGGTTTAATTATCCCGCGGATTGAATCCGTTCTCTAGCAACGGGGACATCGAAAGTCGGAATGCCGCGAAACCTCACCGAGTCAAAAAGCGTTTCGCCGGTTTGCGGAAGAAAGGTACTGATGTAAGAACAAGTATGGCAGAACGCTATACTAAGCTCAAAGAGGGATCACCCGAAATTCAAAGAGGTCAACTGAAGTTTCGGCAACCGGGGACATCGAAGTCGGAATGCCTCGAAACTCACCGAGTCAAAGCGTTTCCGCCGTATTGCGGAAGGAAAGTTATGATGTAGTAACAAGTAGCAGAAGCATACATGCTCAATGAGGGATCACCCGAAATTCAAAGGCAACTGAATTTCGGCAAAAACCGAGGCATCGAGAGTCGGAATGCTTCGAAACTCACCGAGTCCCAAAGGCGTTTCGCCGTTTGCGGAAGAAAGTATGATGTAGAACGAAGTAGCAGAGTAAGCATAACCATGCTCAACGAGGTATCATCCCGAAATTCAAAGAGCAAACTGAGGATTTCGGCAAACTCTGGGGCGGGCATCGAAGTAGGAATGCCTTGCCGAAACTCACCGAGTCAAAGCGTTTCGCCGTTTGACGGAAAGAAAGTATGAACTGTAGAACAAGTACCAGAAGCATACATGCTATAGAGAAGGGAATTTCACACCCAGAAATGCAAAGGCAACTGAATTTTCGGGCAAAGACTCTGAAGGGGCATCGAAGTCGGAATGCCGTCGAAACTCACCCAGAGTCAAAGCGTTTTTGCCAGTATTGCTGGAAGAGAAGTAATTGATGTATAGAACAAGTTAGCAGAAGCATACATGCTCTAAGAGGGATCACCCGAAATTCCAAAAGGCAAACCTGAATTTTGGCAACCCGGGCATCTGATAGTCGGAAAATGCCTGGCGAAAACTCACCGAGAGATCAAAGCGAGATTTCGCCGGGGGTTTTATTTTAGTATTTTTTATTTAATATTGCGGAGAAAGAAAAGTATGAATGTAGAGACAATGTAGTAGAGTAAGCATACATGCTCAAGAGGGATCACCCGCCAAATTCAAAGGCAACTGAATTGTCGGCAACCGGAGACATCGAAGAGATCGGAATGCCTCCAAAACTCACCGACAGTCAAAGCGAGATTCGCCGATTGACGGAAGAAAAGTATGATGTAGAACAAGTAGCAGGAAGCACATACATGCTCAAGAGGGATCACCCGAAATTCAAAAGGCAACTGAATTTACGGCAAAACCCACAATGATGGGGAAACAAAACACACAACCAATCAACCGGGGACATCAGAACGTCGAAATGCCAGCGAAGAACTCACCGAATCTTGTCCAATCAGCGTTCCAATAGATCGTCTTCGCCGGTTTGCGGAAGAAGTATGATGTATCGAACAAGTAAGCAGAAGCATACATGCTCAAGAGGGAATCACCGAAATTCTAAGGCAACTGAATTTCTGGTCAAGCCGGCGGCATCGAAGTCGGAATGCCTCGAAACTCACCGAGTCAAAGCGTTATCGCCCGTTGCTGAAGAAACTGTATTTCGGCATGCGTAGAACAAAGTAGCTGAATGCTTCGAAACATGCTCAGTAGATGGGATCACCCTAAGATGCAAAGGCAACTGAATTTCGGCAAACCGGGGCATCGTAAGTCGGAATGCCTTCGAAAACTCCACCGGAGTCAAAGCGTTTCGCCGTTTGCGGAAGAAAGTATGATGTAGAACAAGTAGCAGAAGCATACATGCTCAAGAGGTTTCACACTGAAAATTCAAAGGCAACTGAAATTTACGGCAATCAGGGTCCATCGAAGTCGGAATGCCGCGAAACTCACACGTAGTCAAAGACGTTTTGGGCCGTTTGCGGAAAGAAGAGTATGATGTAAAACAAGTAGCAGAAGCATACATGCTCTAGAGGGATCACCCGAAATTCAAAGGCAACCTGAATTTCGGCAACCGTGACATCGAAGTCGTAAGGCCGCGAAAACTAACCGAGTCAAAGCGTTTCGCCGTATTGCGGAAGAAAGTATGATGTAGAACAAGTAGCAGTAAGCATACATGCTCAAGAGGGATCACCCCTAAATTCAAAGGCAACTGAAGATCGGCAGACCGGGACTGCGAAGTCGGAATGCCTCGGATCTCACCGAGGCAAAGCGTTTTGCCGTTTGCGGAAGAAAGTAAGATGAAGAACAAGTAGCAGAAGCATACATGCGCAAGAGGGATCACCCTAAATTCACAGCAAACTGAATTTCGTCGACCCGGGACATCGAAAGTTCTGAATGCGGCGAAACTACACCGAGTCAAAGCGATTCCGGCCGTTTGCGGAAGAATGAATGATGTAGAACAAGTTAGGCAGAAGCGATACAAGCTCAAGAGGTATCACCACGAAATGCGAGGCAACATGAATTTCGGCAACCGGCGGCATCGAAGAATCGGAATGCCTACGATAACACAACCGCTGATTCAAAGCGTTTCGCCGTTTGCGAAAAGAAAGTATGTTGTTAGATAAAAGTAGCTGGAAGGCATTACAGTCTCAAGAGGGATCTCCCGGAAATGAAAAGTCAACTTGAGATTTGCGCAATCAGGGGCATCGAAGTTCGTGAATGCCGTCGAACTCACCGAGTAAGAGGGTTCACCCTAAATTCAAAGGCAACTGAATTTCGGCAATCAGGGCATCGAAGTCGGAATGGCCGTGAAACTCACCTCGAGAGTCAAAGCGTTTTCGCCGTTTCTGTGGAAGAAAGTATGAAGTACACAAGTAGCAGAAGAATACATGCCTCAAGAGGGATCACCCTGAAATTCATAAGGCAACTGAATTTTCGGCAATCCCGGGGCATACGAAGTCGGAATGCCTCCAAACTCAACCGAGTCAAAGCTTTTTCACACCAACCGTTTGCGGAAGAAGGTTAACGATGTAGATCAAGTAGCAGATGCATACATGCTTCAAGAGGGAATCACACCCGAAATGCAAAGGCACACTGAATTTCGGCAACCAGGGGCATCGAAGAATCGGAATGCCTCCAAACTCACACCGAGTCAAAGCTTTTCTCACGCTGTTTGCGGAAGAAAGTACAATGTAGAACAACAGCAGAAGCGGAATACATCATACTCAAGGACGGATCAACACCGAAAGTGCCAAGGCAACTGAATTTCGGCAAACCGGGACATCGAAGTCGGAATGCCCGCGAAACTCTCCGAGTCAAAGCGTTTCGCCGTTTGCGGAAGAAAGTATGAATGTAGAAACAAGTAGCAGAAGCATACATGCTCAAACGAGAGGCTCACCCGAAATTCAAAGGCAACTGAAATTCGGCAACCGGTACATCGAAGTCAGAATGTGCCGTGAAACCTCACCGAGTCAAAGCGTTTCGCCGTTTGCGGAAGAAAGTATGAATTTAGAACAAGTAGCAGAATGCATACATGCTCAAGAGGGATCGACGCCAAATTCATAGGCAACTGAATTTCGGCAACCGGGACATCGAAGTCGGAATGCCGCGAAACCCACCGAGTCAAAGCGTTCCGCCGTTTGCGAGAGAAAGTATGATGATAGAACAAGTAGCAAAAAGCATACACACACAGCTCAAGAGGGAACACGCCGAAATGCGAGGCAACTGAATTTCGGCAACCGGGCCGTCGAAGCTCTGAATGCTTCGAAACTCACCGAGTCAAAGCGTTCTCCCCGTTTGCGGAAGAAACGTATGATGTAGAACAAGTAGCTGAAGGATACAATCTACAAGAGGGATCACCGAAATGCAAAGGGCGGAACTGAATTATCTCCAACCGTGGCAACGAGTCGGAATGCCTCGAAACTCGCACCGAGTAGAGGTTCTACCTGAAATTCAAAGGCAACTGAATTTCGGCAATCATAGGCATCGAAGTCGGAATGCCTTGCGAAACCGTCACCGAGTCAAAGCGTTTTGGCCGTTAGCGGAAGAAAGTAATGAATGTAAAAGCTAAGTAGCAGAAGCATTACCTGCTCAAGAGGGAATTCAACCCGAAATTCAAAGGCAACTAGAATTTCGGCAACCCGGACATCGCAGTCGAAATGCAGCGAAACTCACCGACTGTCAAAAGGCGTTTCGCACGTTTGCGGAAGAAAGTATGATGTAGAACAAGTAGCTGAATCATACATGCTCAAGAGGGGTCACCCGAAATTCAAAGTCAACTGAAGTTCGGCAACCGGGCATCGAAACGGAATGCCTCAAAACTCACCGAGTAGAGGGTTCACCCGAAATTCAAAGGCAACTGAATTTCGGCAATCAGGGCATCGAAGATCGTAATGCCGTGAAACTCACCGCTCAAAGCGTTTTTGCCGTTTTGCGGAAGAAAGTATGATGTAGAACAAGTAGCAGAATCATACATGCTGCAAGAGGGATCATCCCAGAAATTCAAAGGCCAACTGAAATTCGTCAACCTGGAAACATATCAGAAGAGTCGGAAGTCCGCGAAACTCACCGAGTCCAAAGCGTTTCCGCCGTTTGAGCGGAAGAATTAATATGATGTAGAACAAGTAGCATAAGCAGTACATGCTCAAGAGGGATCACCCGAAATTCCAGTCAACTGAATTTCGTCAACCGGGGGGGCGGGGGCGCGTGGCGGGGGGGGCGGGGCATCGAAGTCGGAATGCTTCGAAAATCACCGAGTCAAAAGCGTCTTTCGCCCGTTTGCTGTAAGAAAGGTATGACTGTAGAACATAGTAGCTGAAGCATACATTCACAAGAGGGATCACCCGAAATGGCAAATGCAACTGAATTTCGGCAACCCGGAGCATCGCAAGTCGGAAAAAAAAGTGCCTCGAAACTCACCGAGTAGAGGGTTCACCAGAAATTCAAAGGCAACTGAAATTCGGTAAATCAGGGCCATCGAATCCGGAATGCCTCGCAACTCATCGAGTCAAAGCGATTCCCCGTTTGCGGAAGAAAGTATGATGTAGAACAAGTAGAATAAGCATACTTGCTTAAGACGGGATCACCGAAAATTCAAAAGGCAACTGAATTTCACAAACGGGGCATCGACTTCAGAAAGCCGGCGAAACTCACCAAGTCAAAGCGTATCGGCCGTTTGCCGGAAGAATGTATGATGTAGAACAATAAGCAGAAGCAATACCAGCTCAAGATGGGATCACCCTAAATTCAAAGGCCACAGAAGCTAACCCGCAACCCGGAGGCAACAAAGTCGGAATTTGCCTCGAAAACTCACCGAGTAGAGGTTCACCTGAAATTCAAAGGCAACTGAATTTCGGCAATCAGGGCATCGAAGTCGGAATGCCTCGAAACTCAACCGAGTCAAAAGGCGTATCGCCGTTTGTGGAAGAACGTATGATGTATAGACAAGTAGCGCATAAGCATACCATGCTCAAGAGGGAAGACCCGAAAATTTCAAAGGAGCTACTGTATTTCCGGCAACCGGGGCATCGACGTACAGAATACCGCGAAACTCATAGAGTCAAACTTTTTCGCACGTTATGCTAGAAGAACGTATGGATGGAGAACCAGTAAGCAAAAGCATACATGACCAAGAGGGATCACCCGAAATTCAAAGTGCAAACTGAATTTCAGCAACCGGGGCAAATCGAAGGTCCGAAAGCCTCGAAACTCATCGAGTCAAAGCTTTCGCCGTTTGCTAAAGAAATAAGATGTAGAAAAGTAGCTAGAAACCATACCCATGCACAAAGGGTCACACCTGAAATTCAACACAGGCAAGCCTGAATTTCGGCAAACCTGTGGCCATCGAAGTCGGCATGCCTCGAAACTCACTGAGTCAAGAGTGTTTTCGGCACGTTTGCGGAAGAAAGTATGATGTAGAACAAGTAGCTGAAAGCATACATGCTCAAGAGGGATCACCCGAAATTCAAAGGCAACTGAATTTCGGCAACCGGGGCATCGAAGTCGAATGCCTCGAAACTCACCGAGTAGAGGGTTCACCCGAAATTCAAAGGCAACGAAATTTCCGGCAAAGCCGGAGGCATCGAAGGTCAGAATGCCTCGAAAGTCACTCGAGTCCAAAGAAGTCGTTTCGCCGTTTGCGAAAGAAAGTATGATGGTAGAAACAAGTAGCAGAAGCTTACATGCACAAGAGGGATCACCTCAAATTCCAAAGGCAACTGATCTTCGGCAACCGGGGCAAGAATCGAAGTCTCGGAAATGCCTCGAAACTCATCGAGTCAAAAGCGTTTCCCCCCACCACCTTTGCGGAAGAAAGTATGATGTAGAACAAGTAGTAGAAGCATACATGCTACAGAAGGATCACACCGAAATTCAAAGGCAACTGAATTAGTCAGCAACCGGGGCATCGAAGTCGGAAATGGCCGCGAAACTCACCAAGTCAAAGCTTTTCGCCGTTTGCGGAAGAAAGTAATGATGTGTAACACAAGTAGCAGAAGCATACATGCTCAAGAGGGATCACCCGAAATTCAAAATCAACTGAAATTTCGGCAACCGGGAGCCTCGAAAGTCGGAATGCCTCGAAACTCACAAACGAGTCAAAGCGTTCCGCCGTTTGCGGAAGAATGTATGATGTTAGAACAAGTAGCAGGAAGCAATACCTGCTCAAGAGGGAGATCAACACCTAAATTCTAATGCAACTGAATTTCCGCAACCGGGGCAAAAAACACGGAATGCCTCAAAACTCACCGAGTAGAGGGTTCACCTGAAATTCAAAGGCAACTGAATTTCGGCAATCAGGGCATCCAAAGTCGGAATGCCTCGAAACTCATTGAGTGTCAAAGCGTTTTCGCCGTTTGTGAAGAGACGTATTGATGACGAAACAAGTAGCAGAAGCATACATGCGCAAGAGGGAATGACCCGAAATTCAAAGGCAAACTGAATTTCGGCAAACCGGGCATCGAAGTCGGAATGCCGGCGAAACTCACATATTCAAAGCGTTTCGCCGTTTGCCAGGGGGGGAGAAAGTATGATGGAGGACAAGTAGTCAAAAGCATACATGCTCAGAGAGGGATCACCCGAACTTCAAAGGCAACTGAACTACGGCAACTGGGGCATCGCAGTCCGAATGCCTCGAAACTCACCGAGTAGAGGTTCACCCGAAATTCAAAGGCAACTGAATTTCGGCAAGCGGGCCATCGAAGTCGGAATGCCTCGAAACTCATCGAGTCAAATCGTTATCGCCTAGTTTGCTTTAAAGAAAGTATGATGTATCTCGAAACGCAAGTAGCAGAACACAAACATGCACAAGAGGGATCACCTGAGAATTCAAAGGCAACGTGAATTTCGGCAACCGAAGTCATCGAAGTCGGAATGCCTCGAAACTCACCGAGACAAAGCGTTTCGCCATTTTATCAAGAGAAAGTATGATGTATGAACAAGTAGCAGAAGAATACATGCTGAAGAGGGATCACCCGAAATTCAAAGGCAACTGAATATCGGGAATACGGGGCATCAAAGTCGGAATGCCTTGAAACTCACCGAGACAAAGCGGTAACGCACTTGCGGAAGAGAAAGTATGATGTAGAACAAGTAGCAGAAGCGTACAAGGCTGCAGAGTGATCACCCGAAATTCAAAGGCAACTGAATTTCGGCAACCGGGGCAAATCGAAGTCGTGAATACCCTCGAAAACTCACCGCACACATCAAAGCGTTTCAGCCATTAGCGGAAGAATAGTATGGATGTAGAACAAGTAGCTGAATCATTCATCGTCTCAAGAGGGATACACCCGAAATGCAAAGGGAAACTGAATTTTGGCAACCTGTGCATCGAAGGACGGAATGCCTCGAAACTCACCGAGTAGAGGGTATCACCCGAAAATTCAAAGGCACCCTGAATATTTCGACAACCGGGGCATCGAAGTCGGAATGCCTCGAAACTAAACTCACCGAGTCCAAAGACGTTTTACGCCGTTTTCCGTAAGAAAACACACATGATGTAGAACAAGTAGCTGAAGCATACATGCCTCAAGAGAGGATCACACCGAAATGCAACAAGGCAACAGAATTTCGACAACCAGGGGCATCGACAGTCTGAATGCCTCCGAAGACTCACCGAGTAGAGAGTTTCACAGGCGAAATTCAAAGGGCAACTGAATTTCGGCCTCAATCAGGGCGATCGAAAGTCGTGAATGGCCAGGAAACGCAACAGAGACCAAAGCGATTCGCTGTTGGCAAAGAAGAAAATATGATGTAGAACAAGCATAGCAGAAGCATACATGCTCAAGAGGGATCACCCAAAACTTCCATTGCAACTGAATTTCGGCAACCGGGCATCGAAGACGGAATGCCTCAAAACTCACCGAGTAGAGGGTTCACCTGAAATTCAAAGGCAACTGAATTTCAGCAATCACGGGGGCTAATCGAATTCGGTAATGCCTCGAAACTCTCCCCGAGTCAAAGCGTTTCGCCTTTAGCGGAAGAAAATATGATTTAGAACACGTAGCAGAAGCAAACATGCCTCCATATACTGGATCACCACTCAAAGTCATAGGCAACTGAATTTCGATCCACGGGAGACTTCGAAGTCCTGAATGCCACGAAACTACAACCGAGTCAAAGCGTTTCGCCGTTTGCCGAAGAAAGAATGATGTAGAACAAGTAGCATAAGCATACAAGCTCAAGAGGGGATCATCGAAATTCAAAGGCAACTGAATTTCCGCAGACCGGAGCATCGTAAAGTCTGAATGCTTCGAAACTCACCGAGTAGAGTGTTCACCCCCCGAAATTCAAAAGGCAACTGAATTTCGGCAATCATGGCATCGAAAAAAGTATGGAATTCCTCCGAAATCTCACCGAGTCAAAGCGTTTTCGCTGTTTGCGGGAAGAAAGTATGATGTAGAACAAGTAGCAGAAGCCATACACTGCACAAGAGGGAATCAACTCGAAATTCAATGGCAACTGAATTTCGGCAACCGGGGCATCGAAGTCGGAATGCCTCGAAACTCACCGAGTAAGGGTTCACCCGAAATTCAAGGCAACAGAATTTCACAACCGGGGCATCGAATTCGGAATGCCGAGAAACTCAACCAAGTCAAAGCGTTTCGCCGTTTGCGGAAGAATGAATGATGTAGAACAAGTAGCAGAAGCATACATGCTCAAGAGGGATCCACCCGAAATTCAAAGGCAACCAGAGAGTTTCCGCAACCGGGGCATCAAAGTCGGAATGCCTCGAAACTCACCGAGTCAAAGCGGTTTCGCCGTTTGTGGAAGAACGTATGAAGTAGAACAAGTAGCATAGACATACATGCTCAAGATGGAAGTCCCGAATTTCAAAAGGCAACTGAATTTCGGCAACCGGGTCAGTCGAAGTCGGAATACTCGCGAAACTCATAGAGTCAAAGCTTTTCCGCCGTTTGCAGAAGAAAGTATGATGGAGAACAAGTAGCAAAAGCATACATGCTCAAGAGGGATCACCAACCGAATATTCAAAGGAACAACTGAAGTTTCGGCAACACCGGGGCATCGAAGTCCCGAAATGCCTCGAAACTCATCTAAGTCAAAGCGTTTCGTCCGTTATCTAAAGAAAGTATGATGTAGAACAAGTAGCTAGAGACCATACATGAACAAAGAGGGATCACCTGAAATTCACAGGCAACTGAATTTCGGCAACCGTGGGCATCGAAGACGGAATGCCTCAAAACTCACCGAGTAGAGGGTTCACCTGAAATTCAAAGGCAACTGAATTTCGGCAATCAGGGCATCGAAGTCGGAATGCCTCGAAAGAACTCACAGAGTCAAAGCGTTTCGCCGTTTGCGGAAGAAAGTATGAATGTAGAACAAGTAGCTGAAGCATACATGCTCAAGAGGGATCACCCGAAATTCAAAGGCAACTGGAATTTCGGCAACCGGGGCAATCGAAGTCCAGATTTCCACGAAAGTCACCGAGTCAAAGCGTTTCGCCGTTTGCGAAAGAAAGTATGATGTAGAACAAGTAGCATAAGCTTACAATGCACAAGAGGGATCACCTCAAATTCAAAGGCAACTGAATTTCGGCAAACTGGGCATCGAAGTCGGAATGCCTCGAAACTCACCGAGTAGAGGGTTCACCCGAAATTCAAAGGCAACTGAATTTCGGCAAGCGGGCCATCGAAGTCCGGAATTCCTCGAAACTCATCGAGTCAAAGCGTTTCGCCGTTAGCGGAAGAAATGTAGTGATGTAGAACAAGTAGCAGAAGCATACATGCTCATGAGGGATCATCCGAAATTCAAAGGCAAACGAACTTCGGCAACCGGAGCATCGAAGTCTGAATGCCTCGAAACACACCGAGTCAGAGCGGTTCACCCCACCCGAGAATTCAAAGGCAACTGAAATTTCGGCCAATCAGGGCATCGAAGTTGGACATCCTCCGAAATACAACGAGTCAAAGCGTTTCGCTGTTTGGCGAAAGAAAGTATGATGAAGAACAAGTAGCAGAAGCATACATGCTCAAGAGGGATCACCCGAAATTCAATGGCAACTGAAATTTCAGCAACCGTTGCATCGAAGTCCGTAATGCCTCGAAAACTCAATCGAGTCAAAGCGTTTCGCCGTTTGCGGAAGAAAGTATGATGTAGAACAAGTAGCAGAAGCATACAATGCTCAAGGAGGAATCACCCGAAATGCAAAGGCAACTAAATTTCGGCAATCCGGGGCATCGAAGACGGAATGCCTCGAAACTCACAGAGTAGAGGGTTCACCCGAAATACAAAAGGCAACTGAATTTCGGCAATCGGGCCAACCGAGAGGTGGAATGCCTCGAAACTCACCGAGTCAAAGCGTTTCGCTGTTTGCAGGAAGAAAGTATTATGTTTAGAACAAGTAGCAGAAGGATACCTGCTCAAGAGGGATCACCACCCGAAATTCATTCAACAGGCAACTGAATGTCGGCAACCGGGGCATCGAAGTCGGAATGCATCGAAACTCAACCGAGTCAAAGTGTTTCGCCGTTAGCGGAAGAAAGTATGCTGTAGAAAAAGTAGAAGAAGGATACATGCTCAAGAGGGTTCACACGAAATACAAAGGCAACTGAATTTCACAGCAACCCCGATTCATCATAGTCGGAATGCCACGAAAGCCTCACCGAGTCAAAGCGTTACTCGCCGTTTTGCTGAAGAAAGTATGATGTAGAACAAGTAGCAGAAGCATACATGCTCAAGAGGGATGACCCGAAATATCAAAGGCAACTGAAATTCGGCAACCGGGGCATCGAAGTCGGAATGCCTCGGAAACTCACCGAGTCAACGCGTTTCGCCGTTTGCGGAAGAAAGTATGATGTAGAACAAGTAGCAAGAAGCAACCTTGCTCCATACGGATCACCCCGAAAAGCATAGGCAACTGAATTTCGACAACACGGAACTTCGAAGTCTGAATGCCTCGAAACTCACCGAGTCAAAGCGTTTCGCCGATTTGCGGAAGAAAGTAAGATGTAGAACAAGAAGCAGAAGCATACATGCTCAGAGAGGGATCATCCGAAATACAAAGGCAACTGAATTTCGGCGAAGAAACCGGAACATCGAAATCTGAATTCCTCCAAAACTCACCGAGTCAAAGCGTTTCGCCGTTTGCGAAAGAAATTATGATGTAAAACCAGTAGCAGCAGAAGCTTACATGCACAAGAGTGGATCACCTGAAATTCAAAGGCAACTGAATTTCGGCCAACCGGGTCATCCGAAGTCGGAATGCCACGAAAACTCACCGAGTCAAAGCGTTATGCCGGTTGCGTGAAAGAAAGTATAATGTAAACAAGTAGCAGAAGCGTACATGCTGAAGAGGGAACACCCGAAATTCCAAGGCAAACTGAATTACGTTAACCGGGGCAGTCGAATTAGTCGGAATGCCTCGAAAACTCACCGTAGTCAACGCGTTTCGCCGTTTAGCGAAAGAAAGTATGATGTAGAACAAGTAGCAGAAGCATACATGCACAAGAGGGATCACCTGAAAATTTCAAAGGCAACTGAATTTCGGCAACCGGGGCATCAAAGTCGGAATGCCTCGAAACTCACCGATGGTCAAAGCGTTTCGCCGTTTGCGGAAGCAAAGTATGATGTAGAACAAGTAGCAGAAGCATACAAGCTCAGAGGAGTGATCACTCCAAATGCAAAGCAACTGAAGTCGGCAACGCGGGGGCATCGAAGACGAATCTCGAAAACTACCACAGAGTAGAGGTTCACCCGAAATTCAAAGGCCAACTGAATTTTCGCAATCGGGCCATCGAAGGCGTAATGCCATGAAACTTCACCGAGTCCAAGCGTTTCGTTGTTTGTGGCAGAAAGTATGTGATTTAGAACATGTAGCTGAAGCAAACATTGCTCAAAAGGTATCACCCGAAAAAAAAAAAAAGGAAAAAAAGAAAATAAAAAAGAAAATGCAAAGGCAACTGAATTACGGCAACCGGGGCATCGAGGTCGGAATGCCTCGAAACTACCCCGAGTCAAAGAGAAAGCGTTTTGGCCGTTTGCGGAAGAAAGTTATGATGTAGAACAAGTAGCTTGAATCATACATGCTCAAGAGGGATCAACCCGAACTGCAGATGCAACTGAATTTCGGCAAACCGGGGAACTGAGCAATCGAAGTCGGGAATGCCTCGAAACTCACCGAGTAGAGGTTTCAACCCGTACAGTTCAAAGGCAACTGAATTACGGCAATCAGGGCATCGAAGTCGGAATGCCTCGAAACTCAACTTGAGTCAAAAGCGTTTCGCACAATTGCGGAAGAATGAATGATGTAGAACAAGTATCAGAAGCATACATTCCTCAAGAGGGATCACCCGAAAATGCAAGGCAACTGAAATTTTGGCAACCGGGGCATCGAAGACTGGAATGCCTCGAAACTCACCGAGTAGAGGGTTCACCCGAAATTCAAAGGCAACTGAATTTCGGCAAACCAAGGGCATCAAAGGCGGAATGCCTCGAAAGCACACCGAGTCAAAAGCGTTTCGCCGTTTGCCGGAAGAAAGTATGATGTAGGAACCAAGTAGCTGAAGCATACATGCTCAAGAGGGACCACACCAAATTCAAATTGCAACAGAATGTTCAGCAAACCGGGGCATCATAGTCCGGAATGCCTCTAAGACGACACCGAGTCAAAGCGTTATCCGCCGTTTGCGGATAGAAAGTATGATTTAGAACAAGTAGCAGAAGCCAAAAAATACATGCTCAAGAGGGATCACCCGAAATTCAAAAAGCAACTGAAATTCGGCAACCGGGGCATCGAAGTTGGAATGCCTCGACAACCTCACCGAGTGGCGTTTCGCCGTTTGCGGAAGAAAGTATGATGTAGAACAAGTAGCAGAAGCATACATGCTCAAGAGGGTTCACCCGAAATTCAAAGGCAACTGAATTTCGGCAAAATCAGGCATCGAAGGACGAATGCCTCGAAACACAACGAGTCAACGCATTTCGCTGTTTGCGGAAGAAAGTATGATGTATAGAACAATCAGGCAGAAGCATACATGCTCAAGAAGGGATCACCCAAAACATCAATTGCAACAAATTACAGCAACCACCGGGCATCGAAGACGGAATGCCTCGAAACTCACCGATTCAAAGCGTTTCGCCGTTTGCGGAAGAAAGTCAGATTTAGAAACAGTAGCCAGAAGCATACATGCTCCAATACGGATCACCTGAAAAGCATAGGCAGAGCTGAATTTCGACAACCGAGACTCGAAGTCTGAATGCCTCGAAACTCACCGAGTCAAAGCGTTTCGCCGTTTGCGGAAGAAAGAATGATGTTAGAACAAGTAGCAGAAGCAATAGATGCACAAGAGGGATCACCGAAAATTCAAAGGCAACTAAAAATCGGCAAACAACTCGGTGCCATCGAAGTCGGAATGGCCCTCGAAACTCAACGAGTCAGTAAGCGTTATTCCGCCGTTTGCGGAAGGAAGTATGATGTATAACAAGTAAGCATAAGCATACAAACTCAAGAGGGATCAACCCAAATTGCAAAGGCAACTCAATTTCCGGCAACCGGGGCATCATAGGAGTCCCGAATGCTCTCGAAACTCACCGAGTCAAAGCGTGTTTCGTCCGTATTTCGGAAGAAAGTATGATGTAGAACAAGTAGCTTGAAGCATACATGCTCAAGAGGGATCACCCGAAATGCAAAGGCAACTGAATTTCGGCAATACCCAAGTTCATCGAAGTCGGAACTCCTCGAAACTCACCGAGTCAAAGCGGTTCGCCGTTTGCGGAAGAAAGTATGATGTAGAACAAGTAGCAGAAGCATACATGCTCAAGAGGGACCACCAGAAATTACAAAAGGCAAACTGAATTTCGGCAATCAGGGCATCGAAGTCGGAATGCCTCGAAACCCAACGAGTTCAAAGCGTTTCGCTGTATGCGGAAGAAAGTATGAATGTAGAACAAGTAGCGGAAGCATACATGCTCAAGAGGGATCACCCTAAATTCAATGGCAACTGAATTTCGGTCAACCGAAGCAATCGAAGTCCTGAATGCCACCAAACTCACCGAGTCAAAGTTTTCGCCGATTTGTGCGAAATGAAATTATGATGTAGAACAAGTAGCAGAATCATACATGCACAAGAGGGATCACCTGAAATTCAAAGGCAACTGAATTTCCGGCATACCGGGGCATCGAAGTCGGTAATGCCTCGAAACTCACCGAGTCAAAGCGTTTTGCCGTTTGCGGAAGAAAGTATGATTGTAGAACAAGTAGCAAGAAGCGTACATGCAGAAGAGGGATCACCCAAAATTCAAAGGCAACTGAATTTCGGTAACCGGGGCATCGAAGTCGGAATGCCTGAAAATCACCGAGTCAAAGCGTTTCTGCCGTTTTCGAAAGAAAGTATGATGTAGAACAAGTAGCGGAAGCATAACATGCACAAGAGGGATCACCTGAAATTCAAAGGCAACTGAATTTCGGCAACCGGGGCATCGAAGTCGGAATGCCTCTAAACTCACCGAGTCAAAGCGTTTCGCCGTTTGCGCGGAAGAAAGTATGATGTAGAACAATGTAGCAGAAGCATACAGGCTCAAGAGGGATCACCCGAAATGCAAAATGCAACTGAAGTTTCGGCAACCGGGGCATCGAAGACGGAATGCCTCCGAACTCAACAGAGTTAAGGGTTCATCCCGAAATTCAAAGGCGAGGACTTGAATTTTCGGCAATCGGCCATCGAAGGCGGAATGCCCTTGAAACTCACCGATTCAAAGCGTTTCGTTGTTTGTGGAAGAAAGTATGATGTATAACAAGTAGCTGAAGCCATACATGCTCAAGAGGGATCACCCGAAATGCCAAAAGGCAACTGAATTTCGGCAACCGGGGTAAAAAACATTCGAAGTCGGAATGCCTCGAAACTCAGTCAACCGAGTCAAAGCGTTTTTTTCGCGGTTTGCGGAAGAAAGTATGATGTAGAACAAGTAGCTGAAGGCGATACATGCTCAAGAGGGATCACCCGAAATGCAAAGGGCAACTGAATTTCGGCTAACCGTCGTGCATCGAAGTCGGAATGCCGCGAAAACTCACACCGAGTAGAGGGAATCACCTGAAAATCAAAGGCAACTTAATTTCGGCAATCAGGGCATCGAAGTCCGGAATTGCCCTCGAAAATCAACGAGTCAAAGCGTTTCTCTGTTTGCGGAAGAAAGTATGGAAGTATAACAAGTAGCGTGAGCAAACATGCTCAAGAGGGATTCACCCGAAATTCAATGGCAACAGAATTTCGGCAACCCGAAGCATCGAAGTTCATAATTAGCCTCCCAAACTCACCGAGTCAAAGCGTTTCGCGTTTTGCGAAAGAAAGTATGATGTAGAACAAGTAGCAGAAGCATACATTCACAAGAGGGATCACCTGAAAATTCAAAGGCATACTGAATTTCGGGCAACCGGGGCATCAAGGACTGAATGCCTCGAAACTCACCGATTCAAATCGTTTTGCCGTTTGCGGAGGAAAGTATGATGTATGAACAAGTAGCAGAAGCGTACATGCTGAAGATGGATCACCCGAAATTCAAAGGCAAACTGAATTTCGTTAACCCGGGTGCATCGAAGTTCGGAATGCCTCGAAACTCACTGAGTAGAGTTTTCACCCGAAATTCAAAGGCAACTGAATTTCGGCAACCGGGGCATCGAAGTCGGAATGCCGCGAAACTCACCGAGTCAAAGCGATTTCGCCGATTGCCGAAAGAAAGTATGGTGTATAAACAAAGAGCGGAAGCATACCAGCACAAGAGGGATCACCTGAAATTCAAAGGCACAACTAAATTTCGGCAACCGAGGCACCGAAGGTCGGAATGCCTCGAAACTCACCGAGTCTAAGCGATTTCCGGCCGTTTGTCGGAAGAAAAGTAAGATGGTTATAACAAGAAGCAGAATGCATACCAAGCTCAAGAGGGATCACCCGAAAATGCAAATGCAACTGAATTTCGTCATACCACCCGGGCATCGAAGGCGGAATGCCTCGAAGACTCACAGAGTAGAGGTTTCCAAACACACACCGACATTCAAAAAAAGGCAACTGAAATTCGGCAATCGGGCCATCGAAGGCGGAATGCCTTGAAACCTCACCGAGTCAAAAGACGATTCGTTTTTTGTGGAAGACAGTATGATGTAGAACAAGTAGCTGAAGCAAACATGCTCAAGAGGGATGCACCCCTAAATCAAAGGCAACTGAATTTCGGCAAACCGGGGCATCGAAGTCGGAATGCCTGAAACTCACCGAGTCAAAGCGTTTTTTGGGCCGTTTGGCGGAAGAAAGTATGAATGTAGAACAAGTAGCTGAAATCATACATGCTCAAGAGGGATCACCCGAATGGCAAAGGCCCTGAATTTCGGCAACCTGGGCAATCGAATGTCGTAAAGCCTCGAAACTCACCGAGTAGAAGGGTTCACCCGAACTTCAAAGGCAACTGAATTTGTCGGCAATCAGGGCATCGAAGTCGGAAATGCCTCGAAACTCACTGAGTTCAAAGCGTTTCTGCCATTTATGGCGGAAGAAAGTATGATGTAGAACAAGTATCATAAGCATACAATCTCAAGAGGGGCTCACCCGAAAATGCAAGGGTCAACTGAATTTTTGCAACACGGGCATCGAAGTAACGGCGGAATGCCTCGAAACTCCACCGAGTCAAAGCGTTTCGCCGTTTGCGGAAGAAAGTATGATGTAGAACAAGTAGCAGAAGCATACATGCTCAAGAGGTTTCAAACCCGAAAAGTCAAAAGGCACATGAATTATCTCAAACCGGGGCATCAAAGGCGGAATGCCTTCGAAACACACCGAGTCAAAGCGTTGTTTCGCCGTATGCGGAAGTAAATTATGAAGTAGAACCAGTAGCTGAAGCCATACATGCTCAAGAGGGATTACACCCGAAATTCAAAGGCAACTGAAATACAGCAACCTTGGCATCATAGACGGAATGCCTCGAAACTCACCGAGTAGAGGTTTCACCCGAAATTCAAAGGCAACTGAATTTCGGCAACCGGGGCATCGAAGTCGGAATGCCTCGAAACTCACCGAGTCAAAGCGTTTCACTGTTTGCGGAAGAAAGTATGATGTAGAACAAGTAGAAGAAGCATACATGCTCAAGAGGGATCACCCGAAATTCAAAGGCAACTGAATTTCGGCAACCGGGGCATCGAAGTTGGAATGCCTCGAAACTCACCGAGTCAAAGCGTTTCGCCGTTTGCGGAAGAAAGTATGATGTAGAACAAGTAGAAGAAGCATAAATGCTCAAGAGGGATCACCCGAAATTCAAAGGCAACTGAATTTCGGCAACCGGGGCATCCAAGTCGAAATGCCTCGAAACTCATCGAGTCAAAGCGTTTCGCCGTTTGCGGAAGAAAGTATGATGTAGAACAAGTAGCTGAAGCATACATGCTCAAGAGGGATCACCCGAAATTCAAAGGCAACTGAATTTCGGCAACCGGGGCATCGAAGTCGGAATGCCTCGAAACTCACTGAGTAGAGGGTTCACCCGAAATTCAAAGGCAACTGAATTTCGGCAACCGGGGCATCGAAGTCGGAATGCCGCGAAACTCACCGAGTCAAAGCGTTTCGCCGTTTGCGGAAGAAAGTATGATGTAGAACAAGTAGCAGAAGCATAGATGCTCAAGAGGGATCACCCGAAATTCAAAGGCAACTGAATTTCGGCAACCGGGGCATCGAAGTCGGAATGCCGCGAAACTCACCGAGTCAAAGCGTTTCGCCGTTTGCGGAAGAAAGTATGATGTAGAACAAGTAGCAGAAGCATACATGCTCAAGAGGGATCACCCGAAATTCAAAGGCAACTGAATTTCGGCAACCGGGCATCGAAGTCGGAATGCCGCGAAACTTACCGAGTCAAAGCGTTTCGCCGTTTGCGGAAGAAAGTATGATGTAGAACAAGTAGCAGAAGCATACATGCTCAAGAGGGATCACCCGAAATTCAAAGGCAACTGAATTTCGGCAACCGGGGCATCGAAGTCGGAATGCCTCGAAACTCAACGAGTAGAGGGTTCACCCGAAATTCAAAGGCAACTGAATTTCGGCAACCGGGGCATCGAAGTCGGAATGCCTCGAAACTCACCGAGTCAAAGCGTTTCGCCGTTTGCGGAAGAAAGTATGATGTAGAACAAGTAGCAGAAGCATACATGCTCAAGAGGGATCACCCGAAATTCAAAGGCAACTGAATTTCGGCAACCGGGGCATCGAAGTCGGAATGCCGCGAAACTCACCGAGTCAAAGCGTTTCGCCGTTTGCGGAAGAAAGTATGATGTAGAACAAGTAGCAGAAGCATACATGCTCTAGAGGGATCACCCGAAATTCAAAGGCAACTGAATTTCGGCAACCGGGGCATCGAAGTCGGAATGCCGCGAAACTCACCGAGTCAAAGCGTTTCGCCGTTTGCGGAAGAAAGTATGATGTAGAACAAGTAGCAGAAGCATACATGCTCAAGAGGGATCACCCGAAATTCAAAGGCAACTGAATTTCGGCAACCGGGGCATCGAAGTCGGAATGCCGCGAAACTCACCGAGTCAAAGCGTTTCGCCGTTTGCGGAAGAAAGTATGATGTAGAACAAGTAGCAGAAGCATACATGCTCAAGAGGGATCACCCGAAATTCAAAGGCAACTGAATTTCGGCAACCGGGGCATCGAAGTCGGAATGCCGCGAAACTCACCGAGTCAAAGCGTTTCGCCGTTTGCGGAAAAAGTATGATGTAGAACAAGTAGCAGAAGCATACATGCTCAAGAGGGATCACCCGAAATTCAAAGGCAACTGAATTTCGGCAACCGGGCATCGAAGTCGGAATGCCGCGAAACTCACCGAGTCAAAGCGTTTCGCCGTTTGCGGAAGAAAGTATGATGTAGAACAAGTAGCAGAAGCATACATGCTCAAGAGGGATCACCCGAAATTCAAAGGCAACTGAATTTCGGCAACCGGGGCATCGAAGTCGGAATGCCGCGAAACTCACCGAGTCAAAGCGTTTCGCCGTTTGCGGAAGAAAGTATGATGTAGAACAAGTAGCAGAAGCATACATGCTCAAGAGGGATCACCCGAAATTCAAAGGCAACTGAATTTCGGCAACCGGGCATCGAAGTCGGAATGCCGCGAAACTCACCGAGTCAAAGCGTTTCGCCGTTTGCGGAAGAAAGTATGATGTAGAACAAGTAGAAGAAGCATAAATGCTCAAGAGGGATCACCCGAAATTCAAAGGCAACTGAATTTCGGCAACCGGGGCATCGAAGTCGGAATGCCTCGAAACTCACCGAGTCAAAGCGTTTCGCCGTTTGCGGAAGAAAGTATGATGTAGAACAAGTAGCAGAAGCATACATGCTCAAGAGGGATCACCCGAAATTCAAAGGCAACTGAATTTCGGCAACCGGGGCATCGAAGTCGGAATGCCTCGAAACTCACTGAGTAGAGGGTTCACCCGAAATTCAAAGGCAACTGAATTTCGGCAACGGGCATCGAAGTCGGAATGCCGCGAAACTCACCGAGTCAAAGCGTTTCGCCGTTTGCGGAAGAAAGTATGATGTAGAACAAGTAGCAGAAGCATACATGCTCAAGAGGGATCACCCGAAATTCAAAGGCAACTGAATTTCGGCAACCGGGGCATCGAAGTCGGAATGCCGCGAAACTCACCGAGTCAAAGCGTTTCGCCGTTTGCGGAAGAAAGTATGATGTAGAACAAGTAGCAGAAGCATACATGCTCAAGAGGGATCACCCGAAATTCAAAGGCAACTGAATTTCGGCAACCGGGGCATCGAAGTCGGAATGCCGCGAAACTCACCGAGTCAAAGCGTTTCGCCGTTTGCGGAAGAAAGTATGATGTAGAACAAGTAGCAGAAGCATACATGCTCAAGAGGGATCACCCGAAATTCAAAGGCAACTGAATTTCGGCAACCGGGGCATCGAAGTCGGAATGCCGCGAAACTCACCGAGTCAAAGCGTTTCGCCGTTTGCGGAAGAAAGTATGATGTAGAACAAGTAGCAGAAGCATACATGCTCAAGAGGGATCACCCGAAATTCAAAGGCAACTGAATTTCGGCAACCGGGGCATCGAAGTCGGAATGCCGCGAAACTCACCGAGTCAAAGCGTTTCGCCGTTTGCGGAAGAAAGTATGATGTAGAACAAGTAGCAGAAGCATACATGCTCAAGAGGGATCACCCGAAATTCAAAGGCAACTGAATTTCGGCAACCGGGGCATCGAAGTCGGAATGCCGCGAAACTCACCGAGTCAAAGCGTTTCGCCGTTTGCGGAAGAAAGTCTGATGTAGAACAAGTAGCAGAAGCATACATGCTCAAGAGGGATCACCCGAAATTCAAAGGCAACTGAATTTCGGCAACCGGGGCATCGAAGTCGGAATGCCGCGAAACTCACCGAGTCAAAGCGTTTCGCCGTTTGCGGAAGAAAGTATGATGTAGAACAAGTAGCAGAAGCATACATGCTCAAGAGGGATCACCCGAAATTCAAAGGCAACTGAATTTCGGCAACCGGGGCATCGAAGTCGGAATGCCGCGAAACTCACCGAGTCAAAGCGTTTCGCCGTTTGCGGAAGAAAGTATGATGTAGAACAAGTAGCAGAAGCATACATGCTCAAGAGGGATCACCCGAAATTCAAAGGCAACTGAATTTCGGCAACCGGGGCATCGAAGTCGGAATGCCGCGAAACTCACCGAGTCAAAGCGTTTCGCCGTTTGCGGAAGAAAGTATGATGTAGAACAAGTAGCAGAAGCATACATGCTCAAGAGGGATCACCCGAAATTCAAAGGCAACTGAATTTCGGCAACCGGGGCATCGAAGTCGGAATGCCGCGAAACTCACCGAGTCAAAGCGTTTCGCCGTTTGCGGAAGAAAGTATGATGTAGAACAAGTAGCAGAAGCATACATGCTCAAGAGGGATCACCCGAAATTCAAAGGCAACTGAATTTCGGCAACCGGGGCATCGAAGTCGGAATGCCGCGAAACTCACCGAGTCAAAGCGTTTCGCCGTTTGCGGAAGAAAGTATGATGTAGAACAAGTAGCAGAAGCATACATGCTCAAGAGGGATCACCCGAAATTCAAAGGCAACTGAATTTCGGCAACCGGGCATCGAAGTCGGAATGCCGCGAAACTCACCGAGTCAAAGCGTTTCGCCGTTTGCGGAAGAAAGTATGATGTAGAACAAGTAGCAGAAGCATACATGCTCAAGAGGGATCACCCGAAATTCAAAGGCAACTGAATTTCGGCAACCGGGGCATCGAAGTCGGAATGCCGCGAAACTCACCGAGTCAAAGCGTTTCGCCGTTTGCGGAAGAAAGTATGATGTAGAACAAGTAGCAGAAGCATACATGCTCAAGAGGGATCACCCGAAATTCAAAGGCAACTGAATTTCGGCAACCGGGGCATCGAAGTCGGAATGCCGCGAAACTCACCGAGTCAAAGCGTTTCGCCGTTTGCGGAAGAAAGTATGATGTAGAACAAGTAGCAGAAGCATACATGCTCAAGAGGGATCACCCGAAATTCAAAGGCAACTGAATTTCAGCAACCGGGGCATCGAAGTCGGAATGCCGCGAAACTCACCGAGTCAAAGCGTTTCGCCGTTTGCGGAAGAAAGTCTGATGTAGAACAAGTAGAAGAAGCATACATGCTCAAGAGGAATCACCCGAAATTCAAAGGCAACTGAATTTCGGCAACCGGGGCATTGAAGTCGGAATGCCGCGAAACTCACCGAGTCGAAGCGTTTTGCCGTTTGCGGAAAAAAGTATGATGTAGAACAAGTAGCAGAAGCATACAAGCTCAAGAGGGATCACCCAAAATTCAAAGGCAACTGAATTTCGGCAACCGGGGCATCGAAGTCGGAATGCCGCGAAACTCACCGAGTCAAAGCGTTTCGCCGTTTCCGGAAGAAAGTATGATGTAGAACAAGTAGCAGAAGCATACATGCTCAAGAGGGATCACCCAAAATTCAAAGGCAACTGAATTTCGGCAACCGGGGCATCGAAGGCGGAATGCCTTGAATCTCACCGACTCAAAGCGTTTCGCCGTTTGCGGAAAGAAGTATGATGAAGAACAAGTAGCAGAAGCATACATGCTCAAGAGGGATCACCCGAAATTCAAAGGCAACTGAATTTCGGCAACCGGGGCATCGAAGTCGGAATGCTGCAAAACTCACCGAGTCATAGCGTTTCGCCGTTTACGGAAGCAAGTATCCTGTAGAACAAGTAGCAGAAGCATACATGCTCAAGAGGGATCACCCCAAATTCAAAGGCAACTGAATTTCGGCAACCGGGGCATCGAAGGCGGAATGCCTTGAAACTCACCGACTCAAAGCGTTTCGCCGTTTGCGGAAGAAAGTATGATGTAGAACAAGTAGCAGAAGCATACATGCTCAAGAGGGATCACCCGAAATTCAAAGGCAACTGAATTTCGGCAATCGGGGCATCGAAGTCGGAATGCCTCGAAAATCGCCGAGTTAAAGCGTTTCGCCATTTGCGGAAGAAATTATGATGTAGAACAAGTAGCAGAAGCATACATGCTCAAGAGGGATCACCCGAAATTCAAAGGCAACTGAATTTCGGCAACCGGGGCATCGAATTCGGAATGCCGCGAAACTCACCGAGTCAAAGCGTTTCGCCGTTTGCGGAAGAAAGTATGATGTAGAACAAGTAGCAGAAGCATACATGCTCAAGAGGGATCACCCGAAATTCAAAGGCAACTGAATTTCGGCAACCGGGGCATCAAAGTCGGAATGCCTCGAAACTCACCGAGTAGAGGGTTCACCCGAAATTCAAAGGCAACTAAATTTCGGCAACCGGGGCATCGAAGTCGGAATGCCGCAAAACTCACCGAGTCAAAGTTTTTCGCTATTTGCGGAAGAAAGTATGATGTAGAACAAGTAGCAGAAGCATACATGCTCAAGAGGGATCACCCGAAATTCAAAGGCAACTGAATTTCGGCAACCGGGGCATCAAAGTCGGAATGCCTCGAAACTCACCGAGTCAAAGCGTTTCGCCGTTTGCGGAAGAAAGTATGATGTAGAACAAGTAGCAGAAGCATACATGCTCAAGAGGGATCACCCGAAATTCAAAGGCAACTGAATTTCGGCAACCGGGGCATCGAAGTCGGAATGCCTCGAAACTCACCGAGTCAAAGCGTTTCGCCGTTTGCGGAAGAAAGTATGATGTAGAACAAGTAGCAGAAGCATACATGCTCAAGAGGGATCACCCGAAATTCAAAGGCAACTGAATTTCGGCAACCGGGGCATCGAAGTCGGAATGCCGCGAAACTCACCGAGTCAAAGCGTTTCGCCGTTTGCGGAAGAAAGTATGATGTAGAACAAGTAGCAGAAGCATACATGCTCAAGAGGGATCACCCGAAATTCAAAGGCAACTGAATTTCGGCAACCGGGGCATCGAAGTCGGAATGCCGCGAAACTCACCGAGTCAAAGCGTTTCGCCGTTTGCGGAAGAAAGTCTGATGTAGAACAAGTAGCAGAAGCATACATGCTCAAGAGGGATCACCCGAAATTCAAAGGCAACTGAATTTCGGCAACCGGGGCATCGAAGTCGGAATGCCGCGAAACTCACCGAGTCAAAGCGTTTCGCCGTTTGCGGAAGAAAGTATGATGTAGAACAAGTAGCAGAAGCATACATGCTCAAGAGGGATCACCCGAAATTCAAAGGCAACTGAATTTCGGCAACCGGGGCATCGAAGTCGGAATGCCGCGAAACTCACCGAGTCAAAGCGTTTCGCCGTTTGCGGAAGAAAGTCTGATGTAGAACAAGTAGCAGAAGCATACATGCTCAAGAGGGATCACCCGAAATTCAAAGGCAACTGAATTTCGGCAACCGGGGCATCGAAGTCGGAATGCCGCGAAACTCACCGAGTCAAAGCGTTTCGCCGTTTGCGGAAGAAAGTATGATGTAGAACAAGTAGCAGAAGCATACATGCTCAAGAGGGATCACCCGAAATTCAAAGGCAACTGAATTTCGGCAACCGGGGCATCGAAGTCGGAATGCCGCGAAACTCACCGAGTCAAAGCGTTTCGCCGTTTGCGGAAGAAAGTATGATGTAGAACAAGTAGCAGAAGCATACATGCTCAAGAGGGATCACCCGAAATTCAAAGGCAACTGAATTTCGGCAACCGGGGCATCGAAGTCGGAATGCCGCGAAACTCACCGAGTCAAAGCGTTTCGCCGTTTGCGGAAGAAAGTCTGATGTAGAACAAGTAGCAGAAGCATACATGCTCAAGAGGGATCACCCGAAATTCAAAGGCAACTGAATTTCGGCAACCGGGGCATCGAAGTCGGAATGCCGCGAAACTCACCGAGTCAAAGCGTTTCGCCGTTTGCGGAAGAAAGTATGATGTAGAACAAGTAGCAGAAGCATACATGCTCAAGAGGGATCACCCGAAATTCAAAGGCAACTGAATTTCGGCAACCGGGCATCGAAGTCGGAATGCCGCGAAACTCACCGAGTCAAAGCGTTTCGCCGTTTGCGGAAGAAAGTCTGATGTAGAACAAGTAGCAGAAGCATTCAAATGCTCAAGAGGGATCACCCAAAATTCAAAAGGCAACTGAATTTCGGCAACCGGGGCATCAAAGGCGGAATGGCCGCAAAACTCACCGAGTCAAAGCGTTTCGCTGATTGCGGAAGGAAGTGAGGAATGAAGAACAAGTGGCAGAAGCTTCCATGCTCAAGAAGGGATCACTACCGAAAATCAAAGGCAACTGAATTTCGGCAACCGGGGTATCGAAGTTGAATGCCGCGAAACTCACCGAGTCAAAGCGTTTTTGGCCCGTTTGCGGAAGAAAGTGTGATGTAGAACAAGTATCAGAAGCAAACATGCTCAAGAGGGATCACCCGAAATTCAAAAAGGCAACTGAATTTCAGCAACCGGGGCATCTCTGTCGGATTGCCGCGAAACTCACCGAGTCAAACAAGCGTTTTGCTGTTTGCGGAAGGAAGTGTGATATAGAACAAGTAGCAGAAGCCTACATGCTCAAGAGGGATCACCCAAAATTCAAAGGCAAATGAATTTCGGCTACTGGCATCGAAGTTGGAATGCGGCGAAACTCACCGAGTCAAATCGTTTCGCTGTTTGCGGAATGGAAGTGTGATTAAGAACAAGTAGCATAAGCATACAATCTCAAGAGGGATCACCCGAAATTTCAAGGCAAACTGAATTTCGACAACCGGGCCAATCGAAGTTGGAATGCGGCGAAACACCACCGAGTCAAAGCGTTTAGCCATTTGCGGAAGAAAGTCTGATGTAGAACAAGTAGCAAAAGCGTACATGCTCTAGAGGGATCACCCGAAATTCAAAGGCAACTGAATATCGGCAACCGGGCCCCCCAAGCACCCCTCCCCCCCCCGCATCGAAGTCTCCGGAATGCCGAGAAACTCCCCGAGTCAATGCGATTTTGCTGTTTGCGGAAGGAAAGAGTGATGCAGAACAAGTAGCAGAAGCATACATTCTCAAGATGGATCACCCGAAATTTAAAGGCAACTGAATTTCGGACAACCGGGGCATCGAAGTCGGAATGCCTCGAAACTCACCGAGTCAAAGCGTTTCGCCGGTTTGCGGAAGGAAGTTGGTGATGTAGAACAAGTAGCAGAAGCATTCCTGCTCACGAGGGATCACCCGAAGTTCAAAGGCAAACTGAATTTCGGCAACCGGGGCATCCAATTCGGAATAGCCGCGAAACTCACCGAGTCAAAGCGTTTCGGCTTGATTGCGAAAGGAAGTGTGATGTAAAAACAAGTGGGCAGAAGCATCCATGCTCAATAGGGATCACACCTGAAAAATTCAAAGGCAACTGAATTTCGGCAACCAGGGGCATCGAAGATCTGCATGCCGCAGAACTCCAACCGAGACAAAGCGTTTTCGTTGTTATATGGAAGGATGGTGTGATGTAAGAACAAGTAGCAGAAGCATTCAATGCTCAAGATGATTCACTCGAAATTCAAAGGCAACAGAATTTTCGGCAACCGGGGCATCGAAGTTGGAATGCCGCGAAACTCACCGAGTCAAAGCGTTTGGCCGTTTGCGGAAGGAAGTGTGGATGTAGAAAAAAACAAGTAGCAAGAAGCATACATGCTCAAGAGGGATCACCCGAAATCAAAAAGCAACTGAATTTCAAGGCAACCGGGGCATCGAAGTCGGAATGCTCGAAACTCAACGAGTAGAGGGTTCACCTGAAATTCAAAGGCAACTGAATTTCGGCAACCGGGGCATCTAAGTCTGATTGCCCGCGAAACTCACCGAGTCAAAGCGTTTCGCTGTTTGCGGAAGGAAGTGTGATGTAGAAAAATTAGCAGAAGCATACAATGCTCGAGAGGGATCACCCTAAATTCAAGAGGCAACTTAATTTCGGCAACCGGGGAAATCGCAGTCGGAATGCCGCGAAACTCAACCGAGTCAACAGCGTATGGCCTGTTTGCTGAAGGAAGTGTGATGTAGAACAAGTCGCAGAAGCATACATGCTCAAGAGGGAGTCAACCCGAAAATTTCAAAGGCAACTGAATTTCGGCAACCGGGGCATCGAAAGTCGGAAATGGCCGCGAAACTCACCGAGTCAATGCGTTCCGCTGTTTGCGGAAGAAGTTATGATATAGAACATAGTAGCAGAAAGCATACATGCTCAAGAGGGATCACCCGGAAATTCAAAGGCAACTGAAATTTCGGCAACTACCGGGGGCATTCGAAGTCGTAATGCCTGCGAAACTCACCGAACAAAGCGTTTCGTGTGTTTATGGAAGGAAGTGTGACTGTAGAACAAGTAGCAGAAGCATTCATGCTCAAGAGGGATCACTCGAAATTCAAAAAGGCAACTGAATTTCGGCAACCGGGGCATCGAAGTTGAATGCCGCGAACCTCACCGAGTCAAAGCGTTTGGCCGTTTGCGGAAGAAAGGTGATGTAGAACAAGTAGCAGAGAGCATACATGCTCAATGAGGGATCACCCGAAAGTTCAAAAGAACCTGAATTTCTTGGCAACTCGGGGCGACATCAGAAGTCCGGATCGCCCGGCGAAACTCACCGAGTCCAAAAGCGTTTCGCCGTTTGCGGAAGGAAGTATGTATGTTAGAACAAGTAGCAGAAGCATACATGCTCAATACTAGTGGATCACACCGAAATTCACAAGGCAAACTGTAATTGTAGGGCAACCGGGGCATCGAAGTCGGAATTGACCTCGAAACTCGCATCGAAGATGGGAGAAACTCACCGAGTCCAAAGCGTTTCGCCGTTTTGCGTGAAGAGAAAGATGTGGATGGTAGAACATAAGTAGCAGGAAGCATACATGCCTCAAGATGGGATCAACCCTGAAATTCAAAGCGCAACTGAATTTCGGCAAAGAACCGTGGCAATTGTGCGAGAAGTCGGGAATGCCGCGAAACTTCACCTGAGTTCAAAGCGGGAGGGTCGGTGTGGTGTGGCTGGCGTGATTGGGAGTTTCCGCTGTTTGCGGAAAGAAAGTATGATTGCTAGAACAAGTAAGTCAGAAGCATACCATGCTCAAAGAGGTGTATCACTCCGAAATTCAAAGGCAACCTGTAATTTCGGCAAAAACCCTCCCCCTGGAAACCGGGGACACGGGCTGTTGTGTTCGAAGTCGCTGGAATGCCTCTGAAACTTCACCGGAGTCCAAAGCGTTTTCGCTGGTTTGCGGAAGAAAGTAGGATGTTTAAGAACAAGTTAGCATGAAGCATACGTGACATCAAGAGAGCCGATCACGCCGAAATTCAAAGCGCTTAACTGATTTTCGGCACAACCGGCCGCGGGCATCGAAGTCGGAATGCCGCCGAAACTCACCGAGTCAAAGCGCCGTTCGCCGTGTTGCGGAAGGAAGAAATGTAGAAAAAGTAGAACAGAAAGCAGAAGCATACATGCTCAGAGAGAGGATCACCCGAAAATTACAAAGGCCAATGAATCTTCGGCAACCGGGGCATCGAAGTCGGAATGCCGCGAAACTCACCGAGTCAAAGCGTTTCGCCGTTTGCGGAAGAAAGTATGATGTAGAACAAGTAGCAGAAGCATACATGCTCAAGACGGATCACCCGAAATTCAAAGGCAACTGAATTTCGGCAACCGGGGCATCGAAGTCGGAATGCCTCGAAACTCACCGAGTCAAAGCGTTTCGCCGTTTGCGGAAGAAAGTATGATGTAGAACAAGTAGCAGAAGCATACATGCTCAAGAGGGATCACCCGAAATTCAAAGGCAACTGAATTTCGGCAACCGAGGCATCAAAGTCGGAATGCCTCGAAACTCACCGAGTAGAGGCTTCACCCGAAATTCAAAGGCAACTGAATTTCGGCAATCGGGCCATCGAAGTCGGAATGCCGCGAAACTCACCGAGTCAAAGCGTTTCGCCGTTTGCGGAAGAAAGTATGATGTAGAACAAGTAGCAGAAGCATACATGCTCAAGAGGGATCACCCGAAATTCAAAGGCAACTGAATTTCGGCAACCTGGGCATCGAAGTCGGAATGCCTCCAAACTCACCGAGTCAAAGCGTTTCGCCGTTTGCGGAAGAAAGTATGATGTAGAACAAGTAGCAGAAGCATACATGCTCAAGAGGGATCACCCGAAATTCAAAGGCAACTGAATTTCGGCAACCGGGGCATCGAAGTCGGAATGCCGCGAAACTCACCGAGTCAAAGCGTTTTGCCATTTGTGGAAGAAAGTATGATGTAGAACAAGTAGCAGAAGCATGCATGCTCAAGAGGGATCACCCGAAATTCAAAGGCAACTGAATTTCGGCAACCGGGGCATCGAAGTCGGAATGCCGCGAAACTCACCGAGTCAAAGCGTTTCGCCGTTTGCAAAGGAAGTGATGTAGAACCAGTAGCAGAAGCATGCTCAAGAGGGATCACCCGAAATTCAAAGGCAACTGAATTTCGGCAACCGGGGCATCGAAGTCGGAATGCCGCGAAACTCACCGAGTCAAAGCGTTTCGCCGTTTGCGGAAGAAAGTATGATGTAGAACAAGTAGCAGAAGCATACATGCTCAAGAGGGATCACCCGAAATTCAAAGGCAACTGAATTTCGGCAATCGGGGCATCGAAGTCGGAATGCCTCGAAACTCACCGAGTCAAAGGGTTTCGCCGTTTGCGGAAGAACGTATGATGGAGAACAAGTAGCAGAAGCATACATGCTCCAGAGGGATCACCCGAAATTCAAAGGCAACTGAATTTCGGCAACCGGGGCATCGAAGTCGGAATGCCTCGAAACTCACCGAGTCAAAGCGTTTCGCCGTTTGCGGAAGAAAGTATGATGTAGAACAAGTAGCAGAAGCATACATGCTCAAGAGGGATCACCCGAAATTCAAAGGCAACTGAATTTCGGCAACCGGGGCATCGAAGTCGGAATGCCGCGAAACTCACCGAGTCAAAGCGTTTCGCCGTTTGCGGAAGAAAGTATGATGTAGAACAAGTAGCAGAAGCATACATGCTCAAGAGGGATCACCCGAAATTCAAAGGCAACTGAATTTCGGCAACCGGGGCATCGAAGTCGGAATGCCGCGAAACTCACCGAGTCAAAGCGTTTCGCCGTTTGCGGAAGAAAGTATGATGTAGAACAAGTAGCAGAAGCATACATGCTCAAGAGGGATCACCCGAAATTCAAAGGCAACTGAATTTCGGCAACCGGGGCATCGAAGTCGGAATGCCGCGAAACTCACCGAGTCAAAGCGTTTCGCCGTTTGCGGAAGAAAGTATGATGTAGAACAAGTAGCAGAAGCATACATGCTCAAGAGGGATCACCCGAAATTCAAAGGCAACTGAATTTCGGCAACCGGGGCATCGAAGTCGGAATGCCTCGAAACTCACCGAGTCAAAGCGTTTCGCCGTTTGCGGAAGAAAGTATGATGTAGAACAAGTAGCAGAAGCATACATGCTCAAGAGGGATCACCCGAAATTCAAAGGCAACTGAATTTCGGCAACCGGGGCATCGAAGTCGGAATGCCTCGAAACTCACCGAGTAGAGGCTTCACCCGAAATTCAAAGGCAACTGAATTTCGGCAACCGGGCATCGAAGTCGGAATGCCTCGAAACTCACCGAGTCAAAGCGTTTCGCCGTTTGCGGAAGAAAGTATGATGTAGAACAAGTAGCAGAAGCATACATGCTCAAGAGGGATCACCCGAAATTCAAAGGCAACTGAATTTCGGCAACCGGGCATCGAAGTCGGAATGCCGCGAAACTCACCGAGTCAAAGCGTTTCGCCGTTTGCGGAAGAAAGTATGATGTAGAACAAGTAGCAGAAGCATACATGCTCAAGAGGGATCACCCGAAATTCAAAGGCAACTGAATTTCGGCAACCGGGGCATCGAAGTCGGAATGCCGCGAAACTCACCGAGTCAAAGCGTTTCGCCGTTTGCGGAAGAAAGTATGATGTAGAACAAGTAGCAGAAGCATACATGCTCAAGAGGGATCACCCGAAATTCAAAGGCAACTGAATTTCGGCAACCGGGGCATCGAAGTCGGAATGCCTCGAAACTCACCGAGTCAAAGCGTTTCGCCGTTTGCGGAAGAAAGTATGATGTAGAACAAGTAGCAGAAGCATACATGCTCAAGAGGGATCACCCGAAATTCAAAGGCAACTGAATTTCGGCAACCGGGCATCGAAGTCGGAATGCCTCGAAACTCACCGAGTCAAAGCGTTTCGCCGTTTGCGGAAGAAAGTATGATGTAGAACAAGTAGCAGAAGCATACATGCTCAAGAGGGATCACCCGAAATTCAAAGGCAACTGAATTTCGGCAACCGGGGCATCGAAGTCGGAATGCCTCGAAACTCACCGAGTAGAGGCTTCACCCGAAATTCAAAGGCAACTGAATTTCGGCAAACGGGCCATCGAAGGCGGAATGCCTCGAAACTCACTGAGTCAAAGCGTTTCGCCGTTTGCGGAAGAAAGTATGATATACAACAAGTAGCAGAAGCATACATGCTCAAGAGGGATCACCCGAAATTCAAAGGCAACTGAATTTCGGCAACCGGGGCATCGAAGTCGGAATGCCTCGAAACTCACCGAGTCAAAGCGTTTCGCCGTTTGCGGAAGAAAGTATGATGTAGAACAAGTAGAAGAAGCATACATGCTCAAGAGGGATCACCCGAAATTCAAAGGCAACTGAATTTCGGCAACCGGGCATCGAAGTCGGAATGCCTCGAAACTCACCGAGTCAAAGCGTTTCGCCGTTTGCGGAAGAAAGTATGATGTAGAACAAGTAGAAGAAGCATACATGCTCAAGACGGATCACCCGAAATTCAAAGGCAACTGAATTTCGGCAACCAGGGCACCAAAGTCGGAATGCCTCGCAACTCACAGAGTAGAGGCTTCTCCCGAAATTCAAAGGCAACTGAATTTCGGCAACCGGGGCATCGAAGTCGGAATGCCTCGAAACTCACCGAGTCAACGCGTTTCGCCGTTTGCGGAAGAAAGTATGATGTAGAAAAAGTAGCAGAAGCGTACATGCTGAAGAGGGATCACCCGAAATTCAAAGGCAACTGAATTTCGGCAACCGGGGCATCGAAGTCGGAATGCCGCTCGAACTCACCGAGTCAAAGCGTTTCGCCGTTTGCGGAAGAAAGTATGATGTAGAACAAGTAGCAGAAGCATACATGCTCAAGAGGGATCACCCGAAATTCAAAGGCAACTGAATTTCGGCAACCGGGCATCGAAGTCGGAATGCCGCGAAACTCACCGAGTCAAAGCGTTTCGCCGTTTGCGGAAGAAAGTATGATGTAGAACAAGTAGCAGAAGCATACATGCTCAAGAGGGGATCACCCGAAATTCAAAGGCAACTGAATTTCGGCAACCGGGCCATCGAAGTCGGAATGCCTCGAAAACTCACCGAGTCAAAGCGTTTCGCCGTTTTCGGAAGAAAGTATGATGTAGAACAA
>CM055362.1:1681742-1743690 GCA_029228515.1 Populus alba x Populus x berolinensis | reverse complement strand
ATTTCGGGTGATCCCTCATGAAGCATGTATGGGCTTCCTGCTACTTGTTCTACACCACACTTCCTTTCCGCAAACGGGGCGTAACGCTTTGACTCGGTAATGAGTTTCGCCGGCATTCTGACTTCGATGCCTCCGTGTTGCCTGACAATTCAGTTGCCTTTGACAATTTCGGGTGGTCCGCATCCCTCTTGAGGCATGTTCGCTTCTGCTACTTGAATTTCTACATCATACACCATGTCCCGCCCCAAACAGCAGGATAACGCTTTGACTCGGTTGAGTTGTAGCAGGCCATTCCCACAACTTCGATGCCCCGCGTTTTGCTCTCGCGAAATTCGGTTTCCTTTGAATCATTTTCGGACTGTGATACCCCTCTCCTTGGAGCTCATGTATGGCTTCTGCTTACTTAGCTTCTACATCATCGCCTTCTCACTCTCCTGCAACACGGCGTAACTCACTACGACTTTGACTCGTTGTTAGTTTCGAAGGCTATTCACGTACTTTCGATGCCCCGGTTGTCCGGCAAAATTCACGTGCTTTGACCTTTGAATTTACGGCGTGAATCCCTCTTTGATCAATGTATGCTTGCCTCCATACGTTGTTTCTATTATCACACTTTCTTCCGCAACGGCGAAACGCTTTGACTCGGTGAGTTTCGCGCATTCCGACTTCGTTGCCCCGATTGCCGAAATTCAGTTGCCTTTGAATTTCGGTGATCCCTCTTGAGCATGTATGCTTCTGCTACTTGTTCTACATCAGACTTTCTTCCCCAAACAGCGAAACGCTTTGACTCGGTGAGTTTCGCGGCATTCCGACATCGATGCCCCGGTTGCCGAAATTTAGTTGCCTTTGAATTTCGGGTGGTCCCTCTTGAGCATGTATGCTTCTGCTACTTGTTCTACACCTGAATTTCTTACGCAAACGGCGAAACACTTTGACTCGGTGAGTTGCGAGGCATTCCGACTTCGATGCCCCGGTTGCTGAAATTCAGTTGCTTTTGAATTTTGGGTGATCCCTCTTGAGCATGTATGGTTCTGCTACTTGTTCTACATCAGACTTTCTTCAGCAAATGGCGAAACGCTTTTACTCGGTGAGTTTCGCGGCATTTCGACTTCGATGCCCCGGTTGCCGAAGTTCAGTTGCCTTTGAATTTCGGGTGATCCCTCTTGAGCATGTATGCTTCTGCTACTTGTTCTACATCATACTTTCTTCCGCAAACGGCGAAATGCTTTGACTCGGTGAGTTTTCGCGAGCATTCCGACTTTCGATTCCCGCATTTGCCGAAATTCAGTTGCCTTTGAATTTCGGGTGATCCCTCTTGAGCATGTATGCTTCTGCTACTTGTTCTACATCATACTTTCTTCCGCAAACGGCGAAACGCTTTGACTCGGTGAGTTTCGCGGCATTCCGACTTCGATGCCCGGTTGCCGAAATTCAGTTGCCTTTGAATTTCGGGTGATCCCTCTTGAGCATGTATGCTTCTGCTACTTGTTCTACATCATACTTTCTTCCGCAAACGGCGAAACGCTTTGACTCGGTGAGTTTCGCGGCATTCCGACTTCGATGCCCCGGTTGCCGAAATTCAGTTGCCTTTTCATTTCGGGTGATCCCTCTTGAGCATGTATGCTTCTGCTACTTGTTCTACATCATACTTTCTTCCGCAAACGGCGAAACGATTTGACTCGGTGAGTTTCGCGGCTTTCCGACCTCAAAGCCCGGTTCCCGAAATTCAGTTGCCTTTGAATTTCGGGTGATCCCTCTTGAGCATGTATGCTTCTGCTACTTGTTCTACATCATACTTTCTTCCGCAAAAGGCGAAACGCTTTGATTCGTTGAGTTTCGCGGCATTCCGACTTCGATGCCCTCGTTCCTGAAATTCAGTTGCCTTTGAATTTCGGGTGATCCCTCTTGAGCATGTATGCTTCTGCTACTTGTTCTACATCATACTTTCTTCCGTAATTAGCGAAACGCTTTGACTCGGTGACTTTCGCGGCATTCCGACTTCGACTTCCCGGTTGCCGAAATTCAGTTGCCTTTGAATTTCGGGTGATCCCTCTTGAGCATGTATGCTTCTGCTACTTGTTCTACATCATACTTTCTTCCGCAAACGGCGAAACGCTTTGACTTGGTTAGTTTCGAGGCATTCCGACATCGATGCCCCGGTTGCCAAAATTCAGTTGCCTTTGAATTTCGGGTGATCCCTCTTGAGCATGTATGCTTCTGCTACTTGTTCTACATCATACTTTCTTCCGCAAAAGGCGAAACGCTTTGACTCGGTGAGTTTCGCGGCATTCCGACTTCGATGCCCGTTTGCCGAAATTCAGTTGCCTTTGAATTTCGGGTGATCCCTCTTGAGCATGTATGCTTCTGCTACTTGTTCTACATCATACTTTCTTCCGCAAACGGCGAAACGCTTTGACTCGATGAGTTTCGCGGCTTTCCGACTTCGATGCCCCGGTTGCCGAAATTCAGTTGCCTTTGAATTTCGGGTGATCCCTCTTGAGCATGTATGCTTCCTTACTACTTGTTCTACATCAGACTTTCTTCCGCAAACGGCGAAACGCTTTGACTCGGTGAGTTTCGCGGCATTCCGACTTCGAGCCCCGGTTGCCGAAATTCAGTTGCCTTTGAATTTCGGGTGAATCCCTCTTGAGCATGTATGCTTCTGCTACTTGTTCTACATCATACTTTCTTCCGCAAACGGCGAAACGCTTTGACTCGGTGAGTTTTCGCGGCATTCCGACTTTGATGGCCCGGTTGCCGAAATTCAGTTGCCTTTGAATTTCGGGTGATCCCTCTTGAGCATGTATGCTTCTGCTAACTTGTTCTACATCATACTTTTCTTCCACAAACGGCGAAACGCTTTGACTCGGTGAGTTTCGCCGCATTCCGACTTCGAAGCCCCGGTTGCCGAAATTCCGTTGCCTTTGAATTTCGGGTGATCCCTCTTGAGCATGTATGCTTCTGCTACTTGTTCTACATCAGACTTTCTTCCGCAAACAGCGAAACGCTTTGACTTGGTTAGTTTCGCGGCATTCCGACTTCGATACCCCGGTTGCCGAAATTCAGTTGCCTTTGAATTTCGGGTGATCCCTCTTGAGCATTTATGCTTCTGCTACTTGTTCTACAACAGACTTTCTTCCGCAAACGGCGAAACGCTTTGACTCGGTGAGTTTCGCCACATCCCGACTTCGAAGCCCTGGTTGCTGAAATTCAGTTGCCTTTGAATTTCGGGTGATCCCTCTTGAGCATGTATGCTTCTGCTACTTGTTCTACATCAGACTTTTTTTCGCAAACAACAAAACGCTCTGACTCGGTGAGTTTCGCGGCATTCCGACTTCGATGCCCCGGTTGCCAAAATTCAGTTGCCTTTCCATTTCGGGTGATCCCTCTTGAGCATGTATGCTTCTGCTAATTGTTCTACATCATACTTTCTTCCGCAAAAGGCGAAACGCTTTGACATGGTGAGTTATGCAGCATTCCGACTTTGATGCCCCGGTTGCCGAAATTCAGTTGCCTTTGAATTTTGGGCGATACCTCTTGACCATGTATGCTTCTGCTACTTGTTCTACATCATACTTTCTTCAGCAAACGGCGAAACGCTTTCACTCGGTGAGTTTCGTGGCATTCCGACTTCGAGGCCCCGGTTGCCGAAATTCAGTTGCCTTTGAATTTCGGGTGATCCCTCTTGAGCATGTATGCTTCTGCTACTTGTTCTACATCATACTTTCTTCCGCAATGGCGAAACGCTTTGACTCGGTGAGTTTCGCGGCATTCCGACTTCAATGCCCCGGTTACCGAAATTCAGTTGCCTTTGAATTTCGGGTGATCCCTCTTGAGCATGTATGCTTCTGCTACTTGTTCTACATCAGACTTTCTTCCGCAAACGTCGAACCGCTTTGACTAGGTGAGTTTCGCGGCATTCCGACTTCGATGCCCCGGTTGCCGAAATTCAGTTGCCTTTGAATTTTCGGTGATCCCTCTTGAGCATGTATGCTTCTGGTACTTCTTCTACATCAGACTTTCTTCCGCAAATGGCGAAACGCTTTGACTCGGTGAGTTTCGTAGCATTCCGACTTCGATGCCACGATTACCGAAATTCAGTTGCATTTGAATTTCGGGTGATCCCTCTTGAGCATGTATGCTTCTGCTACTTGTTCTACATCATACTTTCTACCGCAAACGGCGAAACGCTTTGACTCGGTGAGTTTCGCGGCATTCCGACTTCGAATCCCCGGTTGCCGAAATTCAGTTGCCTTTGAATTTCGTGTGATCCCTCTTGAGCATGTAATGCTTCTGCTACTTGTTCTACATCATACTTTCTTCCGCAAACGGCGAAACGCTTTGACTCGGTGAGTTTCGCGGCATTCCGACTTCGATGCCCCGGTTGCCGAAATTCAGTTGCCTTTGAATTTCGGGTGATCCCTCTTGAGCATGTATGCTCCTGCTACTTGTTCTACATCAGACTTTCTTCCGCAAACGGCGAAACGCTTTGACTCGGTGAGTTTCGCGGCATTCCGACTTCGATGCCCCGGTTGCCGAAATTCAGTTGCCTTTGAATTTCGAGTGATCCCTTTTGAGCATGTATGCTTCTGCTACTTGTTCTACATCATACTTTCTTCCGCAAACGGCGAAAACGCTTTGACTCGGTGAGTTTACGAGGCATTCCGACTAATCGATGCACCCGGTTTCTGCTGAAATTCAGTTGCCTTTGAAATTTCGGGTGAACTCCTCTTGACGCATGATATTGCCTTCTGCTACTTGTTCTACATCACTTACTTCCTTCCGCAAACGGCGAAAAGCTTTGAACTGGTGAGTTTCGCGGCATTCCGACGTCGATGCCCATGTTGTTTTTTGTTTTCCGGAAATTCAGTTGCCTTTTGAATTTTCGAGTGGTGATCCCTCTTGAGCATGTATGCTTCTTTCTGCTACTTGAGTTTCTATCATCCAGACTTTCCTTACCCGCAAAGGAGCGAAACGCTTTGACTCGGTGAGTTTTCCGGGAAATTCTGGCTTCCATGCCCCGGTTGCCGAAATTTCCAGTTGCCTTTGGGAATTTCAGGTGATCACCTCTTGAGCCCTGTATGCTTCTGCTACTTGTTCTACCATTCAGACTTCTTTCCCAGCAAAGGGCGAAAACGCTATGACTCGGTGAGTTTTCGTGACATTCCGGCTTCGATGCCCCGGTTGACCGAAGTTCATTTGCCTTTGAATTTCGGGTGATCCCTCTTGAGCCTCTATGCTTCTGCTTTCTTGTTCTACTTCAAACTTCCTATCCGCAAAGGTCGATAAAACGCTTTGATTCGGTGAGTTTCGGGACATTCCGGCTTCGATGCCCCAGCTTGCCGAAATTTATTTGACTTTAAATTTCGGGTGAACCTCTCTTAGAGCCTGTATGACTTCTGCTACTTGTATCTACATCATACTTCCCTTCCGCAAACGGCTGACCGCTTTGACTCGTTGAGTTTCGCGGCTTTCCGGCTTGGATCCCCGATTTGCCGAAATTCAGTTGCCTTTGAATTTCTGTGTGATCCCTCTTGAGCATGTATGCTTCAGCAACTTGTTCTACATCAGACTTTCTTCACCCGCAAACGGCGAAACGCTAGTTTGACTTCGTGAGTTTCGCGACAGTTCTGGCTTCCATGCTCCGGTTGCGCGAAATTCAGTTTCCTTTGAATTTCGGGTGATCGCATCGATGAGACCCTGTCATGCTTCTGCTACTTGTTCTACATCATACTTTCTTCCGCAAACGGCGAAACGCTTTGACTCGGTGAGTTTCGCGGCATTCCGACTTCGATGCCCCGGTTGCCGAAATTCAGTTGCCTTTGAATTTCGGGTGATCCCTCTTGAGCATGTATGCTTCTGCTACTTGTTCTACATCATACTTTCTTCCGCAAACGGCGAAACGCTTTGACTCGGTGAGTTTCGCGGCATTCCGACTTCGATGCCCGGTTGCCGAAATTCAGTTGCCTTTGAATTTCGGGTGATCCCTCTTGAGCATGTATGCTTCTGCTACTTGTTCTACATCATACTTTCTTCCGCAAACGGCGAAACGCTTTGACTCGGTGAGTTTCGCGGCATTCCGACTTCGATGCCCCGGTTGCCGAAATTCAGTTGCCTTTGAATTTCGGGTGATCCCTCTTGAGCATGTATGCTTCTGCTACTTGTTCTACATCATACTTTCTTCCGCAAACGGCGAAACGCTTTGACTCGGTGAGTTTCGCGGCATTCCGACTTCGATGCCCCGGTTGCCGAAATTCAGTTGCCTTTGAATTTCGGGTGATCCCTCTTGAGCATGTATGCTTCTGCTACTTGTTCTACATCATACTTTCTTCCGCAAACGGCGAAACGCTTTGACTCGGTGAGTTTCGCGGCATTCCGACTTCGATGCCCCGGTTGCCGAAATTCAGTTGCCTTTGAATTTCGGGTGATCCCTCTTGAGCATGTATGCTTCTGCTACTTGTTCTACATCATACTTTCTTCCGCAAACGGCGAAACGCTTTGACTCGGTGAGTTTCGCGGCATTCCGACTTCGATGCCCCGGTTGCCGAAATTCAGTTGCCTTTGAATTTCGGGTGATCCCTCTTGAGCATGTATGCTTCTGCTACTTGTTCTACATCATACTTTCTTCCGCAAACGGCGAAACGCTTTGACTCGGTGAGTTTCGCGGCATTCCGACTTCGATGCCCCGGTTGCCGAAATTCAGTTGCCTTTGAATTTCGGGTGATCCCTCTTGAGCATGTATGCTTCTGCTACTTGTTCTACATCATACTTTCTTCCGCAAACGGCGAAACGCTTTGACTCGGTGAGTTTCGCGGCATTCCGACTTCGATGCCCCGGTTGCCGAAATTCAGTTGCCTTTGAATTTCGGGTGATCCCTCTTGAGCATGTATGCTTCTGCTACTTGTTCTACATCATACTTCTTCCGCAAACGGCGAAACGCTTTGACTCGGTGAGTTTCGCGGCATTCCGACTTCGATGCCCCGGTTGCCGAAATTCAGTTGCCTTTGAATTTCGGGTGATCCCTCTTGAGCATGTATGCTTCTGCTACTTGTTCTACATCATACTTTCTTCCGCAAACGGCGAAACGCTTTGACTCGGTGAGTTTCGCGGCATTCCGACTTCGATGCCCCGGTTGCCGAAATTCAGTTGCCTTTGAATTTCGGGTGATCCCTCTTGAGCATGTATGCTTCTGCTACTTGTTCTACATCATACTTTCTTCCGCAAACGGCGAAACGCTTTGACTCGGTGAGTTTCGCGGCATTCCGACTTCGATGCCCCGGTTGCCGAAATTCAGTTGCCTTTGAATTTCGGGTGATCCCTCTTGAGCATGTATGCTTCTGCTACTTGTTCTACATCATACTTTCTTCCGCAAACGGCGAAACGCTTTGACTCGGTGAGTTTCGCGGCATTCCGACTTCGATGCCCCGGTTGCCGAAATTCAGTTGCCTTTGAATTTCGGGTGATCCCTCTTGAGCATGTATGCTTCTGCTACTTGTTCTACATCATACTTTCTTCCGCAAACGGCGAAACGCTTTGACTCGGTGAGTTTCGCGGCATTCCGACTTCGATGCCCCGGTTGCCGAAATTCAGTTGCCTTTGAATTTCGGGTGATCCCTCTTGAGCATGTATGCTTCTGCTACTTGTTCTACATCATACTTTCTTCCGCAAACGGCGAAACGCTTTGACTCGGTGAGTTTCGCGGCATTCCGACTTCGATGCCCCGGTTGCCGAAATTCAGTTGCCTTTGAATTTCGGGTGATCCCTCTTGAGCATGTATGCTTCTGCTACTTGTTCTACATCATACTTTCTTCCGCAAACGGCGAAACGCTTTGACTCGGTGAGTTTCGCGGCATTCCGACTTCGATGCCCCGGTTGCCGAAATTCAGTTGCCTTTGAATTTCGGGTGATCCCTCTTGAGCATGTATGCTTCTGCTACTTGTTCTACATCATACTTTCTTCCGCAAACGGCGAAACGCTTTGACTCGGTGAGTTTCGCGGCATTCCGACTTCGATGCCCCGGTTGCCGAAATTCAGTTGCCTTTGAATTTCGGGTGATCCCTCTTGAGCATGTATGCTTCTGCTACTTGTTCTACATCATACTTTCTTCCGCAAACGGCGAAACGCTTTGACTCGGTGAGTTTCGCGGCATTCCGACTTCGATGCCCCGGTTGCCGAAATTCAGTTGCCTTTGAATTTCGGGTGATCCCTCTTGAGCATGTATGCTTCTGCTACTTGTTCTACATCATACTTTCTTCCGCAAACGGCGAAACGCTTTGACTCGGTGAGTTTCGCGGCATTCCGACTTCGATGCCCCGGTTGCCGAAATTCAGTTGCCTTTGAATTTCGGGTGATCCCTCTTGAGCATGTATGCTTCTGCTACTTGTTCTACATCATACTTCTTCCGCAAACGGCGAAACGCTTTGACTCGGTGAGTTTCGCGGCATTCCGACTTCGATGCCCCGGTTGCCGAAATTCAGTTGCCTTTGAATTTCGGGTGATCCCTCTTGAGCATGTATGCTTCTGCTACTTGTTCTACATCATACTTCTTCCGCAAACGGCGAAACGCTTTGACTCGGTGAGTTTCGCGGCATTCCGACTTCGATGCCCCGGTTGCCGAAATTCAGTTGCCTTTGAATTTCGGGTGATCCCTCTTGAGCATGTATGCTTCTGCTACTTGTTCTACATCATACTTTCTTCCGCAAACGGCGAAACGCTTTGACTCGGTGAGTTTCGCGGCATTCCGACTTCGATGCCCCGGTTGCCGAAATTCAGTTGCCTTTGAATTTCGGGTGATCCCTCTTGAGCATGTATGCTTCTGCTACTTGTTCTACATCATACTTTCTTCCGCAAACGGCGAAACGCTTTGACTCGGTGAGTTTCGCGGCATTCCGACTTCGATGCCCCGGTTGCCGAAATTCAGTTGCCTTTGAATTTCGGGTGATCCCTCTTGAGCATGTATGCTTCTGCTACTTGTTCTACATCATACTTTCTTCCGCAAACGGCGAAACGCTTTGACTCGGTGAGTTTCGCGGCATTCCGACTTCGATGCCCCGGTTGCCGAAATTCAGTTGCCTTTGAATTTCGGGTGATCCCTCTTGAGCATGTATGCTTCTGCTACTTGTTCTACATCATACTTCTTCCGCAAACGGCGAAACGCTTTGACTCGGTGAGTTTCGCGGCATTCCGACTTCGATGCCCCGGTTGCCGAAATTCAGTTGCCTTTGAATTTCGGGTGATCCCTCTTGAGCATGTATGCTTCTGCTACTTGTTCTACATCATACTTTCTTCCGCAAACGGCGAAACGCTTTGACTCGGTGAGTTTCGCGGCATTCCGACTTCGATGCCCCGGTTGCCGAAATTCAGTTGCCTTTGAATTTCGGGTGATCCCTCTTGAGCATGTATGCTTCTGCTACTTGTTCTACATCATACTTTCTTCCGCAAACGGCGAAACGCTTTGACTCGGTGAGTTTCGCGGCATTCCGACTTCGATGCCCCGGTTGCCGAAATTCAGTTGCCTTTGAATTTCGGGTGATCCCTCTTGAGCATGTATGCTTCTGCTACTTGTTCTACATCATACTTTCTTCCGCAAACGGCGAAACGCTTTGACTCGGTGAGTTTCGCGGCATTCCGACTTCGATGCCCCGGTTGCCGAAATTCAGTTGCCTTTGAATTTCGGGTGATCCCTCTTGAGCATGTATGCTTCTGCTACTTGTTCTACATCATACTTTCTTCCGCAAACGGCGAAACGCTTTGACTCGGTGAGTTTCGCGGCATTCCGACTTCGATGCCCCGGTTGCCGAAATTCAGTTGCCTTTGAATTTCGGGTGATCCCTCTTGAGCATGTATGCTTCTGCTACTTGTTCTACATCATACTTTCTTCCGCAAACGGCGAAACGCTTTGACTCGGTGAGTTTCGCGGCATTCCGACTTCGATGCCCCGGTTGCCGAAATTCAGTTGCCTTTGAATTTCGGGTGATCCCTCTTGAGCATGTATGCTTCTGCTACTTGTTCTACATCATACTTTCTTCCGCAAACGGCGAAACGCTTTGACTCGGTGAGTTTCGCGGCATTCCGACTTCGATGCCCCGGTTGCCGAAATTCAGTTGCCTTTGAATTTCGGGTGATCCCTCTTGAGCATGTATGCTTCTGCTACTTGTTCTACATCATACTTTCTTCCGCAAACGGCGAAACGCTTTGACTCGGTGAGTTTCGCGGCATTCCGACTTCGATGCCCCGGTTGCCGAAATTCAGTTGCCTTTGAATTTCGGGTGATCCCTCTTGAGCATGTATGCTTCTGCTACTTGTTCTACATCATACTTTCTTCCGCAAACGGCGAAACGCTTTGACTCGGTGAGTTTCGCGGCATTCCGACTTCGATGCCCCGGTTGCCGAAATTCAGTTGCCTTTGAATTTCGGGTGATCCCTCTTGAGCATGTATGCTTCTGCTACTTGTTCTACATCATACTTTCTTCCGCAAACGGCGAAACGCTTTGACTCGGTGAGTTTCGCGGCATTCCGACTTCGATGCCCCGGTTGCCGAAATTCAGTTGCCTTTGAATTTCGGGTGATCCCTCTTGAGCATGTATGCTTCTGCTACTTGTTCTACATCATACTTTCTTCCGCAAACGGCGAAACGCTTTGACTCGGTGAGTTTCGCGGCATTCCGACTTCGATGCCCCGGTTGCCGAAATTCAGTTGCCTTTGAATTTCGGGTGATCCCTCTTGAGCATGTATGCTTCTGCTACTTGTTCTACATCATACTTTCTTCCGCAAACGGCGAAACGCTTTGACTCGGTGAGTTTCGCGGCATTCCGACTTCGATGCCCCGGTTGCCGAAATTCAGTTGCCTTTGAATTTCGGGTGATCCCTCTTGAGCATGTATGCTTCTGCTACTTGTTCTACATCATACTTTCTTCCGCAAACGGCGAAACGCTTTGACTCGGTGAGTTTCGCGGCATTCCGACTTCGATGCCCCGGTTGCCGAAATTCAGTTGCCTTTGAATTTCGGGTGATCCCTCTTGAGCATGTATGCTTCTGCTACTTGTTCTACATCATACTTTCTTCCGCAAACGGCGAAACGCTTTGACTCGGTGAGTTTCGCGGCATTCCGACTTCGATGCCCCGGTTGCCGAAATTCAGTTGCCTTTGAATTTCGGGTGATCCCTCTTGAGCATGTATGCTTCTGCTACTTGTTCTACATCATACTTTCTTCCGCAAACGGCGAAACGCTTTGACTCGGTGAGTTTCGCGGCATTCCGACTTCGATGCCCCGGTTGCCGAAATTCAGTTGCCTTTGAATTTCGGGTGATCCCTCTTGAGCATGTATGCTTCTGCTACTTGTTCTACATCATACTTTCTTCCGCAAACGGCGAAACGCTTTGACTCGGTGAGTTTCGCGGCATTCCGACTTCGATGCCCGGTTGCCGAAATTCAGTTGCCTTTGAATTTCGGGTGATCCCTCTTGAGCATGTATGCTTCTGCTACTTGTTCTACATCATACTTTCTTCCGCAAACGGCGAAACGCTTTGACTCGGTGAGTTTCGCGGCATTCCGACTTCGATGCCCCGGTTGCCGAAATTCAGTTGCCTTTGAATTTCGGGTGATCCCTCTTGAGCATGTATGCTTCTGCTACTTGTTCTACATCATACTTTCTTCCGCAAACGGCGAAACGCTTTGACTCGGTGAGTTTCGCGGCATTCCGACTTCGATGCCCCGGTTGCCGAAATTCAGTTGCCTTTGAATTTCGGGTGATCCCTCTTGAGCATGTATGCTTCTGCTACTTGTTCTACATCATACTTTCTTCCGCAAACGGCGAAACGCTTTGACTCGGTGAGTTTCGCGGCATTCCGACTTCGATGCCCCGGTTGCCGAAATTCAGTTGCCTTTGAATTTCGGGTGATCCCTCTTGAGCATGTATGCTTCTGCTACTTGTTCTACATCATACTTTCTTCCGCAAACGGCGAAACGCTTTGACTCGGTGAGTTTCGCGGCATTCCGACTTCGATGCCCCGGTTGCCGAAATTCAGTTGCCTTTGAATTTCGGGTGATCCCTCTTGAGCATGTATGCTTCTGCTACTTGTTCTACATCATACTTTCTTCCGCAAACGGCGAAACGCTTTGACTCGGTGAGTTTCGCGGCATTCCGACTTCGATGCCCCGGTTGCCGAAATTCAGTTGCCTTTGAATTTCGGGTGATCCCTCTTGAGCATGTATGCTTCTGCTACTTGTTCTACATCATACTTTCTTCCGCAAACGGCGAAACGCTTTGACTCGGTGAGTTTCGCGGCATTCCGACTTCGATGCCCCGGTTGCCGAAATTCAGTTGCCTTTGAATTTCGGGTGATCCCTCTTGAGCATGTATGCTTCTGCTACTTGTTCTACATCATACTTTCTTCCGCAAACGGCGAAACGCTTTGACTCGGTGAGTTTCGCGGCATTCCGACTTCGATGCCCCGGTTGCCGAAATTCAGTTGCCTTTGAATTTCGGGTGATCCCTCTTGAGCATGTATGCTTCTGCTACTTGTTCTACATCATACTTTCTTCCGCAAACGGCGAAACGCTTTGACTCGGTGAGTTTCGCGGCATTCCGACTTCGATGCCCCGGTTGCCGAAATTCAGTTGCCTTTGAATTTCGGGTGATCCCTCTTGAGCATGTATGCTTCTGCTACTTGTTCTACATCATACTTTCTTCCGCAAACGGCGAAACGCTTTGACTCGGTGAGTTTCGCGGCATTCCGACTTCGATGCCCCGGTTGCCGAAATTCAGTTGCCTTTGAATTTCGGGTGATCCCTCTTGAGCATGTATGCTTCTGCTACTTGTTCTACATCATACTTTCTTCCGCAAACGGCGAAACGCTTTGACTCGGTGAGTTTCGCGGCATTCCGACTTCGATGCCCCGGTTGCCGAAATTCAGTTGCCTTTGAATTTCGGGTGATCCCTCTTGAGCATGTATGCTTCTGCTACTTGTTCTACATCATACTTTCTTCCGCAAACGGCGAAACGCTTTGACTCGGTGAGTTTCGCGGCATTCCGACTTCGATGCCCCGGTTGCCGAAATTCAGTTGCCTTTGAATTTCGGGTGATCCCTCTTGAGCATGTATGCTTCTGCTACTTGTTCTACATCATACTTTCTTCCGCAAACGGCGAAACGCTTTGACTCGGTGAGTTTCGCGGCATTCCGACTTCGATGCCCCGGTTGCCGAAATTCAGTTGCCTTTGAATTTCGGGTGATCCCTCTTGAGCATGTATGCTTCTGCTACTTGTTCTACATCATACTTTCTTCCGCAAACGGCGAAACGCTTTGACTCGGTGAGTTTCGCGGCATTCCGACTTCGATGCCCCGGTTGCCGAAATTCAGTTGCCTTTGAATTTCGGGTGATCCCTCTTGAGCATGTATGCTTCTGCTACTTGTTCTACATCATACTTTCTTCCGCAAACGGCGAAACGCTTTGACTCGGTGAGTTTCGCGGCATTCCGACTTCGATGCCCCGGTTGCCGAAATTCAGTTGCCTTTGAATTTCGGGTGATCCCTCTTGAGCATGTATGCTTCTGCTACTTGTTCTACATCATACTTTCTTCCGCAAACGGCGAAACGCTTTGACTCGGTGAGTTTCGCGGCATTCCGACTTCGATGCCCCGGTTGCCGAAATTCAGTTGCCTTTGAATTTCGGGTGATCCCTCTTGAGCATGTATGCTTCTGCTACTTGTTCTACATCATACTTTCTTCCGCAAACGGCGAAACGCTTTGACTCGGTGAGTTTCGCGGCATTCCGACTTCGATGCCCCGGTTGCCGAAATTCAGTTGCCTTTGAATTTCGGGTGATCCCTCTTGAGCATGTATGCTTCTGCTACTTGTTCTACATCATACTTTCTTCCGCAAACGGCGAAACGCTTTGACTCGGTGAGTTTCGCGGCATTCCGACTTCGATGCCCCGGTTGCCGAAATTCAGTTGCCTTTGAATTTCGGGTGATCCCTCTTGAGCATGTATGCTTCTGCTACTTGTTCTACATCATACTTTCTTCCGCAAACGGCGAAACGCTTTGACTCGGTGAGTTTCGCGGCATTCCGACTTCGATGCCCCGGTTGCCGAAATTCAGTTGCCTTTGAATTTCGGGTGATCCCTCTTGAGCATGTATGCTTCTGCTACTTGTTCTACATCATACTTTCTTCCGCAAACGGCGAAACGCTTTGACTCGGTGAGTTTCGCGGCATTCCGACTTCGATGCCCCGGTTGCCGAAATTCAGTTGCCTTTGAATTTCGGGTGATCCCTCTTGAGCATGTATGCTTCTGCTACTTGTTCTACATCATACTTTCTTCCGCAAACGGCGAAACGCTTTGACTCGGTGAGTTTCGCGGCATTCCGACTTCGATGCCCCGGTTGCCGAAATTCAGTTGCCTTTGAATTTCGGGTGATCCCTCTTGAGCATGTATGCTTCTGCTACTTGTTCTACATCATACTTTCTTCCGCAAACGGCGAAACGCTTTGACTCGGTGAGTTTCGCGGCATTCCGACTTCGATGCCCCGGTTGCCGAAATTCAGTTGCCTTTGAATTTCGGGTGATCCCTCTTGAGCATGTATGCTTCTGCTACTTGTTCTACATCATACTTTCTTCCGCAAACGGCGAAACGCTTTGACTCGGTGAGTTTCGCGGCATTCCGACTTCGATGCCCCGGTTGCCGAAATTCAGTTGCCTTTGAATTTCGGGTGATCCCTCTTGAGCATGTATGCTTCTGCTACTTGTTCTACATCAGACTTCTTCCGCAAACGGCGAAACGCTTTGACTCGGTGAGTTTCGCGGCATTCCGACTTCGATGCCCCGGTTGCCGAAATTCAGTTGCCTTTGAATTTCGGGTGATCCCTCTTGAGCATGTATGCTTCTGCTACTTGTTCTACATCATACTTTCTTCCGCAAACGGCGAAACGCTTTGACTCGGTGAGTTTCGCGGCATTCCGACTTCGATGCCCCGGTTGCCGAAATTCAGTTGCCTTTGAATTTCGGGTGATCCCTCTTGAGCATGTATGCTTCTGCTACTTGTTCTACATCATACTTTCTTCCGCAAACGGCGAAACGCTTTGACTCGGTGAGTTTCGCGGCATTCCGACTTCGATGCCCCGGTTGCCGAAATTCAGTTGCCTTTGAATTTCGGGTGATCCCTCTTGAGCATGTATGCTTCTGCTACTTGTTCTACATCATACTTTCTTCCGCAAACGGCGAAACGCTTTGACTCGGTGAGTTTCGCGGCATTCCGACTTCGATGCCCGGTTGCCGAAATTCAGTTGCCTTTGAATTTCGGGTGATCCCTCTTGAGCATGTATGCTTCTGCTACTTGTTCTACATCAGACTTTCTTCCGCAAACGGCGAAACGCTTTGACTCGGTGAGTTTCGCGGCATTCCGACTTCGATGCCCCGGTTGCCGAAATTCAGTTGCCTTTGAATTTCGGGTGATCCCTCTTGAGCATGTATGCTTCTGCTACTTGTTCTACATCATACTTTCTTCCGCAAACGGCGAAACGCTTTGACTCGGTGAGTTTCGCGGCATTCCGACTTCGATGCCCCGGTTGCCGAAATTCAGTTGCCTTTGAATTTCGGGTGATCCCTCTTGAGCATGTATGCTTCTGCTACTTGTTCTACATCAGACTTTCTTCCGCAAACGGCGAAACGCTTTGACTCGGTGAGTTTCGCGGCATTCCGACTTCGATGCCCCGGTTGCCGAAATTCAGTTGCCTTTGAATTTCGGGTGATCCCTCTTGAGCATGTATGCTTCTGCTACTTGTTCTACATCAGACTTTCTTCCGCAAACGGCGAAACGCTTTGACTCGGTGAGTTTCGCGGCATTCCGACTTCGATGCCCCGGTTGCCGAAATTCAGTTGCCTTTGAATTTCGGGTGATCCCTCTTGAGCATGTATGCTTCTGCTACTTGTTCTACATCATACTTTCTTCCGCAAACGGCGAAACGCTTTGACTCGGTGAGTTTCGCGGCATTCCGACTTCGATGCCCCGGTTGCCGAAATTCAGTTGCCTTTGAATTTCGGGTGATCCCTCTTGAGCATGTATGCTTCTGCTACTTGTTCTACATCAGACTTTCTTCCGCAAACGGCGAAACGCTTTGACTCGGTGAGTTTCGCGGCATTCCGACTTCGATGCCCCGGTTGCCGAAATTCAGTTGCCTTTGAATTTCGGGTGATCCCTCTTGAGCATGTATGCTTCTGCTACTTGTTCTACATCATACTTCTTCCGCAAACGGCGAAACGCTTTGACTCGGTGAGTTTCGCGGCATTCCGACTTCGATGCCCCGGTTGCCGAAATTCAGTTGCCTTTGAATTTCGGGTGATCCCTCTTGAGCATGTATGCTTCTGCTACTTGTTCTACATCAGACTTCTTCCGCAAACGGCGAAACGCTTTGACTCGGTGAGTTTCGCGGCATTCCGACTTCGATGCCCCGGTTGCCGAAATTCAGTTGCCTTTGAATTTCGGGTGATCCCTCTTGAGCATGTATGCTTCTGCTACTTGTTCTACATCAGACTTTCTTCCGCAAACGGCGAAACGCTTTGACTCGGTGAGTTTCGCGGCATTCCGACTTCGATGCCCCGGTTGCCGAAATTCAGTTGCCTTTGAATTTCGGGTGATCCCTCTTGAGCATGTATGCTTCTGCTACTTGTTCTACATCAGACTTTCTTCCGCAAACGGCGAAACGCTTTGACTCGGTGAGTTTCGCGGCATTCCGACTTCGATGCCCCGGTTGCCGAAATTCAGTTGCCTTTGAATTTCGGGTGATCCCTCTTGAGCATGTATGCTTCTGCTACTTGTTCTACATCAGACTTTCTTCCGCAAACGGCGAAACGCTTTGACTCGGTGAGTTTCGCGGCATTCCGACTTCGATGCCCCGGTTGCCGAAATTCAGTTGCCTTTGAATTTCGGGTGATCCCTCTTGAGCATGTATGCTTCTGCTACTTGTTCTACATCAGACTTCTTCCGCAAACGGCGAAACGCTTTGACTCGGTGAGTTTCGCGGCATTCCGACTTCGATGCCCCGGTTGCCGAAATTCAGTTGCCTTTGAATTTCGGGTGATCCCTCTTGAGCATGTATGCTTCTGCTACTTGTTCTACATCAGACTTTCTTCCGCAAACGGCGAAACGCTTTGACTCGGTGAGTTTCGCGGCATTCCGACTTCGATGCCCCGGTTGCCGAAATTCAGTTGCCTTTGAATTTCGGGTGATCCCTCTTGAGCATGTATGCTTCTGCTACTTGTTCTACATCAGACTTTCTTCCGCAAACGGCGAAACGCTTTGACTCGGTGAGTTTCGCGGCATTCCGACTTCGATGCCCCGGTTGCCGAAATTCAGTTGCCTTTGAATTTCGGGTGATCCCTCTTGAGCATGTATGCTTCTGCTACTTGTTCTACATCAGACTTTCTTCCGCAAACGGCGAAACGCTTTGACTCGGTGAGTTTCGCGGCATTCCGACTTCGATGCCCCGGTTGCCGAAATTCAGTTGCCTTTGAATTTCGGGTGATCCCTCTTGAGCATGTATGCTTCTGCTACTTGTTCTACATCAGACTTTCTTCCGCAAACGGCGAAACGCTTTGACTCGGTGAGTTTCGCGGCATTCCGACTTCGATGCCCCGGTTGCCGAAATTCAGTTGCCTTTGAATTTCGGGTGATCCCTCTTGAGCATGTATGCTTCTGCTACTTGTTCTACATCAGACTTTCTTCCGCAAACGGCGAAACGCTTTGACTCGGTGAGTTTCGCGGCATTCCGACTTCGATGCCCCGGTTGCCGAAATTCAGTTGCCTTTGAATTTCGGGTGATCCCTCTTGAGCATGTATGCTTCTGCTACTTGTTCTACATCAGACTTTCTTCCGCAAACGGCGAAACGCTTTGACTCGGTGAGTTTCGCGGCATTCCGACTTCGATGCCCCGGTTGCCGAAATTCAGTTGCCTTTGAATTTCGGGTGATCCCTCTTGAGCATGTATGCTTCTGCTACTTGTTCTACATCAGACTTTCTTCCGCAAACGGCGAAACGCTTTGACTCGGTGAGTTTCGCGGCATTCCGACTTCGATGCCCCGGTTGCCGAAATTCAGTTGCCTTTGAATTTCGGGTGATCCCTCTTGAGCATGTATGCTTCTGCTACTTGTTCTACATCAGACTTTCTTCCGCAAACGGCGAAACGCTTTGACTCGGTGAGTTTCGCGGCATTCCGACTTCGATGCCCCGGTTGCCGAAATTCAGTTGCCTTTGAATTTCGGGTGATCCCTCTTGAGCATGTATGCTTCTGCTACTTGTTCTACATCAGACTTTCTTCCGCAAACGGCGAAACGCTTTGACTCGGTGAGTTTCGCGGCATTCCGACTTCGATGCCCCGGTTGCCGAAATTCAGTTGCCTTTGAATTTCGGGTGATCCCTCTTGAGCATGTATGCTTCTGCTACTTGTTCTACATCAGACTTTCTTCCGCAAACGGCGAAACGCTTTGACTCGGTGAGTTTCGCGGCATTCCGACTTCGATGCCCCGGTTGCCGAAATTCAGTTGCCTTTGAATTTCGGGTGATCCCTCTTGAGCATGTATGCTTCTGCTACTTGTTCTACATCATACTTCTTCCGCAAACGGCGAAACGCTTTGACTCGGTGAGTTTCGCGGCATTCCGACTTCGATGCCCCGGTTGCCGAAATTCAGTTGCCTTTGAATTTCGGGTGATCCCTCTTGAGCATGTATGCTTCTGCTACTTGTTCTACATCAGACTTTCTTCCGCAAACGGCGAAACGCTTTGACTCGGTGAGTTTCGCGGCATTCCGACTTCGATGCCCCGGTTGCCGAAATTCAGTTGCCTTTGAATTTCGGGTGATCCCTCTTGAGCATGTATGCTTCTGCTACTTGTTCTACATCAGACTTTCTTCCGCAAACGGCGAAACGCTTTGACTCGGTGAGTTTCGCGGCATTCCGACTTCGATGCCCCGGTTGCCGAAATTCAGTTGCCTTTGAATTTCGGGTGATCCCTCTTGAGCATGTATGCTTCTGCTACTTGTTCTACATCAGACTTTCTTCCGCAAACGGCGAAACGCTTTGACTCGGTGAGTTTCGCGGCATTCCGACTTCGATGCCCCGGTTGCCGAAATTCAGTTGCCTTTGAATTTCGGGTGATCCCTCTTGAGCATGTATGCTTCTGCTACTTGTTCTACATCATACTTTCTTCCGCAAACGGCGAAACGCTTTGACTCGGTGAGTTTCGCGGCATTCCGACTTCGATGCCCCGGTTGCCGAAATTCAGTTGCCTTTGAATTTCGGGTGATCCCTCTTGAGCATGTATGCTTCTGCTACTTGTTCTACATCATACTTTCTTCCGCAAACGGCGAAACGCTTTGACTCGGTGAGTTTCGCGGCATTCCGACTTCGATGCCCCGGTTGCCGAAATTCAGTTGCCTTTGAATTTCGGGTGATCCCTCTTGAGCATGTATGCTTCTGCTACTTGTTCTACATCAGACTTTCTTCCGCAAACGGCGAAACGCTTTGACTCGGTGAGTTTCGCGGCATTCCGACTTCGATGCCCCGGTTGCCGAAATTCAGTTGCCTTTGAATTTCGGGTGATCCCTCTTGAGCATGTATGCTTCTGCTACTTGTTCTACATCAGACTTTCTTCCGCAAACGGCGAAACGCTTTGACTCGGTGAGTTTCGCGGCATTCCGACTTCGATGCCCCGGTTGCCGAAATTCAGTTGCCTTTGAATTTCGGGTGATCCCTCTTGAGCATGTATGCTTCTGCTACTTGTTCTACATCAGACTTTCTTCCGCAAACGGCGAAACGCTTTGACTCGGTGAGTTTCGCGGCATTCCGACTTCGATGCCCGGTTGCCGAAATTCAGTTGCCTTTGAATTTCGGGTGATCCCTCTTGAGCATGTATGCTTCTGCTACTTGTTCTACATCATACTTTCTTCCGCAAACGGCGAAACGCTTTGACTCGGTGAGTTTCGCGGCATTCCGACTTCGATGCCCCGGTTGCCGAAATTCAGTTGCCTTTGAATTTCGGGTGATCCCTCTTGAGCATGTATGCTTCTGCTACTTGTTCTACATCAGACTTTCTTCCGCAAACGGCGAAACGCTTTGACTCGGTGAGTTTCGCGGCATTCCGACTTCGATGCCCCGGTTGCCGAAATTCAGTTGCCTTTGAATTTCGGGTGATCCCTCTTGAGCATGTATGCTTCTGCTACTTGTTCTACATCAGACTTTCTTCCGCAAACGGCGAAACGCTTTGACTCGGTGAGTTTCGCGGCATTCCGACTTCGATGCCCCGGTTGCCGAAATTCAGTTGCCTTTGAATTTCGGGTGATCCCTCTTGAGCATGTATGCTTCTGCTACTTGTTCTACATCAGACTTCTTCCGCAAACGGCGAAACGCTTTGACTCGGTGAGTTTCGCGGCATTCCGACTTCGATGCCCCGGTTGCCGAAATTCAGTTGCCTTTGAATTTCGGGTGATCCCTCTTGAGCATGTATGCTTCTGCTACTTGTTCTACATCAGACTTTCTTCCGCAAACGGCGAAACGCTTTGACTCGGTGAGTTTCGCGGCATTCCGACTTCGATGCCCCGGTTGCCGAAATTCAGTTGCCTTTGAATTTCGGGTGATCCCTCTTGAGCATGTATGCTTCTGCTACTTGTTCTACATCAGACTTTCTTCCGCAAACGGCGAAACGCTTTGACTCGGTGAGTTTCGCGGCATTCCGACTTCGATGCCCCGGTTGCCGAAATTCAGTTGCCTTTGAATTTCGGGTGATCCCTCTTGAGCATGTATGCTTCTGCTACTTGTTCTACATCAGACTTCTTCCGCAAACGGCGAAACGCTTTGACTCGGTGAGTTTCGCGGCATTCCGACTTCGATGCCCCGGTTGCCGAAATTCAGTTGCCTTTGAATTTCGGGTGATCCCTCTTGAGCATGTATGCTTCTGCTACTTGTTCTACATCAGACTTTCTTCCGCAAACGGCGAAACGCTTTGACTCGGTGAGTTTCGCGGCATTCCGACTTCGATGCCCCGGTTGCCGAAATTCAGTTGCCTTTGAATTTCGGGTGATCCCTCTTGAGCATGTATGCTTCTGCTACTTGTTCTACATCAGACTTTCTTCCGCAAACGGCGAAACGCTTTGACTCGGTGAGTTTCGCGGCATTCCGACTTCGATGCCCCGGTTGCCGAAATTCAGTTGCCTTTGAATTTCGGGTGATCCCTCTTGAGCATGTATGCTTCTGCTACTTGTTCTACATCAGACTTTCTTCCGCAAACGGCGAAACGCTTTGACTCGGTGAGTTTCGCGGCATTCCGACTTCGATGCCCCGGTTGCCGAAATTCAGTTGCCTTTGAATTTCGGGTGATCCCTCTTGAGCATGTATGCTTCTGCTACTTGTTCTACATCAGACTTCTTCCGCAAACGGCGAAACGCTTTGACTCGGTGAGTTTCGCGGCATTCCGACTTCGATGCCCCGGTTGCCGAAATTCAGTTGCCTTTGAATTTCGGGTGATCCCTCTTGAGCATGTATGCTTCTGCTACTTGTTCTACATCAGACTTTCTTCCGCAAACGGCGAAACGCTTTGACTCGGTGAGTTTCGCGGCATTCCGACTTCGATGCCCCGGTTGCCGAAATTCAGTTGCCTTTGAATTTCGGGTGATCCCTCTTGAGCATGTATGCTTCTGCTACTTGTTCTACATCAGACTTTCTTCCGCAAACGGCGAAACGCTTTGACTCGGTGAGTTTCGCGGCATTCCGACTTCGATGCCCCGGTTGCCGAAATTCAGTTGCCTTTGAATTTCGGGTGATCCCTCTTGAGCATGTATGCTTCTGCTACTTGTTCTACATCAGACTTTCTTCCGCAAACGGCGAAACGCTTTGACTCGGTGAGTTTCGCGGCATTCCGACTTCGATGCCCCGGTTGCCGAAATTCAGTTGCCTTTGAATTTCGGGTGATCCCTCTTGAGCATGTATGCTTCTGCTACTTGTTCTACATCAGACTTTCTTCCGCAAACGGCGAAACGCTTTGACTCGGTGAGTTTCGCGGCATTCCGACTTCGATGCCCCGGTTGCCGAAATTCAGTTGCCTTTGAATTTCGGGTGATCCCTCTTGAGCATGTATGCTTCTGCTACTTGTTCTACATCAGACTTTCTTCCGCAAACGGCGAAACGCTTTGACTCGGTGAGTTTCGCGGCATTCCGACTTCGATGCCCCGGTTGCCGAAATTCAGTTGCCTTTGAATTTCGGGTGATCCCTCTTGAGCATGTATGCTTCTGCTACTTGTTCTACATCAGACTTTCTTCCGCAAACGGCGAAACGCTTTGACTCGGTGAGTTTCGCGGCATTCCGACTTCGATGCCCCGGTTGCCGAAATTCAGTTGCCTTTGAATTTCGGGTGATCCCTCTTGAGCATGTATGCTTCTGCTACTTGTTCTACATCAGACTTTCTTCCGCAAACGGCGAAACGCTTTGACTCGGTGAGTTTCGCGGCATTCCGACTTCGATGCCCCGGTTGCCGAAATTCAGTTGCCTTTGAATTTCGGGTGATCCCTCTTGAGCATGTATGCTTCTGCTACTTGTTCTACATCATACTTTCTTCCGCAAACGGCGAAACGCTTTGACTCGGTGAGTTTCGCGGCATTCCGACTTCGATGCCCCGGTTGCCGAAATTCAGTTGCCTTTGAATTTCGGGTGATCCCTCTTGAGCATGTATGCTTCTGCTACTTGTTCTACATCAGACTTTCTTCCGCAAACGGCGAAACGCTTTGACTCGGTGAGTTTCGCGGCATTCCGACTTCGATGCCCCGGTTGCCGAAATTCAGTTGCCTTTGAATTTCGGGTGATCCCTCTTGAGCATGTATGCTTCTGCTACTTGTTCTACATCAGACTTTCTTCCGCAAACGGCGAAACGCTTTGACTCGGTGAGTTTCGCGGCATTCCGACTTCGATGCCCCGGTTGCCGAAATTCAGTTGCCTTTGAATTTCGGGTGATCCCTCTTGAGCATGTATGCTTCTGCTACTTGTTCTACATCAGACTTCTTCCGCAAACGGCGAAACGCTTTGACTCGGTGAGTTTCGCGGCATTCCGACTTCGATGCCCCGGTTGCCGAAATTCAGTTGCCTTTGAATTTCGGGTGATCCCTCTTGAGCATGTATGCTTCTGCTACTTGTTCTACATCATACTTTCTTCCGCAAACGGCGAAACGCTTTGACTCGGTGAGTTTCGCGGCATTCCGACTTCGATGCCCCGGTTGCCGAAATTCAGTTGCCTTTGAATTTCGGGTGATCCCTCTTGAGCATGTATGCTTCTGCTACTTGTTCTACATCAGACTTTCTTCCGCAAACGGCGAAACGCTTTGACTCGGTGAGTTTCGCGGCATTCCGACTTCGATGCCCCGGTTGCCGAAATTCAGTTGCCTTTGAATTTCGGGTGATCCCTCTTGAGCATGTATGCTTCTGCTACTTGTTCTACATCAGACTTTCTTCCGCAAACGGCGAAACGCTTTGACTCGGTGAGTTTCGCGGCATTCCGACTTCGATGCCCCGGTTGCCGAAATTCAGTTGCCTTTGAATTTCGGGTGATCCCTCTTGAGCATGTATGCTTCTGCTACTTGTTCTACATCAGACTTTCTTCCGCAAACGGCGAAACGCTTTGACTCGGTGAGTTTCGCGGCATTCCGACTTCGATGCCCCGGTTGCCGAAATTCAGTTGCCTTTGAATTTCGGGTGATCCCTCTTGAGCATGTATGCTTCTGCTACTTGTTCTACATCAGACTTTCTTCCGCAAACGGCGAAACGCTTTGACTCGGTGAGTTTCGCGGCATTCCGACTTCGATGCCCCGGTTGCCGAAATTCAGTTGCCTTTGAATTTCGGGTGATCCCTCTTGAGCATGTATGCTTCTGCTACTTGTTCTACATCATACTTTCTTCCGCAAACGGCGAAACGCTTTGACTCGGTGAGTTTCGCGGCATTCCGACTTCGATGCCCCGGTTGCCGAAATTCAGTTGCCTTTGAATTTCGGGTGATCCCTCTTGAGCATGTATGCTTCTGCTACTTGTTCTACATCAGACTTTCTTCCGCAAACGGCGAAACGCTTTGACTCGGTGAGTTTCGCGGCATTCCGACTTCGATGCCCCGGTTGCCGAAATTCAGTTGCCTTTGAATTTCGGGTGATCCCTCTTGAGCATGTATGCTTCTGCTACTTGTTCTACATCATACTTTCTTCCGCAAACGGCGAAACGCTTTGACTCGGTGAGTTTCGCGGCATTCCGACTTCGATGCCCCGGTTGCCGAAATTCAGTTGCCTTTGAATTTCGGGTGATCCCTCTTGAGCATGTATGCTTCTGCTACTTGTTCTACATCATACTTTCTTCCGCAAACGGCGAAACGCTTTGACTCGGTGAGTTTCGCGGCATTCCGACTTCGATGCCCCGGTTGCCGAAATTCAGTTGCCTTTGAATTTCGGGTGATCCCTCTTGAGCATGTATGCTTCTGCTACTTGTTCTACATCAGACTTTCTTCCGCAAACGGCGAAACGCTTTGACTCGGTGAGTTTCGCGGCATTCCGACTTCGATGCCCCGGTTGCCGAAATTCAGTTGCCTTTGAATTTCGGGTGATCCCTCTTGAGCATGTATGCTTCTGCTACTTGTTCTACATCATACTTTCTTCCGCAAACGGCGAAACGCTTTGACTCGGTGAGTTTCGCGGCATTCCGACTTCGATGCCCCGGTTGCCGAAATTCAGTTGCCTTTGAATTTCGGGTGATCCCTCTTGAGCATGTATGCTTCTGCTACTTGTTCTACATCAGACTTTCTTCCGCAAACGGCGAAACGCTTTGACTCGGTGAGTTTCGCGGCATTCCGACTTCGATGCCCCGGTTGCCGAAATTCAGTTGCCTTTGAATTTCGGGTGATCCCTCTTGAGCATGTATGCTTCTGCTACTTGTTCTACATCATACTTTCTTCCGCAAACGGCGAAACGCTTTGACTCGGTGAGTTTCGCGGCATTCCGACTTCGATGCCCCGGTTGCCGAAATTCAGTTGCCTTTGAATTTCGGGTGATCCCTCTTGAGCATGTATGCTTCTGCTACTTGTTCTACATCATACTTTCTTCCGCAAACGGCGAAACGCTTTGACTCGGTGAGTTTCGCGGCATTCCGACTTCGATGCCCCGGTTGCCGAAATTCAGTTGCCTTTGAATTTCGGGTGATCCCTCTTGAGCATGTATGCTTCTGCTACTTGTTCTACATCATACTTTCTTCCGCAAACGGCGAAACGCTTTGACTCGGTGAGTTTCGCGGCATTCCGACTTCGATGCCCCGGTTGCCGAAATTCAGTTGCCTTTGAATTTCGGGTGATCCCTCTTGAGCATGTATGCTTCTGCTACTTGTTCTACATCATACTTTCTTCCGCAAACGGCGAAACGCTTTGACTCGGTGAGTTTCGCGGCATTCCGACTTCGATGCCCCGGTTGCCGAAATTCAGTTGCCTTTGAATTTCGGGTGATCCCTCTTGAGCATGTATGCTTCTGCTACTTGTTCTACATCATACTTTCTTCCGCAAACGGCGAAACGCTTTGACTCGGTGAGTTTCGCGGCATTCCGACTTCGATGCCCCGGTTGCCGAAATTCAGTTGCCTTTGAATTTCGGGTGATCCCTCTTGAGCATGTATGCTTCTGCTACTTGTTCTACATCAGACTTTCTTCCGCAAACGGCGAAACGCTTTGACTCGGTGAGTTTCGCGGCATTCCGACTTCGATGCCCCGGTTGCCGAAATTCAGTTGCCTTTGAATTTCGGGTGATCCCTCTTGAGCATGTATGCTTCTGCTACTTGTTCTACATCATACTTTCTTCCGCAAACGGCGAAACGCTTTGACTCGGTGAGTTTCGCGGCATTCCGACTTCGATGCCCCGGTTGCCGAAATTCAGTTGCCTTTGAATTTCGGGTGATCCCTCTTGAGCATGTATGCTTCTGCTACTTGTTCTACATCAGACTTTCTTCCGCAAACGGCGAAACGCTTTGACTCGGTGAGTTTCGCGGCATTCCGACTTCGATGCCCCGGTTGCCGAAATTCAGTTGCCTTTGAATTTCGGGTGATCCCTCTTGAGCATGTATGCTTCTGCTACTTGTTCTACATCATACTTTCTTCCGCAAACGGCGAAACGCTTTGACTCGGTGAGTTTCGCGGCATTCCGACTTCGATGCCCCGGTTGCCGAAATTCAGTTGCCTTTGAATTTCGGGTGATCCCTCTTGAGCATGTATGCTTCTGCTACTTGTTCTACATCAGACTTCTTCCGCAAACGGCGAAACGCTTTGACTCGGTGAGTTTCGCGGCATTCCGACTTCGATGCCCCGGTTGCCGAAATTCAGTTGCCTTTGAATTTCGGGTGATCCCTCTTGAGCATGTATGCTTCTGCTACTTGTTCTACATCAGACTTTCTTCCGCAAACGGCGAAACGCTTTGACTCGGTGAGTTTCGCGGCATTCCGACTTCGATGCCCCGGTTGCCGAAATTCAGTTGCCTTTGAATTTCGGGTGATCCCTCTTGAGCATGTATGCTTCTGCTACTTGTTCTACATCATACTTTCTTCCGCAAACGGCGAAACGCTTTGACTCGGTGAGTTTCGCGGCATTCCGACTTCGATGCCCCGGTTGCCGAAATTCAGTTGCCTTTGAATTTCGGGTGATCCCTCTTGAGCATGTATGCTTCTGCTACTTGTTCTACATCATACTTTCTTCCGCAAACGGCGAAACGCTTTGACTCGGTGAGTTTCGCGGCATTCCGACTTCGATGCCCCGGTTGCCGAAATTCAGTTGCCTTTGAATTTCGGGTGATCCCTCTTGAGCATGTATGCTTCTGCTACTTGTTCTACATCATACTTTCTTCCGCAAACGGCGAAACGCTTTGACTCGGTGAGTTTCGCGGCATTCCGACTTCGATGCCCCGGTTGCCGAAATTCAGTTGCCTTTGAATTTCGGGTGATCCCTCTTGAGCATGTATGCTTCTGCTACTTGTTCTACATCATACTTTCTTCCGCAAACGGCGAAACGCTTTGACTCGGTGAGTTTCGCGGCATTCCGACTTCGATGCCCCGGTTGCCGAAATTCAGTTGCCTTTGAATTTCGGGTGATCCCTCTTGAGCATGTATGCTTCTGCTACTTGTTCTACATCATACTTTCTTCCGCAAACGGCGAAACGCTTTGACTCGGTGAGTTTCGCGGCATTCCGACTTCGATGCCCCGGTTGCCGAAATTCAGTTGCCTTTGAATTTCGGGTGATCCCTCTTGAGCATGTATGCTTCTGCTACTTGTTCTACATCATACTTTCTTCCGCAAACGGCGAAACGCTTTGACTCGGTGAGTTTCGCGGCATTCCGACTTCGATGCCCCGGTTGCCGAAATTCAGTTGCCTTTGAATTTCGGGTGATCCCTCTTGAGCATGTATGCTTCTGCTACTTGTTCTACATCATACTTCTTCCGCAAACGGCGAAACGCTTTGACTCGGTGAGTTTCGCGGCATTCCGACTTCGATGCCCCGGTTGCCGAAATTCAGTTGCCTTTGAATTTCGGGTGATCCCTCTTGAGCATGTATGCTTCTGCTACTTGTTCTACATCATACTTTCTTCCGCAAACGGCGAAACGCTTTGACTCGGTGAGTTTCGCGGCATTCCGACTTCGATGCCCCGGTTGCCGAAATTCAGTTGCCTTTGAATTTCGGGTGATCCCTCTTGAGCATGTATGCTTCTGCTACTTGTTCTACATCATACTTTCTTCCGCAAACGGCGAAACGCTTTGACTCGGTGAGTTTCGCGGCATTCCGACTTCGATGCCCCGGTTGCCGAAATTCAGTTGCCTTTGAATTTCGGGTGATCCCTCTTGAGCATGTATGCTTCTGCTACTTGTTCTACATCATACTTTCTTCCGCAAACGGCGAAACGCTTTGACTCGGTGAGTTTCGCGGCATTCCGACTTCGATGCCCCGGTTGCCGAAATTCAGTTGCCTTTGAATTTCGGGTGATCCCTCTTGAGCATGTATGCTTCTGCTACTTGTTCTACATCATACTTTCTTCCGCAAACGGCGAAACGCTTTGACTCGGTGAGTTTCGCGGCATTCCGACTTCGATGCCCCGGTTGCCGAAATTCAGTTGCCTTTGAATTTCGGGTGATCCCTCTTGAGCATGTATGCTTCTGCTACTTGTTCTACATCATACTTTCTTCCGCAAACGGCGAAACGCTTTGACTCGGTGAGTTTCGCGGCATTCCGACTTCGATGCCCCGGTTGCCGAAATTCAGTTGCCTTTGAATTTCGGGTGATCCCTCTTGAGCATGTATGCTTCTGCTACTTGTTCTACATCATACTTTCTTCCGCAAACGGCGAAACGCTTTGACTCGGTGAGTTTCGCGGCATTCCGACTTCGATGCCCGGTTGCCGAAATTCAGTTGCCTTTGAATTTCGGGTGATCCCTCTTGAGCATGTATGCTTCTGCTACTTGTTCTACATCATACTTTCTTCCGCAAACGGCGAAACGCTTTGACTCGGTGAGTTTCGCGGCATTCCGACTTCGATGCCCCGGTTGCCGAAATTCAGTTGCCTTTGAATTTCGGGTGATCCCTCTTGAGCATGTATGCTTCTGCTACTTGTTCTACATCATACTTTCTTCCGCAAACGGCGAAACGCTTTGACTCGGTGAGTTTCGCGGCATTCCGACTTCGATGCCCCGGTTGCCGAAATTCAGTTGCCTTTGAATTTCGGGTGATCCCTCTTGAGCATGTATGCTTCTGCTACTTGTTCTACATCATACTTCTTCCGCAAACGGCGAAACGCTTTGACTCGGTGAGTTTCGCGGCATTCCGACTTCGATGCCCCGGTTGCCGAAATTCAGTTGCCTTTGAATTTCGGGTGATCCCTCTTGAGCATGTATGCTTCTGCTACTTGTTCTACATCATACTTTCTTCCGCAAACGGCGAAACGCTTTGACTCGGTGAGTTTCGCGGCATTCCGACTTCGATGCCCCGGTTGCCGAAATTCAGTTGCCTTTGAATTTCGGGTGATCCCTCTTGAGCATGTATGCTTCTGCTACTTGTTCTACATCATACTTTCTTCCGCAAACGGCGAAACGCTTTGACTCGGTGAGTTTCGCGGCATTCCGACTTCGATGCCCGGTTGCCGAAATTCAGTTGCCTTTGAATTTCGGGTGATCCCTCTTGAGCATGTATGCTTCTGCTACTTGTTCTACATCATACTTTCTTCCGCAAACGGCGAAACGCTTTGACTCGGTGAGTTTCGCGGCATTCCGACTTCGATGCCCCGGTTGCCGAAATTCAGTTGCCTTTGAATTTCGGGTGATCCCTCTTGAGCATGTATGCTTCTGCTACTTGTTCTACATCATACTTTCTTCCGCAAACGGCGAAACGCTTTGACTCGGTGAGTTTCGCGGCATTCCGACTTCGATGCCCCGGTTGCCGAAATTCAGTTGCCTTTGAATTTCGGGTGATCCCTCTTGAGCATGTATGCTTCTGCTACTTGTTCTACATCATACTTTCTTCCGCAAACGGCGAAACGCTTTGACTCGGTGAGTTTCGCGGCATTCCGACTTCGATGCCCCGGTTGCCGAAATTCAGTTGCCTTTGAATTTCGGGTGATCCCTCTTGAGCATGTATGCTTCTGCTACTTGTTCTACATCATACTTTCTTCCGCAAACGGCGAAACGCTTTGACTCGGTGAGTTTCGCGGCATTCCGACTTCGATGCCCCGGTTGCCGAAATTCAGTTGCCTTTGAATTTCGGGTGATCCCTCTTGAGCATGTATGCTTCTGCTACTTGTTCTACATCATACTTTCTTCCGCAAACGGCGAAACGCTTTGACTCGGTGAGTTTCGCGGCATTCCGACTTCGATGCCCCGGTTGCCGAAATTCAGTTGCCTTTGAATTTCGGGTGATCCCTCTTGAGCATGTATGCTTCTGCTACTTGTTCTACATCATACTTCTTCCGCAAACGGCGAAACGCTTTGACTCGGTGAGTTTCGCGGCATTCCGACTTCGATGCCCCGGTTGCCGAAATTCAGTTGCCTTTGAATTTCGGGTGATCCCTCTTGAGCATGTATGCTTCTGCTACTTGTTCTACATCATACTTTCTTCCGCAAACGGCGAAACGCTTTGACTCGGTGAGTTTCGCGGCATTCCGACTTCGATGCCCCGGTTGCCGAAATTCAGTTGCCTTTGAATTTCGGGTGATCCCTCTTGAGCATGTATGCTTCTGCTACTTGTTCTACATCATACTTCTTCCGCAAACGGCGAAACGCTTTGACTCGGTGAGTTTCGCGGCATTCCGACTTCGATGCCCCGGTTGCCGAAATTCAGTTGCCTTTGAATTTCGGGTGATCCCTCTTGAGCATGTATGCTTCTGCTACTTGTTCTACATCATACTTTCTTCCGCAAACGGCGAAACGCTTTGACTCGGTGAGTTTCGCGGCATTCCGACTTCGATGCCCCGGTTGCCGAAATTCAGTTGCCTTTGAATTTCGGGTGATCCCTCTTGAGCATGTATGCTTCTGCTACTTGTTCTACATCATACTTTCTTCCGCAAACGGCGAAACGCTTTGACTCGGTGAGTTTCGCGGCATTCCGACTTCGATGCCCCGGTTGCCGAAATTCAGTTGCCTTTGAATTTCGGGTGATCCCTCTTGAGCATGTATGCTTCTGCTACTTGTTCTACATCATACTTTCTTCCGCAAACGGCGAAACGCTTTGACTCGGTGAGTTTCGCGGCATTCCGACTTCGATGCCCCGGTTGCCGAAATTCAGTTGCCTTTGAATTTCGGGTGATCCCTCTTGAGCATGTATGCTTCTGCTACTTGTTCTACATCATACTTTCTTCCGCAAACGGCGAAACGCTTTGACTCGGTGAGTTTCGCGGCATTCCGACTTCGATGCCCCGGTTGCCGAAATTCAGTTGCCTTTGAATTTCGGGTGATCCCTCTTGAGCATGTATGCTTCTGCTACTTGTTCTACATCATACTTTCTTCCGCAAACGGCGAAACGCTTTGACTCGGTGAGTTTCGCGGCATTCCGACTTCGATGCCCCGGTTGCCGAAATTCAGTTGCCTTTGAATTTCGGGTGATCCCTCTTGAGCATGTATGCTTCTGCTACTTGTTCTACATCATACTTTCTTCCGCAAACGGCGAAACGCTTTGACTCGGTGAGTTTCGCGGCATTCCGACTTCGATGCCCCGGTTGCCGAAATTCAGTTGCCTTTGAATTTCGGGTGATCCCTCTTGAGCATGTATGCTTCTGCTACTTGTTCTACATCATACTTTCTTCCGCAAACGGCGAAACGCTTTGACTCGGTGAGTTTCGCGGCATTCCGACTTCGATGCCCCGGTTGCCGAAATTCAGTTGCCTTTGAATTTCGGGTGATCCCTCTTGAGCATGTATGCTTCTGCTACTTGTTCTACATCATACTTTCTTCCGCAAACGGCGAAACGCTTTGACTCGGTGAGTTTCGCGGCATTCCGACTTCGATGCCCCGGTTGCCGAAATTCAGTTGCCTTTGAATTTCGGGTGATCCCTCTTGAGCATGTATGCTTCTGCTACTTGTTCTACATCATACTTTCTTCCGCAAACGGCGAAACGCTTTGACTCGGTGAGTTTCGCGGCATTCCGACTTCGATGCCCCGGTTGCCGAAATTCAGTTGCCTTTGAATTTCGGGTGATCCCTCTTGAGCATGTATGCTTCTGCTACTTGTTCTACATCATACTTTCTTCCGCAAACGGCGAAACGCTTTGACTCGGTGAGTTTCGCGGCATTCCGACTTCGATGCCCCGGTTGCCGAAATTCAGTTGCCTTTGAATTTCGGGTGATCCCTCTTGAGCATGTATGCTTCTGCTACTTGTTCTACATCATACTTTCTTCCGCAAACGGCGAAACGCTTTGACTCGGTGAGTTTCGCGGCATTCCGACTTCGATGCCCCGGTTGCCGAAATTCAGTTGCCTTTGAATTTCGGGTGATCCCTCTTGAGCATGTATGCTTCTGCTACTTGTTCTACATCATACTTTCTTCCGCAAACGGCGAAACGCTTTGACTCGGTGAGTTTCGCGGCATTCCGACTTCGATGCCCCGGTTGCCGAAATTCAGTTGCCTTTGAATTTCGGGTGATCCCTCTTGAGCATGTATGCTTCTGCTACTTGTTCTACATCATACTTTCTTCCGCAAACGGCGAAACGCTTTGACTCGGTGAGTTTCGCGGCATTCCGACTTCGATGCCCCGGTTGCCGAAATTCAGTTGCCTTTGAATTTCGGGTGATCCCTCTTGAGCATGTATGCTTCTGCTACTTGTTCTACATCATACTTCTTCCGCAAACGGCGAAACGCTTTGACTCGGTGAGTTTCGCGGCATTCCGACTTCGATGCCCCGGTTGCCGAAATTCAGTTGCCTTTGAATTTCGGGTGATCCCTCTTGAGCATGTATGCTTCTGCTACTTGTTCTACATCATACTTTCTTCCGCAAACGGCGAAACGCTTTGACTCGGTGAGTTTCGCGGCATTCCGACTTCGATGCCCCGGTTGCCGAAATTCAGTTGCCTTTGAATTTCGGGTGATCCCTCTTGAGCATGTATGCTTCTGCTACTTGTTCTACATCATACTTTCTTCCGCAAACGGCGAAACGCTTTGACTCGGTGAGTTTCGCGGCATTCCGACTTCGATGCCCGGTTGCCGAAATTCAGTTGCCTTTGAATTTCGGGTGATCCCTCTTGAGCATGTATGCTTCTGCTACTTGTTCTACATCATACTTTCTTCCGCAAACGGCGAAACGCTTTGACTCGGTGAGTTTCGCGGCATTCCGACTTCGATGCCCCGGTTGCCGAAATTCAGTTGCCTTTGAATTTCGGGTGATCCCTCTTGAGCATGTATGCTTCTGCTACTTGTTCTACATCATACTTTCTTCCGCAAACGGCGAAACGCTTTGACTCGGTGAGTTTCGCGGCATTCCGACTTCGATGCCCGGTTGCCGAAATTCAGTTGCCTTTGAATTTCGGGTGATCCCTCTTGAGCATGTATGCTTCTGCTACTTGTTCTACATCATACTTCTTCCGCAAACGGCGAAACGCTTTGACTCGGTGAGTTTCGCGGCATTCCGACTTCGATGCCCGGTTGCCGAAATTCAGTTGCCTTTGAATTTCGGGTGATCCCTCTTGAGCATGTATGCTTCTGCTACTTGTTCTACATCATACTTTCTTCCGCAAACGGCGAAACGCTTTGACTCGGTGAGTTTCGCGGCATTCCGACTTCGATGCCCGGTTGCCGAAATTCAGTTGCCTTTGAATTTCGGGTGATCCCTCTTGAGCATGTATGCTTCTGCTACTTGTTCTACATCATACTTTCTTCCGCAAACGGCGAAACGCTTTGACTCGGTGAGTTTCGCGGCATTCCGACTTCGATGCCCGGTTGCCGAAATTCAGTTGCCTTTGAATTTCGGGTGATCCCTCTTGAGCATGTATGCTTCTGCTACTTGTTCTACATCATACTTTCTTCCGCAAACGGCGAAACGCTTTGACTCGGTGAGTTTCGCGGCATTCCGACTTCGATGCCCCGGTTGCCGAAATTCAGTTGCCTTTGAATTTCGGGTGATCCCTCTTGAGCATGTATGCTTCTGCTACTTGTTCTACATCATACTTTCTTCCGCAAACGGCGAAACGCTTTGACTCGGTGAGTTTCGCGGCATTCCGACTTCGATGCCCCGGTTGCCGAAATTCAGTTGCCTTTGAATTTCGGGTGATCCCTCTTGAGCATGTATGCTTCTGCTACTTGTTCTACATCATACTTCTTCCGCAAACGGCGAAACGCTTTGACTCGGTGAGTTTCGCGGCATTCCGACTTCGATGCCCCGGTTGCCGAAATTCAGTTGCCTTTGAATTTCGGGTGATCCCTCTTGAGCATGTATGCTTCTGCTACTTGTTCTACATCATACTTCTTCCGCAAACGGCGAAACGCTTTGACTCGGTGAGTTTCGCGGCATTCCGACTTCGATGCCCCGGTTGCCGAAATTCAGTTGCCTTTGAATTTCGGGTGATCCCTCTTGAGCATGTATGCTTCTGCTACTTGTTCTACATCATACTTTCTTCCGCAAACGGCGAAACGCTTTGACTCGGTGAGTTTCGCGGCATTCCGACTTCGATGCCCCGGTTGCCGAAATTCAGTTGCCTTTGAATTTCGGGTGATCCCTCTTGAGCATGTATGCTTCTGCTACTTGTTCTACATCATACTTTCTTCCGCAAACGGCGAAACGCTTTGACTCGGTGAGTTTCGCGGCATTCCGACTTCGATGCCCGGTTGCCGAAATTCAGTTGCCTTTGAATTTCGGGTGATCCCTCTTGAGCATGTATGCTTCTGCTACTTGTTCTACATCATACTTTCTTCCGCAAACGGCGAAACGCTTTGACTCGGTGAGTTTCGCGGCATTCCGACTTCGATGCCCCGGTTGCCGAAATTCAGTTGCCTTTGAATTTCGGGTGATCCCTCTTGAGCATGTATGCTTCTGCTACTTGTTCTACATCATACTTCTTCCGCAAACGGCGAAACGCTTTGACTCGGTGAGTTTCGCGGCATTCCGACTTCGATGCCCCGGTTGCCGAAATTCAGTTGCCTTTGAATTTCGGGTGATCCCTCTTGAGCATGTATGCTTCTGCTACTTGTTCTACATCATACTTTCTTCCGCAAACGGCGAAACGCTTTGACTCGGTGAGTTTCGCGGCATTCCGACTTCGATGCCCCGGTTGCCGAAATTCAGTTGCCTTTGAATTTCGGGTGATCCCTCTTGAGCATGTATGCTTCTGCTACTTGTTCTACATCATACTTTCTTCCGCAAACGGCGAAACGCTTTGACTCGGTGAGTTTCGCGGCATTCCGACTTCGATGCCCCGGTTGCCGAAATTCAGTTGCCTTTGAATTTCGGGTGATCCCTCTTGAGCATGTATGCTTCTGCTACTTGTTCTACATCATACTTTCTTCCGCAAACGGCGAAACGCTTTGACTCGGTGAGTTTCGCGGCATTCCGACTTCGATGCCCCGGTTGCCGAAATTCAGTTGCCTTTGAATTTCGGGTGATCCCTCTTGAGCATGTATGCTTCTGCTACTTGTTCTACATCATACTTTCTTCCGCAAACGGCGAAACGCTTTGACTCGGTGAGTTTCGCGGCATTCCGACTTCGATGCCCGGTTGCCGAAATTCAGTTGCCTTTGAATTTCGGGTGATCCCTCTTGAGCATGTATGCTTCTGCTACTTGTTCTACATCATACTTTCTTCCGCAAACGGCGAAACGCTTTGACTCGGTGAGTTTCGCGGCATTCCGACTTCGATGCCCCGGTTGCCGAAATTCAGTTGCCTTTGAATTTCGGGTGATCCCTCTTGAGCATGTATGCTTCTGCTACTTGTTCTACATCATACTTTCTTCCGCAAACGGCGAAACGCTTTGACTCGGTGAGTTTCGCGGCATTCCGACTTCGATGCCCCGGTTGCCGAAATTCAGTTGCCTTTGAATTTCGGGTGATCCCTCTTGAGCATGTATGCTTCTGCTACTTGTTCTACATCATACTTTCTTCCGCAAACGGCGAAACGCTTTGACTCGGTGAGTTTCGCGGCATTCCGACTTCGATGCCCGGTTGCCGAAATTCAGTTGCCTTTGAATTTCGGGTGATCCCTCTTGAGCATGTATGCTTCTGCTACTTGTTCTACATCATACTTTCTTCCGCAAACGGCGAAACGCTTTGACTCGGTGAGTTTCGCGGCATTCCGACTTCGATGCCCCGGTTGCCGAAATTCAGTTGCCTTTGAATTTCGGGTGATCCCTCTTGAGCATGTATGCTTCTGCTACTTGTTCTACATCATACTTTCTTCCGCAAACGGCGAAACGCTTTGACTCGGTGAGTTTCGCGGCATTCCGACTTCGATGCCCCGGTTGCCGAAATTCAGTTGCCTTTGAATTTCGGGTGATCCCTCTTGAGCATGTATGCTTCTGCTACTTGTTCTACATCATACTTTCTTCCGCAAACGGCGAAACGCTTTGACTCGGTGAGTTTCGCGGCATTCCGACTTCGATGCCCGGTTGCCGAAATTCAGTTGCCTTTGAATTTCGGGTGATCCCTCTTGAGCATGTATGCTTCTGCTACTTGTTCTACATCATACTTTCTTCCGCAAACGGCGAAACGCTTTGACTCGGTGAGTTTCGCGGCATTCCGACTTCGATGCCCCGGTTGCCGAAATTCAGTTGCCTTTGAATTTCGGGTGATCCCTCTTGAGCATGTATGCTTCTGCTACTTGTTCTACATCATACTTTCTTCCGCAAACGGCGAAACGCTTTGACTCGGTGAGTTTCGCGGCATTCCGACTTCGATGCCCGGTTGCCGAAATTCAGTTGCCTTTGAATTTCGGGTGATCCCTCTTGAGCATGTATGCTTCTGCTACTTGTTCTACATCATACTTTCTTCCGCAAACGGCGAAACGCTTTGACTCGGTGAGTTTCGCGGCATTCCGACTTCGATGCCCCGGTTGCCGAAATTCAGTTGCCTTTGAATTTCGGGTGATCCCTCTTGAGCATGTATGCTTCTGCTACTTGTTCTACATCATACTTTCTTCCGCAAACGGCGAAACGCTTTGACTCGGTGAGTTTCGCGGCATTCCGACTTCGATGCCCGGTTGCCGAAATTCAGTTGCCTTTGAATTTCGGGTGATCCCTCTTGAGCATGTATGCTTCTGCTACTTGTTCTACATCATACTTTCTTCCGCAAACGGCGAAACGCTTTGACTCGGTGAGTTTCGCGGCATTCCGACTTCGATGCCCGGTTGCCGAAATTCAGTTGCCTTTGAATTTCGGGTGATCCCTCTTGAGCATGTATGCTTCTGCTACTTGTTCTACATCATACTTTCTTCCGCAAACGGCGAAACGCTTTGACTCGGTGAGTTTCGCGGCATTCCGACTTCGATGCCCCGGTTGCCGAAATTCAGTTGCCTTTGAATTTCGGGTGATCCCTCTTGAGCATGTATGCTTCTGCTACTTGTTCTACATCATACTTCTTCCGCAAACGGCGAAACGCTTTGACTCGGTGAGTTTCGCGGCATTCCGACTTCGATGCCCCGGTTGCCGAAATTCAGTTGCCTTTGAATTTCGGGTGATCCCTCTTGAGCATGTATGCTTCTGCTACTTGTTCTACATCATACTTTCTTCCGCAAACGGCGAAACGCTTTGACTCGGTGAGTTTCGCGGCATTCCGACTTCGATGCCCGGTTGCCGAAATTCAGTTGCCTTTGAATTTCGGGTGATCCCTCTTGAGCATGTATGCTTCTGCTACTTGTTCTACATCATACTTTCTTCCGCAAACGGCGAAACGCTTTGACTCGGTGAGTTTCGCGGCATTCCGACTTCGATGTCCCGGTTGCCGAAATTCAGTTGCCTTTGAATTTCGGGTGATCCCTCTTGAGCATGTATGCTTCTGCTACTTGTTCTACATCATACTTTCTTCCGCAAACGGCGAAACGCTTTGACTCGGTGAGTTTCGCGGCATTCCGACTTCGATGCCCCGGTTGCCGAAATTCAGTTGCCTTTGAATTTCGGGTGATCCCTCTTGAGCATGTATGCTTCTGCTACTTGTTCTACATCATACTTTCTTCCGCAAACGGCGAAACGCTTTGACTCGGTGAGTTTCGCGGCATTCCGACTTCGATGCCCCGGTTGCCGAAATTCAGTTGCCTTTGAATTTCGGGTGATCCCTCTTGAGCATGTATGCTTCTGCTACTTGTTCTACATCATACTTTCTTCCGCAAACGGCGAAACGCTTTGACTCGGTGAGTTTCGCGGCATTCCGACTTCGATGCCCGGTTGCCGAAATTCAGTTGCCTTTGAATTTCGGGTGATCCCTCTTGAGCATGTATGCTTCTGCTACTTGTTCTACATCATACTTTCTTCCGCAAACGGCGAAACGCTTTGACTCGGTGAGTTTCGCGGCATTCCGACTTCGATGCCCCGGTTGCCGAAATTCAGTTGCCTTTGAATTTCGGGTGATCCCTCTTGAGCATGTATGCTTCTGCTACTTGTTCTACATCATACTTCTTCCGCAAACGGCGAAACGCTTTGACTCGGTGAGTTTCGCGGCATTCCGACTTCGATGCCCCGGTTGCCGAAATTCAGTTGCCTTTGAATTTCGGGTGATCCCTCTTGAGCATGTATGCTTCTGCTACTTGTTCTACATCATACTTTCTTCCGCAAACGGCGAAACGCTTTGACTCGGTGAGTTTCGCGGCATTCCGACTTCGATGCCCGGTTGCCGAAATTCAGTTGCCTTTGAATTTCGGGTGATCCCTCTTGAGCATGTATGCTTCTGCTACTTGTTCTACATCATACTTTCTTCCGCAAACGGCGAAACGCTTTGACTCGGTGAGTTTCGCGGCATTCCGACTTCGATGCCCGGTTGCCGAAATTCAGTTGCCTTTGAATTTCGGGTGATCCCTCTTGAGCATGTATGCTTCTGCTACTTGTTCTACATCATACTTTCTTCCGCAAACGGCGAAACGCTTTGACTCGGTGAGTTTCGCGGCATTCCGACTTCGATGCCCCGGTTGCCGAAATTCAGTTGCCTTTGAATTTCGGGTGATCCCTCTTGAGCATGTATGCTTCTGCTACTTGTTCTACATCATACTTTCTTCCGCAAACGGCGAAACGCTTTGACTCGGTGAGTTTCGCGGCATTCCGACTTCGATGCCCGGTTGCCGAAATTCAGTTGCCTTTGAATTTCGGGTGATCCCTCTTGAGCATGTATGCTTCTGCTACTTGTTCTACATCATACTTTCTTCCGCAAACGGCGAAACGCTTTGACTCGGTGAGTTTCGCGGCATTCCGACTTCGATGCCCGGTTGCCGAAATTCAGTTGCCTTTGAATTTCGGGTGATCCCTCTTGAGCATGTATGCTTCTGCTACTTGTTCTACATCATACTTTCTTCCGCAAACGGCGAAACGCTTTGACTCGGTGAGTTTCGCGGCATTCCGACTTCGATGCCCGGTTGCCGAAATTCAGTTGCCTTTGAATTTCGGGTGATCCCTCTTGAGCATGTATGCTTCTGCTACTTGTTCTACATCATACTTTCTTCCGCAAACGGCGAAACGCTTTGACTCGGTGAGTTTCGCGGCATTCCGACTTCGATGCCCCGGTTGCCGAAATTCAGTTGCCTTTGAATTTCGGGTGATCCCTCTTGAGCATGTATGCTTCTGCTACTTGTTCTACATCATACTTCTTCCGCAAACGGCGAAACGCTTTGACTCGGTGAGTTTCGCGGCATTCCGACTTCGATGCCCGGTTGCCGAAATTCAGTTGCCTTTGAATTTCGGGTGATCCCTCTTGAGCATGTATGCTTCTGCTACTTGTTCTACATCATACTTTCTTCCGCAAACGGCGAAACGCTTTGACTCGGTGAGTTTCGCGGCATTCCGACTTCGATGCCCGGTTGCCGAAATTCAGTTGCCTTTGAATTTCGGGTGATCCCTCTTGAGCATGTATGCTTCTGCTACTTGTTCTACATCATACTTTCTTCCGCAAACGGCGAAACGCTTTGACTCGGTGAGTTTCGCGGCATTCCGACTTCGATGCCCGGTTGCCGAAATTCAGTTGCCTTTGAATTTCGGGTGATCCCTCTTGAGCATGTATGCTTCTGCTACTTGTTCTACATCATACTTTCTTCCGCAAACGGCGAAACGCTTTGACTCGGTGAGTTTCGCGGCATTCCGACTTCGATGCCCGGTTGCCGAAATTCAGTTGCCTTTGAATTTCGGGTGATCCCTCTTGAGCATGTATGCTTCTGCTACTTGTTCTACATCATACTTTCTTCCGCAAACGGCGAAACGCTTTGACTCGGTGAGTTTCGCGGCATTCCGACTTCGATGCCCGGTTGCCGAAATTCAGTTGCCTTTGAATTTCGGGTGATCCCTCTTGAGCATGTATGCTTCTGCTACTTGTTCTACATCATACTTCTTCCGCAAACGGCGAAACGCTTTGACTCGGTGAGTTTCGCGGCATTCCGACTTCGATGCCCGGTTGCCGAAATTCAGTTGCCTTTGAATTTCGGGTGATCCCTCTTGAGCATGTATGCTTCTGCTACTTGTTCTACATCATACTTTCTTCCGCAAACGGCGAAACGCTTTGACTCGGTGAGTTTCGCGGCATTCCGACTTCGATGCCCGGTTGCCGAAATTCAGTTGCCTTTGAATTTCGGGTGATCCCTCTTGAGCATGTATGCTTCTGCTACTTGTTCTACATCATACTTTCTTCCGCAAACGGCGAAACGCTTTGACTCGGTGAGTTTCGCGGCATTCCGACTTCGATGCCCCGGTTGCCGAAATTCAGTTGCCTTTGAATTTCGGGTGATCCCTCTTGAGCATGTATGCTTCTGCTACTTGTTCTACATCATACTTTCTTCCGCAAACGGCGAAACGCTTTGACTCGGTGAGTTTCGCGGCATTCCGACTTCGATGCCCGGTTGCCGAAATTCAGTTGCCTTTGAATTTCGGGTGATCCCTCTTGAGCATGTATGCTTCTGCTACTTGTTCTACATCATACCTTCTTCCGCAAACGGCGAAACGCTTTGACTCGGTGAGTTTCGCGGCATTCCGACTTCGATGCCCGGTTGCCGAAATTCAGTTGCCTTTGAATTTCGGGTGATCCCTCTTGAGCATGTATGCTTCTGCTACTTGTTCTACATCATACTTTCTTCCGCAAACGGCGAAACGCTTTGACTCGGTGAGTTTCGAGCATTCCGACTTCGATGCCCGGTTGCCGAAATTCAGTTGCCTTTGAATTTCGGGTGATCTCTTGAGCTCTTGTACAACATACAATCCCGCTTCGGCGAAACGCTTGATCGGTGTTTCAGGCATTCGACTTGATTCCCAAACGGCGAAAACGCTCTTGCACTTCGGTACTTTCTCCGGCATTCCGACTTCGGATGATTCCGGCATTCCTTCAAATGCCCCTTGCCTTTCATCCTTTCGGGTGATCCCTCTTGAGCATGTATGCTTCTGCTACTTGTTCTACATCATACTTTCTTCCGCAAACGGCGAAACGCTTTGACTCGGTGAGTTTCGCGGCATTCCGACTTCGATGCCCGGTTGCCGAAATTCAGTTGCCTTTGAATTTCGGGTGATCCCTCTTGAGCATGTATGCTTCTGCTACTTGTTCTACATCATACTTTCTTCCGCAAACGGCGAAACGCTTTGACTCGGTGAGTTTCGCGGCATTCCGACTTCGATGCCCGGTTGCCGAAATTCAGTTGCCTTTGAATTTCGGGTGATCCCTCTTGAGCATGTATGCTTCTGCTACTTGTTCTACATCATACTTTCTTCCGCAAACGGCGAAACGCTTTGACTCGGTGAGTTTCGCGGCATTCCGACTTCGATGCCCGGTTGCCGAAATTCAGTTGCCTTTGAATTTCGGGTGATCCCTCTTGAGCATGTATGCTTCTGCTACTTGTTCTACATCATACTTTCTTCCGCAAACGGCGAAACGCTTTGACTCGGTGAGTTTCGCGGCATTCCGACTTCGATGCCCCGGTTGCCGAAATTCAGTTGCCTTTGAATTTCGGGTGATCCCTCTTGAGCATGTATGCTTCTGCTACTTGTTCTACATCATACTTTCTTCCGCAAAGCGAAACGCTTTGACTCGGTGAGTTTCGCGGCATTCCGACTTCGATGCCCGGTTGCCGAAATTCAGTTGCCTTTGAATTTCGGGTGATCCCTCTTGAGCATGTATGCTTCTGCTACTTGTTCTACATCATACTTTCTTCCGCAAACGGCGAAACGCTTTGACTCGGTGAGTTTCGCGGCATTCCGACTTCGATGCCCGGTTGCCGAAATTCAGTTGCCTTTGAATTTCGGGTGATCCCTCTTGAGCATGTATGCTTCTGCTACTTGTTCTACATCATACTTTCTTCCGCAAACGGCGAAACGCTTTGACTCGGTGAGTTTCGCGGCATTCCGACTTCGATGTCCCGGTTGCCGAAATTCAGTTGCCTTTGAATTTCGGGTGATCCCTCTTGAGCATGTATGCTTCTGCTACTTGTTCTACATCATACTTTCTTCCGCAAACGGCGAAACGCTTTGACTCGGTGAGTTTCGCGGCATTCCGACTTCGATGCCCGGTTGCCGAAATTCAGTTGCCTTTGAATTTCGGGTGATCCCTCTTGAGCATGTATGCTTCTGCTACTTGTTCTACATCATACTTTCTTCCGCAAACGGCGAAACGCTTTGACTCGGTGAGTTTCGCGGCATTCCGACTTCGATGCCCGGTTGCCGAAATTCAGTTGCCTTTGAATTTCGGGTGATCCCTCTTGAGCATGTATGCTTCTGCTACTTGTTCTACATCATACTTTCTTCCGCAAACGGCGAAACGCTTTGACTCGGTGAGTTTCGCGGCATTCCGACTTCGATGCCCCGGTTGCCGAAATTCAGTTGCCTTTGAATTTCGGGTGATCCCTCTTGAGCATGTATGCTTCTGCTACTTGTTCTACATCATACTTCTTCCGCAAACGGCGAAACGCTTTGACTCGGTGAGTTTCGAGGCATTCCGACTTCGATGCCCGGTTGCCGAAATTCAGTTGCCTTTGAATTTCGGGTGATCCCTCTTGAGCATGTATGCTTCTGCTACTTGTTCTACATCATACTTTCTTCCGCAAACAGCGAAACGCTTTGACTCGGTGAGTTTCGCGGCATTCCGACTTCGATGCCCCGGTTGCCGAAATTCAGTTGCCTTTGAATTTCGGGTGATCCCTCTTGAGCATGTATGCTTCTGCTACTTGTTCTACATCATACTTTCTTCCGCAAACGGCGAAACGCTTTGACTCGGTGAGTTTCGCGGCATTCCGACTTCGATGCCCGGTTGCCGAAATTCAGTTGCCTTTGAATTTCGGGTGATCCCTCTTGAGCATGTATGCTTCTGCTACTTGTTCTACATCATACATTTCTTTCGCATAACGGCTAAACGCTTTTAGTGTACTCGTTGAGTTTCGCGGCATTACCGACTTCGATTCCCGGATTGCCGAAAATTCTCAGTTGCCTATTTGAAATTCGAGGTCATCCACTCTTGAGCACGTATGCATCTGCTAATTAGTATCTACAGTCATACTTTCTATCCGCAAACGGCGAAACTAGCTGATTGAGACTCGGTGAGTTATCGCGGCATTCTCCGTAACGTCAGGATGTCCCGTTGCCGAAATTCAGTTGCCCTTGAATTTCGTGTCATCCCTCATGAGCATGTATGCTTCTGCTACTTTTTCCCTACACCATACTTTCATCCGCAAACGACGATACGGTTCTGACTCGGTGAGTTTCGAGGCATTCCGACTTCTGTGTCCCATTGCCCTGAAATTCAATAGCCTTATGTGAATTTATCGGGTCATCCCTCATGAGCATGTATGCTTCTGCTACTTGTTCTAACTTCATACTTTCTTCCGCAAACATCGAAACGCTTTGACTCGGTGAGTTTTGAGGCATTCCGACTTCGATGCGCGGTTGCCGAAATACAGTTGCCTTTGAATTTCGGATGTTATCCCTCTTGAGCGCATGTATGGTCTTTTGCTAACTTGTTCTACATCATACATTCTTCCGTCAAACGGCGAAACGCTTTTGACTCGGGTGGAGTTTAGCAGAGCATTCCGAACTTCCGAGGTTTCCCAGGTTGCCGAAATTCAGATTGCCTTTGAATTTCGGGAGTCATCCTCTAGAGCATGTATGCAACTGCTACTTGTTCTACATCATACTTTCTTCCGCAAACGGCGAAACGCTTTGACACGGTGAAGTTTTCGAGGCATTCCGACTTCGATTCCCCGGTTGCCGAAAATTCAGTTTGCCTTTTGAATTTCGGGTGAACCATCTTGAGCATGTATGTTTCTGCTATTTGTTTACATCATACTATACTTCCGCAAACAGAGCGAAACGCTTTGACTCGGTGAAGTTTCGCGCTCCATTCCGACCTCCGCTGCTCCGGTGTGCCGAAATTCAGTTGCCATTTGAATTTCGGGTGATCCCTCTTGAGCATGTAATTGCTTCTGCTACTTGATCTACATCATACCTACTTCCGCAAACAGCGAAACTCTTTGACTTGTCGGTGAGTTTTCGGGCATTCCGACTTCGATTCCCCGGTTGACCGAAATTCAGTTTGCCTTTGAATTTCAGGTGATCCCTTCTTAGAGGCATATCTTTGTCTTCTGCTACTTGTTCTACATCATACTTTCTTCCGCTCAAACAAGCGAAAAGCTTTGACTCGGTGAGTTTATGAGCCCATTATCCGACATCGATGCCCCGTTAGCCTAAATTCAGTCTTGCCTTATGAAGTTTCTGGTGATCCACCTCTTGAGCATGTATGGCTTCTGCTACTTGTTCTACATCATACTTTCTTCCACCCCAACCAAACGGCGAAACGTCTATTGGACATCGGTGAGTATTCGAGGGCATTCCGACTTCGATGTCCCGGTTGCCAAAATTCCAGTTGTCCTTTGAAATATTTCGAGGTGATACCTCTTGAGCATGTATGCTTCTATGCTACCTTCTGTTCTACATCATACCTATCTTCCGCAAACAGCGAAACGCTTCTGACTCGGTGAGTTTGGAGAGCATTCCGACTTCGATGCCCCGGTTGCCGAAATTCAGTTGCCTTTGAATTTTCGGGGTCATCCCATCTTGAGCATGTATGCTTCTGCTACTTGTTCTACATTCATCACCTTTCTTCCGCAAAGCGGCGAAACCGCCTTTGACTCGGTGAGTTTCGAGGCATTACCCCGACTTCGCATTTCACGGTTGAGCCGATAATCTCAGTTGCCTTATGAATTTCGGATGATCCCTTCTTGAGCATGTATGCATCTTCTACTTGTTCTAACAGCCATTACTTTCTTCCGCAAACGGCGAAACGCTTTGATTCGGTGAGTTTTCGCGGCATTCCGACTTCGATGCCCGGTTGCCGAAATTCAGTTGCCTTTGAATTTCGGGTGATCCCTCTTGAGCATGTATGCTTTGCTACTTGTTCTACATCATACTTTCTTCCGCAAACGGCGAAACGCATTGACTCGGTGAGTTTCGAGGCATTCCGACTTCGATGTCCCCGGTTTGCCGAAATTCAGTTGCCTTTGAATTTCGGGTGATCCCTCTTGAGCATGTATGCTTCAGCTACTTGTTCTACATCATACTTTCTTCCGCAAACGGCGAAACGCTTTGACTCGGTGAGTTTCGAGCATTCCGACTTCGAAGCCCGGTTGCCGAAATTCAGTTGCCTTTGAATTTCGGGTGATCCCTCTTGAGCATGTATGCTTCTGCTACTTGTTCTACATCATACTTTCTTCCACAAACGGCGAAACGCTTTGACTCGGTGAGTTTCGCGGCATTCCGACTTCGATGCCCCGGTTGCCGAAATTCAGTTGCCTTTGAATTTCGGGTGATCCCTCTTGAGCATGTATGCTTTTGCTACTTGTTCTACATCATACTTTCTTCCGCAAACGGCGAAACGCTTTGACTCGGTGAGTTTCGCGGCATTCCGACTTCGATGCCCGGTTGCCGAAATTCAGTTGCCTTTGAATTTCGGGTGATCCCTCTTGAGCATGTATGCTTCTGCTACTTGTTCTACATCATACTTTCTTCCGCAAACGGCGAAACGCTTTGACTCGGTGAGTTTCGAGGCATTCCGACTTCGATGCCCGGTTGCCGAAATTCAGTTGCCTTTGAATTTCGGGTGATCCCTCTTGAGCATGTATGCTTCTGCTACTTGTTCTACATCATACTTTCTTCCGCAAACGGCGAAACGCTTTGACTCGGTGAGTTTTCGAGGCATTCCGACTTCGATGCCCGGTTGCCGAAATTCAGTTGCCTTTGAATTTCGGGTCATCCCTCTTGAGCATGTATGCTTCTGCTACTTGTTCTACATCATACTTTCTTCCGCAAACAGCGAAACGCTTTGACTCGGTGAGTTTCGAGGCATTCCGACTTCGATGCCCCGGTTGCCGAAATTCAGTTGCCTTTGCATTTCGGGTGATCCCTCTTGAGCATGTATGCTTCTGCTACTTGTTCTACATCATACTTTCTTCCGCAAATGGCGAAACGCTTTGACTCGGTGAGTTTCGCGGCATTCCGACTTCGATGCCCCGGTTGCCGAAATTCAGTTGCCTTTGCATTTCGGGTGATCCCTCTTGAGCATGTATGCTTCTGTTACTTGTTCTACATCATACTTTCTTCCGCAAACAGCGAAACGCTTTGACTAGGTGAGTATCGAGGCATTCCGACTTCGATGGTCCGGTTGCCGAAATTCAGTTGCCTTTGAATTTCGGGTGATCCCTCTTGAGCATGTATGCTTCTGCTACTTGTTCTACATCATACTTTCTTCCGCAAACGGCGAAACGCTTTGACTCGGTGAGTTTCGAGGCATTCCGTCTTCGATGTCCCGGTTGCCGAAATTCAGTTGCCTTTGAATTTCGGGTGATCCCTCTTGAGCATGTATGCTTCTGCTACTTGTTCTACATCATACTTTCTTCCGCAAACGGCGAAACGCTTTGACTCGGTGAGTTTCGAGGCATTCCGACTTCGATGTCCCGGTTGCCGAAATTCAGTTGCCTTTGAATTTCGGGTCATCCCTCTTGAGCATGTATGCTTCTGCTACTTGTTCTACATCATACTTTCTTCCGCAAAAGCGAAACGCTTTGACTCGGTGAGTTTCGAGGCATTCCGACTTCGATGTCCTGGTTGCCGAAATTCAGTTGCCTTTGAATTTCGGGTGATCCCTCTTGAGCATGTATGCTTCTGCTACTTGTTCTACATCATACCTTCTTCCCCAAACGGCGAAACGCTTTGACTCCGTGAGTTTCGAGGCATTCCGAATTCGATGCCCCGGTTGCCGAAATTCAGTTGCCTTTGAATTTCGGGTGATCCCTCTTGAGCAAGTATGCTTCTGCTACTTGTTCTACATCATACTTTCTTCCGCAAACGGCAAAACGCTTTGACTCGGTGAGTTTCGAGGCATTCCGACTTTGATGCCCGGTTTGCCGAAATTCAGTTGCCTTTGAATTTCGGGTGATCCCTCTTGAGCATGTATGCTTCTGCTACTTGTTTCTACATCATACTTTCTTCCGCAAACGGCGAAACGCTTTGACTCGGTGAGTTTCGAGGCATTCCGACTTCGATGTCCCGGTTGCCGAAATTCAGTTGCCTTTGAATTTCGGGTGATCCCTCTTGAGCATGTATGCTTCTGCTACTTGTTCTACATCATACTTTCTTCCGCAAACAGCGAAACGCTTTGACTCGGTGAGTTTCGAGGCATTCCGACTTCGATGTCCCGGTTGCCGAAATTCAGTTGCCTTTGAATTTCGGATGATCCCTCTTGAGCATGTATGGTTTTGCTACTTGTTCTACATCATACTTTCTTCCGCAAACGGCGAAACGCTTTGACTCGGTGAGTTTCGAGGCATTCCGACTTCGATGCCCGGTTGCCGAAATTCAGTTGCCTTTGAATTTCGGGTCATCCCTCTTGAGCATGTATGCTTCTGCTACTTGTTCTACATCATACTTTCTTCCGCAAACGGCGAAACGCTTTGACTCGGTGAGTTTCGCGGCATTCCGAATTCGATGCCTCGGTTGCCGAAATTCAGTTGCCTTTGAATTTCGGGTGATCCCTCTTGAGCATGTATGGTTTTGCTACTTGTTCTACATCATACTTTCTTCCGCAAACGGCGAAACGCTTTGACTCGGTGAGTTTCGCGGCATTCCGACTTCGATGCCCCGGTTGCCGAAATTCAGTTGCCTTTGAATTTCGGGTGATCCCTCTTGAGCATGTATGCTTCTGCTACTTGTTCTACATCATACTTCTTCCGCAAATGGCGAAACGCTTTGACTCGGTGAGTTTCGCGGCATTCCGACTTCGATGCCCCGGTTGCCGAAATTCAGTTGCCTTTGAATTTCGGGTGATCCCTCTTGAGCATGTATGCTTCTGCTACTTGTTCTACATCATACCTTCTTCCGCAAACAGCGAAACGCTTTGACTCGGTGAGTTTGGAGCCATTCCGACATCGATGCCCCGGTTGCCGAAATTCAGTTGCCTTTGAATTTCGGGTCATCCCTCTTGAGCATGTATGCTTCTGCTACTTGTTCTACATCATACTTTCTTCCGCAAACAGCGAAACACTTTGACTCGGTGAGTTTTTAGGCATTCCGACTTCGATGTCCCGGTTGCCGAAATTCAGTTGCCTTTGAATTTCGGGTGATACCTCTTGAGCATGTATGCTTCTGCTACTTGTTCTACATCATACCTTCTTCCGCAAACAGCGAAAAGCTTTGACTCGGTGAGTTTGGAGCCATTCCGACATCGATGCCCCAGTTGCCGAAATTCAGTTGCCTTTGAATTTCGGGTCATCCCTCTTGAATTTCAAAGGCAGAAGCATACATGCTCAAGAGGGATCACCCGAAATTCAAAGGCAACTGAATTTCAGCGACCGGGGCATCGAAGTCGGAATGCCGCGAAACTCACCGAGTCAAAGCCTTTCGCGGTTTGCGGAAGAAAGTATGATGTAGAACAAGTAGCAGAAGCATACATGCTCAAGAGGGATCATCCGAAATTCAAAGGCAACTGAATTTCGGCAACCGGGACATCGAAGTCGGAATGCCTAGAAACTCACCGAGTCAAAGTGTTTCGCTGTTTGCGGAAGAAAGTATGATGTAGAACAAGTAGCAGAAGCATACATGCTCAAGAGGGATGACCCGAAATTCAAAGGCAACTGAATTTCGGCAACTGGGGCATCGATGTCGGAATGGCTCCAAACTCACCGAGTCAAAGCGTTTCGCTGTTTGCGGAAGAAGGTATGATGTAGAACAAGTAGCAGAAGCATACATGCTCAAGAGGTATCACCCGAAATTCAAAGGCAACTGAATTTCAGCAACCGGGGCATCGAAGTCGGAATGCCTCGAAACTCACTGAGTCAAAGCGTTTCGCCGTTTGCGGAAGAAAGTATGATGTAGAACAAGTAGCAGAAGCATACATGCTCAAGAGGGATCATCCGAAATTCAAAGGCAACTGAATTTCGGCAACCGGGGCATCGAAGTCGGAATGCCTCGAAACTCACCGAGTCAAAGCGTTTCGCCGTTTGCGGAAGAAAGTATGATGTAGAACAAGTAGCAGAAGCATACATGCTCAAGAGGGATCACCCGAAATTCAAAGGCAACTGAATTTCGGCAACCGGGACATCGAAGTCGGAATGCCTCGAAACTCACCGAGTCAAAGCGTTTCGACGTTTGCGGAAGAAAGTATGATGTAGAACAAGTAGCAGAAGCATACATGCTCAAGAGGGATCACCCGAAATTCAAAGGCAACTGAATTTCGGCAACCGGGGCATCGAAGTCGGAATGCCTCGAAACTCACCGAGTCAAAGCGTTTCGCCGTTTGCGGAAGAAAGTATGATGTAGAACAAGTAGCAGAAGCATACATGCTCAAGAGGGATCACCCGAAATTCAAAGGCAACTGAATTTCGGCAACCGGGGCATCGAAGTCGGAATGCCTCGAAACTCAGCGAGTCAAAGCGTTTCGATGTTTGCGGAAGAAAGTATGATGTAGAACAAGTAGCAGAAGCATACATGCTCAAGAGGGATCACCCGAAATTTAAAGGCAACTGAATTTGGGCAACCGGGGCATCGAAGTCAGAATGCCTCGAAACTCAGCGAGTCAAAGCGTTTCGCCGTTTGCGGAAGAAAGTATGATGTAGAACAAGTAGCAGAAGCATACATGCTCAAGAGGGATCACCCGAAATTCAAAGGCAACTGAATTTCGGCAACCGGGGCATCGAAGTCGGAATGCCTCGAAACTCACCGAGTCAAAGCGTTTCGCCGTTTGCGGAAGAAAGTATGATGTAGAACAAGTAGCAGAAGCATACATGCTCAAGAGGGATCACCCGAAATTCAAAGGCAACTGAATTTCGGCAACCGGGGCATCGAAGTCGGAATGCCTCGAAACTCACCGAGTCAAAGCGTTTCGCTGTTTGCGGAAGAAAGTATGATGTAGAACAAGTAGCAGAAGCATACATGCTCAAGAGGGATCACCCGAAATTCAAAGGCAACTGAATTTCGGCAACCGGGGCATCGAAGTCGGAATGCCTCGAAACTCACCGAGTCAAAGCGTTTCGTAGTTTGCGGAAGAAAGTATGATGTAGAACAAGTAGCAGAAGCATACATGCTCAAGAGGGATCACCCGAAATTCAAAGGCAACTGAATTTCGGCAACCGGGGCATCGAAGTCGGAATGCCGCGAAACTCACCGAGTCAAAGCGTTTCGCCGTTTGCGGAAGAAAGTATGATGTAGAACAAGTAGCAGAAGCATACATGCTCAAGAGGGATCACCCGAAATTCAAAGGCAACTGAATTTCGGCAACCGGGACATCGAAGTCGGAATGCCTCGAAACTCACCGAGTCAAAGCGTTTCGCCGTTTGCGGAAGAAAGTATGATGTAGAACAAGTAGCAGAAGCATACATGCTCAAGAGGGATGACCCGAAATTCAAAGGCAACTGAATTTCGGCAACCGGGACATCGAAGTCGGAATGCCTCGAAACTCACCGAGTCAAAGCGTTTCGCCGTTTGCGGAAGAAAGTATGATGTAGAACAAGTAGCAGAAGCATACATGCTCAAGAGGGATCACCCGAAATTCAAAGGCAACTGAATTTCGGCAACCGGGGCATCGAAGTCGGAATGCCTCGAAACTCACCGAGTCAAAGCGTTTCGCTGTTTGCGGAAGAAAGTATGATGTAGAACAAGTAGCAGAAGCATACATGCTCAAGAGGGATCACCCGAAATTCAAAGGCAACTGAATTTCGGCAACGGGGCATCGAAGTCGGAATGCCTCGAAACTCACCGAGTCAAAGCGTTTCGCCGTTTGCGGAAGAAAGTATGATGTAGAACAAGTAGCAGAAGCATACATGCTCAAGAGGGATGACCCGAAATTCAAAGGCAACTGAATTTCGGCAACCGGGACATCGAAGTCGGAATGCCTCGAAACTCACCGAGTCAAAGCGTTTCGCCGTTTGCGGAAGAAAGTATGATGTAGAACAAGTAGCAGAACCATACATGCTCAAGAGGGATCACCCGAAATTCAAAGGCAACTGAATTTCGGCAACCGGGGCATCGAAGTCGGAATGCCTCGAAACTCACCGAGTCAAAGCGTTTCGCCGTTTGCGGAAGAAAGTATGATGTAGAACAAGTAGCAGAAGCATACATGCTCAAGAGGGATCACCCGAAATTCAAAGGCAACTGAATTTCGGCAACCGGGGCATCGAAGTCGGAATGCCTCGAAACTCATCGAGTCAAAGCGTTTCGCCGTTTGCGGAAGAATATATGATGTAGAACAAGTAGCAGAAGCATACATGCTCAAGAGGGATCACCCGAAATTCAAAGGCAACTGAATTTCGGCAACCGGGGCATCGAAGTCGGAATGCCGCGAAACTCACCGAGTCAAAGCGTTTCGCCGTTTGCGGAAGAAAGTATGATGTAGAACAAGTAGCAGAAGCATACATGCTCAAGAGGGATCACCCGAAATTCAAAGGCAACTGAATTTCGGCAACCGGGGCATCGAAGTCGGAATGCCTCGAAACTCACCGAGTCAAAGCGTTTCGCCGTTTGCGGAAGAAAGTGTGATGTAGAACAAGTAGCAGAAGCATACATGCTCAAGAGGGATCACCCGAAATTCAAAGGCAACTGAATTTCGGCAACCGGGGCATCGAAGTCGGAATGCCGCGAAACTCACCGAGTCAAAGCGTTTCGCCGTTTGCGGAAGAAAGTATGATGTAGAACAAGTAGCAGAAGCATACATGCTCAAGAGGGATCATCCGAAATTCAAAGGCAACTGAATTTCGGCAACCGGGGCATCGCAGTCGGAATACCTCGAAACTCACCGAGTCAAAGCGTTTCGCCGTTTGCGGAAGAAAGTATGATGTAGAACAAGTAGCAGAAGCATACATGCTCAAGAGGGATCACCCGAAATTCAAAGGCAACTGAATTTCGGGAAGCGGGGCATCGAAGTCGGAAAGCCGCGAAACTCACCGAGTCAAAGCGTTTCGCCGTTTGCGGAAGAAAGTATGATGTAGAACAAGTAGCAGCAGCATACATGCTCAAGAGGGATCACCCCAAAATTCAAAGGCAACTGAATTTTGGCAACCGGGACATCGAAGTCGCAATGCCTCGAAACTCACCGAGTTAAAGAGTTTCGCCGTTTGCAGAAGAAACTACGATGTAGAACAAGTAGGAGAAGCATACGTGCTCAGAAGGGATCACCCGAAATTCAAAGGCAACTGAATTTCGGCAACCGGGGCATTGAAGTCGGAATGCCTCGAAACTCACCGAGTCACAGCGTTTCGCCGTTTGCGGAAGAAAGTATGATGTAGAAAAAGTAGCAGAAGCATACATGCTCAAGAGGGATCACCCGAAATTCAAAGGCAACTGAATTTCGGCAACCGGGGCATCGAAGTCGGAATGCCTCGAAACTCACCGAGTCAAAGCGTTTCGCCGTTTGCGGAAGAAAGTATGATGTAGAACAAGTAGCAGAAGCATACATGCTCAAGAGGGATCACCCGAATTTCAAAGGCAACTGAATTTCGGCAACCGGGGCATCGAAGTCGGAATGCCTCGAAACTCACCGAGTCAAAGCGTTTCGCCGTTTGCGGAAGAAAGTATGATGTAGAACAAGTAGCAGAAGCGTACATGCTCAAGAGGGATCACCCGAAATTCAAAGGCAACTGAATTTCGGCAACCGGGACATCGAAGTCGGAATGCCTCGAAACTCACCGAGTCAAAGCGTTTCGCCGTTTGCGGAAGAAAGTATGATGTAGAACAAGTAGCAGAAGCATACATGCTCAAGAGGGATCACCCGAAATTCAAAGGCAACTGAATTTCGGCAAGCGGGGCATCGAAGTCGGAATGCCGCGAAACTCACCGAGTCAAAGCGTTTCGCCGTTTGCGGAAGAAAGTATGATGTAGAACAAGTAGCAGAAGCATACATGCTCAAGAGGGATCACCCGAAATTCAAAGGCAACGGAATTTCGGCAACCGGGGCAATCGAAGTCGGAATGCCTCGAAACTCACGAGTCAAAGCGTTTCGCCGTTTGCGGAAGAAAGTATGATGTAGAACAAGTAGCAGAAGCATACATGCTCAAGCGGGATCACCCGAAATTCAAAGGCAACTGAATTTCGGCAACCGGGGCATCGAAGTCGGAATGCCGCGAAACTCACCGAGTCAAAGCGTTTCGCCGTTTGCGGAAGAAAGTATGATGTAGAACAAGTAGCAGAAGCATACATGCTCAAGAGGGATCACCCGAAATTCAAAGGCAACTGAATTTCGGCAACCGGGGTATCGAAGTCGGAATGCCGCGAAACTCACCGAGTCAAAGCGTTTCGCTGTTTGCGGAAGAAGTGTGATGTAGAACAAGTAGCAGAAGCATACATGCTCAAAGAGGGATCACCCGAAATTCAAAGGCAACTGAATTTCACAACCGGGGCATCGAAGTCGGAATGCCGCGAAACTCACCCGAGTCAAAGCGTTTCGCCGTTTGCGGAAGAAGTATGATGTAGAACAAGTAGCAGAAGCATACATGCTCAAGAGGGATCACCCGAAATTCAAAGGCAACTGAATTTCGGCAACCGAGACATCGAAGTCGGAATGCCTCGAAACTCACCGAGTCAAAGCGTCCCGCTGTTTGGCCGGAAGAAAGTGGTGATGTAGAGACAAGTAGCTAGAAGCATATACATGCTCGAAGAGGGATCACCCGAAAATTTCAAAAGGCACTAAACTGAATTTCGGCAACGGGGCATCGAAGTCGGAATGCCGCCAAACTCACCGAGTCAAAGCGTTTCGCGTTTGCGGAAGAAAGTGTGATGTAGAACAAGTAGCAGAAGCATACATGCTCAAGAGGGATCACCCGAAATTCAAAGAGGCAAACTGAATTTCGTCCAAACCGAGAACTTTCCGAAGTCGGAAATGCCTCGAAACTCAGCGAGTCAAAGCGTTTCGCCCGTTTAGCGGAAGAAAGTATGATGTAGAACAAGTAGCAGAAGCATACATGCTCAAGAGGGATCACCCGAAATTCAAAAAGGCAACTGAATTTCGGCATACCGGGGCCAAAAATCGAAGTCCGGAATGCTCACGAAACTCACCAGAGTCAAAGCGTCCTCGCCGTTTGCGGAAGGAAGTATGAATGTAGAAAATGTAGCAGAAGCATACAAGCTCCAAGAGGGATACACCCGAAAATTTCAAAGGCAACTGAAATTTCGGCAACCGAGGCCGCATCGTATGGACCGGAAATGCCTCGAAACTCACCGAGTCAAAGGCTCTTCGCCATGTTTGCGGAAGAAAAGGTATGAGTGTAGAACAAGTAGCAGAAGCATACATGCTCAAGAGGATCACCCGAAATTCAAAGGCAAACTGAATTTCGGCAACCAAGGTGGCATCACGGAAGTCGGAATGCCGCGAAACTCAACTCAACTCCACTCACCGCGAGTCGCAAAGCGTTATGGTTATGGCCGTTTGCGGAAGGAAGTAACGATGTAGTGACAACAAGTGAAGCAGAAGCATTACATGCCAGAATGCCTCAAGAGAGGATCACACCCCATAATTCAATAGGCAACCTTATATTTCTCGGGCAAAAACCCGTGGGCATCGAAGTTGGAATTGGCCGCGAAACTCATATCTGAGTCAATTCATAGAGAAGCGTTTCGGGGTGGGCCCTTTTGCGGAAGGAAGTGCATGTAGAACAAGTACAGAATGGCATACATAGCTCAAGAGAGGATCACCTGAAATTCAAAGGCCAAGCTGAATTTCGGCAACCGGGGCATGCGAAGTCGGAATGCCGCGAAACTCACCGAGTCAAAGCTTTTCGGCCGTTTGCGGAAGAAGATTGTGATGTAGAACAAGTAGCAGAAGCATACATGCTCAAGAGGGATCACCCGAAATTCAAAGGCAACTGAATTTCGGCAACCGGGGCATCGAAGTCGGAATGCCGCGAAACTCACCGAGTCAAAGCGTTTCGCCGTTTGCGGAATAAAGTTTGATGTAGAACAAGTAGCAGAAGCATACATGCTCAAGAGGGATCACCCGAAATTCCAAGGCAACTGAATTTCAGAAACCGGGACATCGAAGTCGGAATGCCTCGAAACTCACCGAGTCAAAGCGTTACTCCATTTGCGAAATAAAGTTTGATGTAGAACAAGTAGCAGAAGCATACATGCTCAAGAGGGATGACCCGAAATTCAACGGCAACTGAATTTCAGAAACCGGGACATCGAAGTCAGAATGCCTCGAAACTCACCGAGTCAACGCGTTTCGCCGTTTGCGGAAGAAAGTATGATGTAGAACAAGTAGCAGAAGCATACATGCTCAAGAGGGATCACCCGAAATTCAAAGGCAACTGAATTTCGGCAACCGGGGCATCGAAGTCGGAATGCCGCGAAACTCACCGAGTCAAAGCGTTTCGCCTTTTGCGGAAGGTAGTGTGGTGTAGAACAAGTAGCAGAAGCATACATTGCTCAAGAGGGATCACCCGAAATTCAAAGGCAACTGAATTTCGGCAACGGGGCATCGAAGTCGGAATGCCGCGAAACTCACCGAGTCAAAGCGTTTCGCCGTTTGTGGAAGGAAGTGTGATGTAGAACAAGTAGCAGAAGCATACATGCTCAAGAGGGATCACCCGAAATTCAAAGGCAACTGAATTTCGGCAACCGGGGCATCGAAGTCGGAATGCCGGGAAACTCACCGAGTCAAAGCTTTTCACCGTTTGTGGAAGAAAGTGTGGTGTAGAACAAGTAGCAGAAGCATACATGCTCAACAAGGATCACCCGAAATTCAAAGGCAACTGAATTTCGGCAACCAGGGCATCGAAGTCAGAATGCCGGGAAACTCACCGAGTCAAAGCGTTTCGCCGTTTGCGGAAGCAAGTGTGGTGTAGAACAAGTAGCAGAAGCATACATGCTCAAGAGGGATCACCCGAAATTCAAAGGCAACTGAATTTCGGCAACCGGGGCATCGAAGTCGGAATGCCGCGAAACTCACCGAGTCAAAGCGTTTCGTTGTTTGCGGAAGGAAGTGTGATGTAGAACAAGTAGCAGAAGCATACATGCTCAGCAGGGATCATCCGAAATTCAAAGGCAACTGAATTTCGGCAACCGGGGCATCGAAGTCGGAATGCCGCGAAACTCACCGAGTCAAAGTGTTTCGGCTGTTTGCGGATGGAAGTGTGGTGTAGAACAAGTAGCAGAAGCATACATGCTCAAGAGGGATCACCCGAAATTCAAAGGCAACTGAATTTCGGCAACCGGGCATCGAAGTCGGAATGCCTCGAAACTCATCGAGTCAAAGCGTTACGCCGTTTGCGGAAGGAAGAGTGATGTAGAACAAGTAGCAGAAGCATACATGCTCAAGAGGGATCACCCGAAATTCAAAGGCAACTGAATTTTGGCAACCGGGGCATCGAAGTCGGAATGCCGCGAAACTCACCGAGTCAAAGTGTTTCGCCGTTTGCGGAAGGAAGTGTGATGTAGAACAAGTAGCAGAAGCATACATGCTCAAGAGGGATCACCCGAAATTCAAAGGCAACTGAATTTCGGCACCGGGGCATCGAAGATCGGAATGCCGCGAAACTCACCGAGTCAAAGCGTTTCGCGTTTGCGGAAGGAAGTGTGATGTAGAACAAGTAGCAGAAGCATACATGCTCAAGAGGGATCACCCGAAATTCAAAGGCAACTGAATTTCGGCAACCGGGGCATCGAAGTCGGAATGCCGCGAAACTCACCGAGTCAAAGCGTTTCACTGTTTGCGGAAGAAGTCTGATCTAGAACAAGTAGGCAGAAGCATACATGCTCAAGAGGGATCACCGAAATTCAAAGGCAACTGAATTTCGGACCGGGGCATCGAAGTCGGAATGCCTCGAAACTCACCGAGTCAAAGCGTTTCGCTTTTGCGGAAGAAAGTTTGATGTAGAACAAGTAGCAGAAGCATACATGCTCAAGAGGGATCACCCGAAATTCAAAGGCAACTGAATTTCGGCAACCGGGACATCGAAGTCGGAATGCCGCGAAACTCACCGAGTCAAAGCGTTTCGTTGTTTGCGGAAGGAAGTGTGATGTAGAACAAGTAGCAGAAGCATACATGCTCAAGAGGGATCACCAGAAATTCGAAGGCAACTGAATTTCGGCAAACGGGGCATCGAAGTCGGAATACCGCGAAACTCACCGAGTCAAAGCGTTTCGCCGTTTGCGGAAGGAAGTCTGATGTAGAACAAGTAGCAGAAGCATACATGCTCAAGAGGGATCACCCGAAATTCAAAGGCAACTGAATTTCGGCAACCGGGGCATCGAAGAAGTCGGAATGCCGCAAACTCACCGAGTCAAAGCGTTACGCCGTTTGCGGAAAAAGTCTGATGTAAAACAAGTATGGCAGAAAGCATACATGCTCAAGAGGGATCACCCGAAATTCAAAGGCAACTGAATTTCGGCAACCGGTGAATCCAATTCGGAATGCCGCGAAACTCACCGAGTCAAAGCGTTTCGCCGTTTGCGGAAGGAAGTGTGATGTAGAACAAGTAGCAGAAGCATACATGCTCAAGAGGGATCACTCGAAATTCAAAGGCAACTGAATTTCGGCAACCGGGGCATCGAAGTCGGAATGCCGCGAAACTCAACCGAGTCCAAAGCGTTTCGCCGTTTGCGGAAGAAAGTCTGATGTAGAACAAGTAGCAGAAGCATACATGCTCAAGAGGGATCACCCGAAATTCAAAGGCAACTGAATTTCGGCAACGGGGCATCGAAGTCGGAATGCCGCGAAACTCACCGAGTCAAAGCGTTTCGCCGGTTTGCGGAAGAAAGTCTGATGTAGAACCAGTAGCAAGAAGCATACAGGCTCAAGAGGGATCACCCGAAATTCAAAGGCAACTGAATTTCGGCAACCGGGGCATCGAAGCTGGAATGCCGCGATACTCACCGAGTCAAAGCGTTTCGCGTTACGGAAGAAAGTATGATGTAGAACAATTAGCAGAAGCATACATGCTCAAGAGGGATCACCCGAAATTCAAAGGCAACTGAATTTCGGCAAACCGGGCATCGAAGACGGAATGCCGTGAAACTCAACGAGTCAAAGCGTTTCGCCGTATGCGGAAGAAAGTATGATGTAGAACAAGTAGCAGAAGCATACATGCTCAAGAGGGATCACCCGAAATTCAAAGGCAACTGATTTCGGCAAACGGGGCATCGAATTCGGAATGCCGCCAAACTCACCGAGTCAAAGCGTTTCTCCGTTTGCGGAAGAAAGTATGATGTAGAACAAGTAGCAGAAGCATACATGCTCAAGAGGGATCACCCGAAATTCAAAGGCAACTGAATTTCGGCAACCGGGCATCGAAGTCGGAATGCCGCGAAACTCACCGAGTCAAAGCGTTTCGTTGTTTGCGGAAGGAAGTGTGATGTAGAACAAGTAGCAGAAGCATACACGTTCAAGAGGGATCAACCGAAATTCAAAGGCAACTGAATTTCGGCAACCGGGGCATCGAAGTCGGAATGTTCGAAAACTCACCGAGTCAAAGCGTTTCGCCGTTTGCGGAAGAGAGTATGATGTAGAACAAGTAGCAGAAGCATACATGCTCAAGAGGGATCATCGAAATTCAAAGGCAACTGAATTTCGGCAACCGGGGCATCGAAAGTCGGAATGCCGCGAAACTCACCGAGTCAAAGCGTTTCGTTGTTTGCGGAAGAAAGTTGATGTAGAACAAGTAGCAGAAGCATACAAGTCATGAGGGATCACCCGAAATTCAAAGGCAACTGAATTTCGGCAACGGGGCATCGAAGTCGGAATGCCGCGAAACTCACCCAGTCAAAGCGTTTCGCTGTTTGCGGAAGACGAAGTGTTGATGTAGAACAAGTAGCAGAAGCATACATGCTCAAGAGGGATCACCCGAAATTCAAAGGCGCTGAATTTCGGCAACCGGGCATCGAAGTCGGAATGCCTCGAAATTCACCGAGTCAAAGCGTTTCGCCGTTTGCGGAAGGAAGTATGATGTAGAACAAGTAGCAGAAGCATACATGCTCAAGAGGGATCACCCAAATTCAAAGGCAACCGAATTTCGGCAACCGGGGCATCGAAGTCGGAATGCCGCAAAACTCACCGAGTCAAAGCGTTTCTGTGTTTGAGGAATAAGTATGATGTAGCACAAGTAGCGGAAGCATACATGCTCAAGAGGGATCACCCGAAATTCAAAGGCAACTGAATTTCGGCAACCGGGGCATCGAAGTCGGAATGCCGTGAAACTCACCGAGTCAAAGCGTTTCGCCGTTTGCGGAAGAAAGTATGATGTAGAACAAGTAGCAGAAGCATACATGCTCAAGAGGGATCACCCGAAATTCAAAGGCAACTGAATTTCGGCAACCGGTGGCATCGAAGGCGGAATGCCTCGAAACTCACCGAGTCAAAAGTTTCGCCGTTTGCGGAAGAAGGTATGATGTAGAACAAGTAGCAGAAGCATACATGCTCAAGAGGGATCACCCGAAATTCAAAGGCAACTGAATTTCGGCGAACCGGGCATCGAAGTCGGAATGCCGCGAAACTCACCGAGTCAAAGCGTTTCGCCGTTTGCGGAAGAAAGTATGATGTAGAACAAGTAGCAGAAGCATACATGCTCAAGAGGGATCACCCGAAATTCATGGCAACTGATTTCGGCAACGGGGCATCGAAGTCGGAATGCCGCGAAACTCACCGAGTCAAAGCGTTTCGCGTTTGCGGAAGAAAGTATGATGTAGAACAAGTAGCAGAAGCATACATGCTCAAGAGGGATCACCCGAAATTCAAAGGCAACTGAATTTCGGCAACCGGGGCATCGAAGGCGGAATGCCTCGAAACTCACCGAGTCAAAGCGTTTCGCCGTTTGCGGAAGAAAGTATGAATGTAGAACAAGTAGCAGAAGAATACAGATCTGCTTCAAGAGGGATCACCCGAAATTCAAAGGCAACTGAATTTCGGCAACCGGGGGCATCGAGAGTCGGAATGCCTCGAAACTCATCCGAGTCAAAGCGTTTCGCCGTTTGCGAAAGAAAGTATGATGTAGAACAAGTTAGCAGAACGATACGTGCTCAAGAGGGATCCACCCGAAAATTCAATGGCAACTGAATTTCGGCAATCGGCATCGTAAAAGTCGGAATAGAATGCCACGAAACTCAACCAGAGTCAAAGGCGTTTCGCTGTTTGCGGTTGAAAGTATGATGTAGGACATGTAGCAGACGCATTATACATGCTCAAGGAATGGGATCACCCGAAATTCAAAAAGGGCAACTGAATGTTCGGCAACCGGTGGCATCGAAGTCCGGAATGCGCGAAACTCAACGAGTCAAAGCGTTTCGCTGTTTGCGGATGGAAAGTATGATGTAGAACAAGTAGCAGATGCATACTAGCTCAAGAGGGATGCCCGAAATTCAAAGGCAACTGAATTTCGGCAACCGGAGCATCGAGGTCATCCCTCTTGAGCATGTATGCTTCTGCTACTTGTTCTTACATCCCTCTTGAGCATGTTTGGTTTTTTGCTAATTGTTCTACTCATACTTTCTTCGCAACCGGCGAAACGCTTTGACTCGGTGAGTTTCGAGGCATTCGACTTCGATGTCCGGTTGCCGAAATTCAGTTGCCTTGAATTTCGGGGTCAATCTCTTGAGCATGTATGCTTCTGCTACTTGTTAACTTCATAACTTTCTTCCGCAAACTGCGAAGCTTTGACTCGGTGAGTTTCGAGGGCATTCCGACTTCGATGCCGGTTGCCGAAATTCAGTTGCCTTTGAATTTCGGCTTGATCCTCTTGGATGTATGGTTTTGCTATTTGTTCTACATCATACTTTCTCGCAACGGCGAAACGCTTTGATTCGGTGAGTTTCGCGGCATCCGACCTCGAGGCTCGGTGCCGAAATTCAGTTGCCTTTGAATTCGGGTGATCCCTTTGGAGCATGTATGCTTCTGTACTTGTTCTACATCATACCTCTTCGCAAATGGCGGAAACGCTTTGACTTGGTGAAGTTTCGGGGCATCGACTTCGATGCCCGGTCGCTGAAATTAGTTGCCTTTGAATTTCAGGTGATACCTCTTGAGCATGTATGCTTTGCTACTTGTTCTAATCATACCTTCTTCCGCAAACAGCGAAAAGCCTTGACTCGGTGAGTTTGGAGCCATTCCGATTCGATGCCCCAGTTGCCGAAATTCAGTTGCCTTTGAATTTGGGTATCCCTCTTGAGCATGTATGGTTGTGCTAATTGTTCTACATCATACTTTCTTCCGCAAAACGGCGAAACGCTTTGACTCGGTGAGTTTCGAGGCATTCCCGATTCGATGCCCTGTTGCGCCAAAATTTAGTTGCCTTTGAATTTCGGGTGATACCTCTTGAGCAAGTATGCTTATGCTACTTGTTCTACATCATATTTTCCGCAAACAGCGAACGCTTTGACTTGGTGAGTTTGGAGCATTCCGTCTTCGATGCCCCGGTTGCCGAAATTCAGTTGCCTTTGAATTTCGGGGGATCCCTCTTGAGCATGTATGCTTCTGCTACTTGTTCTACATCATACTTTCTTCCGCAAACGGCGAAACGCTTTGACTCGGTGAGTTTCAAGGCATTCCGACTTCGATGTCCCGGTTGCCGAAATTCAGTTGCCTTTGATTTGGCGTCATCCCTCTTGAGCATGTATGTTCTTCTACTTGTCTTCTACATCATACTTTCTTCCGCAAACATCGAAACGCTTTGACTCGGTGAGTTTCACGGCATTCCGAATTCGATGCCCCGGTGCCGAAATTCAGTTGCCTTTGATTTCGGATGATCCCTCTTGAGCATGTTTGGATTTGCTAATTGTTCTACATCATACTTTCTTCCGCAAACGGCGAAACGCTTTGACTCGGT
>CM055362.1:1626995-1681642 GCA_029228515.1 Populus alba x Populus x berolinensis | reverse complement strand
ACTTGAGCATTGTATGCTTCTGATACTTGTTCTACATCATAATTTCTTCCGCAAAAGGCGAAACGCTTTGACTCGGTGAGTTTCGAGCGCATTTCCGACTTCGATTGCCCCGGTTTGCCGAAAATTCTAGTTTCCTTTCATTTCGGGTGATACTCTTAAGCCATGTATGCTTCTGCTACTTTTTCTACATCATACTTTCTTCCGCAAACGGCGAAACGCTTTGAACTCGGTGAAGTTTCGAGGCATTCCGACTTCCAATCGCAACGGTTGCCGAAATTCAGTTGCCTTTGAATTTCGGGTGATCCCCCTCTGGCGCATGTATGCTTCTGCTACTGTTTTCTACATCATACGATTCATTCCGCAATTGGTGACAAGCTTTGACTCGGTGATGTTTCGCGGGCAATTCGACTTCGATGCCCCGGTTGCCGAAATTCATTTGCCTTTGCATTTCGGGTGATCCCTCTTGAGCATGTATGCTTCTGCTACTTGTTCTACATCATACTTTCTTCCGCAAACGGCGAAAAGCTTTGACTCGGTGAGTTTCGAGGCATTCGGACTTCGATGCCTCGATTCCCGAAATTCAGTTGCCTTTGCATTTCGGGTGATACCTCTTGAGCATGTATGCTTCTGCTACTTGTTCTACATCATAGTTTCTTCTGCAAACGGCGAAACTCTTTAACTCGGTGAGTTTCGAGGCATTGCGACTTCGATGTCCCGGTTGCCGAAATTCAGTTGCCTTTGAATTTTAGGGTGATCCCTCTTGAGCATGTATGCTGCTGCTACTTGTTCTACATCATACTTTCTTCCGCAAACGGCGAAACGCTTTGACTCGGTGAGTTTCGCGGCTTTCCGACTTCGATGCCCCGCTTCCCGAAATTCAGTTGCCTTTGAATTTCGGGTGTTCCCTCTTGAGCATGTATGCTTCTGCTACTTTTTCTACATCATACTTTCTTCCGCAAACGGTCCGAAACGCTTTGAGTCGGTGAGATTAGAGGCATTCCGACTTCAATGCCCCGGTTTGCGAAATTCAGTTGCACTTTGAATTTTGTGTGATCCCTCTTAGAGCATGTAAGCTTCTGCTACTTGTTCTACATCATACTATTTCATCGCAAACGGCGAAACGCTTTGACTCGGTGAGTTTCGAGGCATTCCGACTTTCAAATGTCACGGTTTGCCGAAATTCAGTATGCCTTTGAATTTCGGGTCATCCCCTCTGGAGCATGTATGCTTCTGCTTCTTTTTCTACATCATACTTTCTTCCGCAAAACGGCGAAAAACGCTTTGACGCGGTGAGTTTCGCGGCCATTGGACTTCGATGCCCCGGTTGCCGAAATTTCAGTTGCCTGTGCATTTTCGGGTGATCCATCTTGAGCATGTATGCTTCTGCTACTTGTTCTACATCAGACTTTCTTCCGCAAAACGTGCCGGAAAAGCTTTGACTCGGTCGATTTTCGAGGCATTCGGGACTTCGAATGCCTCAATTGCCGAAATTTCAGTTGCCTTTTGGCCATTGTGGTGATACCTCTTGGAGCATGTATGCTTCTTGTACTTGTTTCTACATCATTACTTTCTTCCGCAAACGTCGAAACGCTTTGACTCGCTGAGTTTCGATGGCATTAATGCTTCGATGCCCGTGTTGCCCAAATTTCAGTTGCCTTTTGCATTTCGGGTGTTCCCTCTTGAGCATGTATGCTTCTGCTACTAGTTCTAAATCTTACTTTCTTCCGCAAACGGCGAAAAAGCTTTGACTCGTGTGAGTTTCGAGGCATTCGGAGAACTTCGATGCCTCGATTCCCGAACTTCAGTTGCCTTTGCATTTCGAGGTGATACCTCTTGAGCATGTATGCTTCTGCTACTTGTTCTAAATCAATAGTTTCTTCTGCAAACGGCGAAACTCTTTTAACTCGGTGAGTTTGTCGAGGCATTGCGACTTCGCTGTCCGGTTCGACCGTAAATTCAGTTGCGTTTGAATTTTGGGGGTGATCCATCTTGAGCATGTATTGCTGCTGCTTCTTGTTCTACATCATACTTTCTTCCGCAAACGGCGAAACGCTTTAACTCGGAGAGTTTTCGCGGCTTTTTCCGACTTCGATGCCCGATTGCCGAAATTCAGTTGCCTTTGCAATTTCGGGTGATCCCTCTTGAGCATGTATTCTTCTGCTACTTGTTCTACATCATACTTTCTTCCGCAAACGGCGAAACGCTTTGACTCGGTGAGTTTCGAGGCATTCCGACTTCGAAGCCCGGGTTGCCGAAATTCAGTTGCCTTTCAATTTCGGGGGATCCCTCTTGAGCATGTATGCTTCTGCTACTTGTTCTACATCATACTTTCTTCCGCAAACGGCGGACCGCTTTGACTCGGTGAGTTTCGTGGCATTCAGACTTCAATGCCTCGATTCCTGAAATTCAGTTGCCTTTGCATTTCGGGTGATACCTTTTGAGCATGTATGCTTCTGCTACTTGTTCTTCATCATACTTTCTTCCGCAAATGGCGAAACGCTTCGACTCGGTGAGTTTCGAGGCATTCCGACTTCAATGCCATGGTTGCCGAAATTCAGTTGCCTTTGAATTTCGGGTGATCCCTCTGGAGCATGTATGCTTCTGCTACTTTTTCTACATCATACTTTCTTCCGCAAACGGGGAAACGCTTTGACTCGGTGAGTTTCGCGGCATTCCGACTTCGATGCCCCGGTTGCCGAAATTCAGTTGCTTTTGAATTTCGGGTGATCCCTCTGGAGCGTGTATGCTTCTGCTACTTTTTCTACATCATACTTTCGTCTGCAAACGGGGAAACGCTTTGACTCGGTGAGTTTCGAGGCATTGCGACTTCGATGTCCCGGTTGCCGAAATTCAGTTGCCTTTGAATTTTGGGGTGATCCCTCTTGAGCATGTATGCTGCTGCTACTTGTTCTACATCATACTTTCTTCCGCAAACGGCGAAACGCTTTGACTCGGTGAGTTTCGCGGCTTTCCGACTTCGATGCCCCGATTCCCGAAATTCAGTTGCCTTTGAATTTCGGGTGATTCCTCTTGTGCAAGTATGCTTTTGCTACTTTTTCTACCATCATACTTTCTTCCGCAGACGGCGAAAACGCTTTGGACACGGTGAGTTTCGAGGCATTTCCGACTTCAATGGCCAGGTTGCCGAAATTCAGTTGCCTTTGGATTTCGGTGTGATCCCTCTGGAGCATGTATGCTTCTGCTACTTTTTCTAACATCATACTTTCTTCCGCAAATGGTTGAACGCTTTGACTCGGGTGAGTTTCGCGGCATTCCGACTTCGATAGGCCCGGTTGCCGAAATTCATTTGCCTTTGCATTTAGGGTGATCCCTCTTGAGCATGTATGCTTCGGCTACTTGTTAACATCATACTTTCTTACGTCAAACGGCGAATAGCTTTGTACTCGGTGAAGTTTCGGAGGCATTCGGACTTTCGATGCCTCGATTCCCGAAATTCAGTTGCCTTTGCATTTTTCGGGTGATACCTCCTTGAGCATGTATGCTTCTGCCTACTTGTTCGACATCATAGTTTCTTCTGCAAACGGCGAAACTCTTTGACTCGGTGAAGTTTCGAGGCATGTCGACTTCGATTGTCCCGGGATGTTGCCCGAAATTCAGTTGACCTTTGGAATTTTAGGGTTGATCCCTCTTGAGCATGTATGAGGCTGCTACTGTGTTCTACATCATACTTTCTTCCGCAAACGGCGAAACGCGCTTTGACTCGGTGAGTTTCGCGGCTTTCCGACTTCGATGCCCCGCTTGCCGAAATTCAGTTTGCATTTGAATTTCGGGTGATTCCTCTTGAGCATGTATGCCTTAGCTACTTTTTCTACATCATACTTTCTTTCGCAAACGGCGAAACGCTTTGACTTGGGTGAGTTTCGAGGCATTCCGACTTCAAATGCCCCGGTTCGCAGAAAATTCAGTTGCCTTTGTGGAATTTCGGATGATCCCTCTAGAAGCAGGTATGCTTCTGCTACTTGTTCTACTTCAGACTTTTCATCCGCCAAACGGGAAAACGCTTTGACACGGTGAGTTTTCGAGTGCATTCAGACTTCATATGCCACTGTTGCCGTAATTCAGTTGCCTTTGAATTTTCTGGTCATCCCTCTGGAGCATGTATGCTTCTGCTTCTTTTTTTACATCATACTTTCTTCCGCAAAACGGCGAGGAGCGCTTTGACACGGTGAGTTTCGCTGGCATTTCGACTTCGATGCCCCGGTTGCCGAAATTCAGTTGCCTGAGTTTTTTGCATTTCGGGTGATCCATCTTGAGCATGTATGCTTCTGCTAATTGTTCTACTTCATACTTTCTTCCGCAACCGGCGAAAAAGCTTTGACACGGTGAGTTTCAAGGCATTCAGACTTCGATGCCTCAATTGCCGAAATTCAGTTGCCTTTGAATTTCGGGTGATACTCTTGAGCATGTATGCTTCTGCTACTTGTTCTACATCATACTTTCTTCCGCTAACGGCGAAACGCTTTGACTAGGTGAAGTTTCGATGGATACTGACTTCGATGCCACGGTTGCCAAAATTCAGTTGCCTTTTCATTTCGGGTGATCCCTCTTGAGCATGTATGCTTCTGCTACTTGTTCTACATCATACTTTCTTCCGCAAACGGCGAAACGCTTTGACTCGGTGAGTTTCGCGGCATTCCGACTTTGATGCCCCGGTTGCCGAAATTCAGTTGCCTTTGCATTTCGGGTGATCCCTCTTGAGCATGTATGCTTCTGCTACTTGTTCTACATCATACTTTCTTCCGCAAACGGCGAAACGCTTTGACTCGGTGAGTTTCGCGGCATTCCGACTTCGATGCCCCGGTTGCCGAAATTCAGTTGCCTTTGAATTTCGGGTGATCCCTCTTGAGCATGTATGCTTCTGCTACTTGTTCTACATCAGACTTCTTCCGCAAACGGCGAAACGCTTTGACTCGGTGAGTTTCGCGGCATTCCGACTTCGATGCCCCGGTTGCCGAAATTCAGTTGCCTTTGAATTTCGGGTGATCCCTCTTGAGCATGTATGCTTCTGCTACTTGTTCTACATCATACTTTCTTCCGCAAACGGCGAAACGCTTTGACTCGGTGAGTTTCGCGGCATTCCGACTTCGATGCCCCGGTTGCCGAAATTCAGTTGCCTTTGAATTTCGGGTGATCCCTCTTGAGCATGTATGCTTCTGCTACTTGTTCTACATCAGACTTTCTTCCGCAAACGGCGAAACGCTTTGACTCGGTGAGTTTCGCGGCATTCCGACTTCGATGCCCCGGTTGCCGAAATTCAGTTGCCTTTGAATTTCGGGTGATCCCTCTTGAGCATGTATGCTTCTGCTACTTGTTCTACATCAGACTTTCTTCGCAAACGGCGAAACGCTTTGACTCGGTGAGTTTCGCGGCATTCCGACTTCGATGCCCCGGTTGCCGAAATTCAGTTGCCTTTGAATTTCGGGTGATCCCTCTTGAGCATGTATGCTTCTGCTACTTGTTCTACATCAGACTTTCTTCCGCAAACGGCGAAACGCTTTGACTCGGTGAGTTTCGCGGCATTCCGACTTCGATGCCCCGGTTGCCGAAATTCAGTTGCCTTTGAATTTCGGGTGATCCCTCTTGAGCATGTATGCTTCTGCTACTTGTTCTACATCATACTTTCTTCCGCAAACGGCGAAACGCTTTGACTCGGTGAGTTTCGCGGCATTCCGACTTCGATGCCCCGGTTGCCGAAATTCAGTTGCCTTTGAATTTCGGGTGATCCCTCTTGAGCATGTATGCTTCTGCTACTTGTTCTACATCAGACTTTCTTCCGCAAACGGCGAAACGCTTTGACTCGGTGAGTTTCGCGGCATTCCGACTTCGATGCCCCGGTTGCCGAAATTCAGTTGCCTTTGAATTTCGGGTGATCCCTCTTGAGCATGTATGCTTCTGCTACTTGTTCTACATCAGACTTTCTTCCGCAAACGGCGAAACGCTTTGACTCGGTGAGTTTCGCGGCATTCCGACTTCGATGCCCCGGTTGCCGAAATTCAGTTGCCTTTGAATTTCGGGTGATCCCTCTTGAGCATGTATGCTTCTGCTACTTGTTCTACATCAGACTTTCTTCCGCAAACGGCGAAACGCTTTGACTCGGTGAGTTTCGCGGCATTCCGACTTCGATGCCCCGGTTGCCGAAATTCAGTTGCCTTTGAATTTCGGGTGATCCCTCTTGAGCATGTATGCTTCTGCTACTTGTTCTACATCAGACTTTCTTCCGCAAACGGCGAAACGCTTTGACTCGGTGAGTTTCGCGGCATTCCGACTTCGATGCCCCGGTTGCCGAAATTCAGTTGCCTTTGAATTTCGGGTGATCCCTCTTGAGCATGTATGCTTCTGCTACTTGTTCTACATCAGACTTTCTTCCGCAAACGGCGAAACGCTTTGACTCGGTGAGTTTCGCGGCATTCCGACTTCGATGCCCCGGTTGCCGAAATTCAGTTGCCTTTGAATTTCGGGTGATCCCTCTTGAGCATGTATGCTTCTGCTACTTGTTCTACATCAGACTTTCTTCCGCAAACGGCGAAACGCTTTGACTCGGTGAGTTTCGCGGCATTCCGACTTCGATGCCCCGGTTGCCGAAATTCAGTTGCCTTTGAATTTCGGGTGATCCCTCTTGAGCATGTATGCTTCTGCTACTTGTTCTACATCAGACTTCTTCCGCAAACGGCGAAACGCTTTGACTCGGTGAGTTTCGCGGCATTCCGACTTCGATGCCCCGGTTGCCGAAATTCAGTTGCCTTTGAATTTCGGGTGATCCCTCTTGAGCATGTATGCTTCTGCTACTTGTTCTACATCAGACTTTCTTCCGCAAACGGCGAAACGCTTTGACTCGGTGAGTTTCGCGGCATTCCGACTTCGATGCCCCGGTTGCCGAAATTCAGTTGCCTTTGAATTTCGGGTGATCCCTCTTGAGCATGTATGCTTCTGCTACTTGTTCTACATCAGACTTCTTCCGCAAACGGCGAAACGCTTTGACTCGGTGAGTTTCGCGGCATTCCGACTTCGATGCCCCGGTTGCCGAAATTCAGTTGCCTTTGAATTTCGGGTGATCCCTCTTGAGCATGTATGCTTCTGCTACTTGTTCTACATCAGACTTTCTTCCGCAAACGGCGAAACGCTTTGACTCGGTGAGTTTCGCGGCATTCCGACTTCGATGCCCCGGTTGCCGAAATTCAGTTGCCTTTGAATTTCGGGTGATCCCTCTTGAGCATGTATGCTTCTGCTACTTGTTCTACATCAGACTTTCTTCCGCAAACGGCGAAACGCTTTGACTCGGTGAGTTTCGCGGCATTCCGACTTCGATGCCCCGGTTGCCGAAATTCAGTTGCCTTTGAATTTCGGGTGATCCCTCTTGAGCATGTATGCTTCTGCTACTTGTTCTACATCAGACTTCTTCCGCAAACGGCGAAACGCTTTGACTCGGTGAGTTTCGCGGCATTCCGACTTCGATGCCCCGGTTGCCGAAATTCAGTTGCCTTTGAATTTCGGGTGATCCCTCTTGAGCATGTATGCTTCTGCTACTTGTTCTACATCAGACTTTCTTCCGCAAACGGCGAAACGCTTTGACTCGGTGAGTTTCGCGGCATTCCGACTTCGATGCCCCGGTTGCCGAAATTCAGTTGCCTTTGAATTTCGGGTGATCCCTCTTGAGCATGTATGCTTCTGCTACTTGTTCTACATCAGACTTCTTCCGCAAACGGCGAAACGCTTTGACTCGGTGAGTTTCGCGGCATTCCGACTTCGATGCCCCGGTTGCCGAAATTCAGTTGCCTTTGAATTTCGGGTGATCCCTCTTGAGCATGTATGCTTCTGCTACTTGTTCTACATCAGACTTCTTCCGCAAACGGCGAAACGCTTTGACTCGGTGAGTTTCGCGGCATTCCGACTTCGATGCCCCGGTTGCCGAAATTCAGTTGCCTTTGAATTTCGGGTGATCCCTCTTGAGCATGTATGCTTCTGCTACTTGTTCTACATCAGACTTTCTTCCGCAAACGGCGAAACGCTTTGACTCGGTGAGTTTCGCGGCATTCCGACTTCGATGCCCCGGTTGCCGAAATTCAGTTGCCTTTGAATTTCGGGTGATCCCTCTTGAGCATGTATGCTTCTGCTACTTGTTCTACATCAGACTTTCTTCCGCAAACGGCGAAACGCTTTGACTCGGTGAGTTTCGCGGCATTCCGACTTCGATGCCCCGGTTGCCGAAATTCAGTTGCCTTTGAATTTCGGGTGATCCCTCTTGAGCATGTATGCTTCTGCTACTTGTTCTACATCAGACTTTCTTCCGCAAACGGCGAAACGCTTTGACTCGGTGAGTTTCGCGGCATTCCGACTTCGATGCCCCGGTTGCCGAAATTCAGTTGCCTTTGAATTTCGGGTGATCCCTCTTGAGCATGTATGCTTCTGCTACTTGTTCTACATCAGACTTTCTTCCGCAAACGGCGAAACGCTTTGACTCGGTGAGTTTCGCGGCATTCCGACTTCGATGCCCCGGTTGCCGAAATTCAGTTGCCTTTGAATTTCGGGTGATCCCTCTTGAGCATGTATGCTTCTGCTACTTGTTCTACATCAGACTTTCTTCCGCAAACGGCGAAACGCTTTGACTCGGTGAGTTTCGCGGCATTCCGACTTCGATGCCCCGGTTGCCGAAATTCAGTTGCCTTTGAATTTCGGGTGATCCCTCTTGAGCATGTATGCTTCTGCTACTTGTTCTACATCAGACTTTCTTCCGCAAACGGCGAAACGCTTTGACTCGGTGAGTTTCGCGGCATTCCGACTTCGATGCCCCGGTTGCCGAAATTCAGTTGCCTTTGAATTTCGGGTGATCCCTCTTGAGCATGTATGCTTCTGCTACTTGTTCTACATCAGACTTTCTTCCGCAAACGGCGAAACGCTTTGACTCGGTGAGTTTCGCGGCATTCCGACTTCGATGCCCCGGTTGCCGAAATTCAGTTGCCTTTGAATTTCGGGTGATCCCTCTTGAGCATGTATGCTTCTGCTACTTGTTCTACATCAGACTTTCTTCCGCAAACGGCGAAACGCTTTGACTCGGTGAGTTTCGCGGCATTCCGACTTCGATGCCCCGGTTGCCGAAATTCAGTTGCCTTTGAATTTCGGGTGATCCCTCTTGAGCATGTATGCTTCTGCTACTTGTTCTACATCAGACTTCTTCCGCAAACGGCGAAACGCTTTGACTCGGTGAGTTTCGCGGCATTCCGACTTCGATGCCCCGGTTGCCGAAATTCAGTTGCCTTTGAATTTCGGGTGATCCCTCTTGAGCATGTATGCTTCTGCTACTTGTTCTACATCAGACTTTCTTCCGCAAACGGCGAAACGCTTTGACTCGGTGAGTTTCGCGGCATTCCGACTTCGATGCCCCGGTTGCCGAAATTCAGTTGCCTTTGAATTTCGGGTGATCCCTCTTGAGCATGTATGCTTCTGCTACTTGTTCTACATCAGACTTTCTTCCGCAAACGGCGAAACGCTTTGACTCGGTGAGTTTCGCGGCATTCCGACTTCGATGCCCCGGTTGCCGAAATTCAGTTGCCTTTGAATTTCGGGTGATCCCTCTTGAGCATGTATGCTTCTGCTACTTGTTCTACATCAGACTTCTTCCGCAAACGGCGAAACGCTTTGACTCGGTGAGTTTCGCGGCATTCCGACTTCGATGCCCCGGTTGCCGAAATTCAGTTGCCTTTGAATTTCGGGTGATCCCTCTTGAGCATGTATGCTTCTGCTACTTGTTCTACATCAGACTTTCTTCCGCAAACGGCGAAACGCTTTGACTCGGTGAGTTTCGCGGCATTCCGACTTCGATGCCCCGGTTGCCGAAATTCAGTTGCCTTTGAATTTCGGGTGATCCCTCTTGAGCATGTATGCTTCTGCTACTTGTTCTACATCAGACTTTCTTCCGCAAACGGCGAAACGCTTTGACTCGGTGAGTTTCGCGGCATTCCGACTTCGATGCCCCGGTTGCCGAAATTCAGTTGCCTTTGAATTTCGGGTGATCCCTCTTGAGCATGTATGCTTCTGCTACTTGTTCTACATCAGACTTTCTTCCGCAAACGGCGAAACGCTTTGACTCGGTGAGTTTCGCGGCATTCCGACTTCGATGCCCCGGTTGCCGAAATTCAGTTGCCTTTGAATTTCGGGTGATCCCTCTTGAGCATGTATGCTTCTGCTACTTGTTCTACATCAGACTTCTTCCGCAAACGGCGAAACGCTTTGACTCGGTGAGTTTCGCGGCATTCCGACTTCGATGCCCCGGTTGCCGAAATTCAGTTGCCTTTGAATTTCGGGTGATCCCTCTTGAGCATGTATGCTTCTGCTACTTGTTCTACATCAGACTTTCTTCCGCAAACGGCGAAACGCTTTGACTCGGTGAGTTTCGCGGCATTCCGACTTCGATGCCCCGGTTGCCGAAATTCAGTTGCCTTTGAATTTCGGGTGATCCCTCTTGAGCATGTATGCTTCTGCTACTTGTTCTACATCAGACTTTCTTCCGCAAACGGCGAAACGCTTTGACTCGGTGAGTTTCGCGGCATTCCGACTTCGATGCCCCGGTTGCCGAAATTCAGTTGCCTTTGAATTTCGGGTGATCCCTCTTGAGCATGTATGCTTCTGCTACTTGTTCTACATCAGACTTTCTTCCGCAAACGGCGAAACGCTTTGACTCGGTGAGTTTCGCGGCATTCCGACTTCGATGCCCCGGTTGCCGAAATTCAGTTGCCTTTGAATTTCGGGTGATCCCTCTTGAGCATGTATGCTTCTGCTACTTGTTCTACATCAGACTTTCTTCCGCAAACGGCGAAACGCTTTGACTCGGTGAGTTTCGCGGCATTCCGACTTCGATGCCCCGGTTGCCGAAATTCAGTTGCCTTTGAATTTCGGGTGATCCCTCTTGAGCATGTATGCTTCTGCTACTTGTTCTACATCAGACTTCTTCCGCAAACGGCGAAACGCTTTGACTCGGTGAGTTTCGCGGCATTCCGACTTCGATGCCCCGGTTGCCGAAATTCAGTTGCCTTTGAATTTCGGGTGATCCCTCTTGAGCATGTATGCTTCTGCTACTTGTTCTACATCAGACTTCTTCCGCAAACGGCGAAACGCTTTGACTCGGTGAGTTTCGCGGCATTCCGACTTCGATGCCCCGGTTGCCGAAATTCAGTTGCCTTTGAATTTCGGGTGATCCCTCTTGAGCATGTATGCTTCTGCTACTTGTTCTACATCAGACTTTCTTCCGCAAACGGCGAAACGCTTTGACTCGGTGAGTTTCGCGGCATTCCGACTTCGATGCCCCGGTTGCCGAAATTCAGTTGCCTTTGAATTTCGGGTGATCCCTCTTGAGCATGTATGCTTCTGCTACTTGTTCTACATCAGACTTTCTTCCGCAAACGGCGAAACGCTTTGACTCGGTGAGTTTCGCGGCATTCCGACTTCGATGCCCCGGTTGCCGAAATTCAGTTGCCTTTGAATTTCGGGTGATCCCTCTTGAGCATGTATGCTTCTGCTACTTGTTCTACATCAGACTTCTTCCGCAAACGGCGAAACGCTTTGACTCGGTGAGTTTCGCGGCATTCCGACTTCGATGCCCCGGTTGCCGAAATTCAGTTGCCTTTGAATTTCGGGTGATCCCTCTTGAGCATGTATGCTTCTGCTACTTGTTCTACATCAGACTTTCTTCCGCAAACGGCGAAACGCTTTGACTCGGTGAGTTTCGCGGCATTCCGACTTCGATGCCCCGGTTGCCGAAATTCAGTTGCCTTTGAATTTCGGGTGATCCCTCTTGAGCATGTATGCTTCTGCTACTTGTTCTACATCAGACTTCTTCCGCAAACGGCGAAACGCTTTGACTCGGTGAGTTTCGCGGCATTCCGACTTCGATGCCCCGGTTGCCGAAATTCAGTTGCCTTTGAATTTCGGGTGATCCCTCTTGAGCATGTATGCTTCTGCTACTTGTTCTACATCAGACTTCTTCCGCAAACGGCGAAACGCTTTGACTCGGTGAGTTTCGCGGCATTCCGACTTCGATGCCCCGGTTGCCGAAATTCAGTTGCCTTTGAATTTCGGGTGATCCCTCTTGAGCATGTATGCTTCTGCTACTTGTTCTACATCAGACTTTCTTCCGCAAACGGCGAAACGCTTTGACTCGGTGAGTTTCGCGGCATTCCGACTTCGATGCCCCGGTTGCCGAAATTCAGTTGCCTTTGAATTTCGGGTGATCCCTCTTGAGCATGTATGCTTCTGCTACTTGTTCTACATCAGACTTCTTCCGCAAACGGCGAAACGCTTTGACTCGGTGAGTTTCGCGGCATTCCGACTTCGATGCCCCGGTTGCCGAAATTCAGTTGCCTTTGAATTTCGGGTGATCCCTCTTGAGCATGTATGCTTCTGCTACTTGTTCTACATCAGACTTCTTCCGCAAACGGCGAAACGCTTTGACTCGGTGAGTTTCGCGGCATTCCGACTTCGATGCCCCGGTTGCCGAAATTCAGTTGCCTTTGAATTTCGGGTGATCCCTCTTGAGCATGTATGCTTCTGCTACTTGTTCTACATCAGACTTTCTTCCGCAAACGGCGAAACGCTTTGACTCGGTGAGTTTCGCGGCATTCCGACTTCGATGCCCCGGTTGCCGAAATTCAGTTGCCTTTGAATTTCGGGTGATCCCTCTTGAGCATGTATGCTTCTGCTACTTGTTCTACATCAGACTTTCTTCCGCAAACGGCGAAACGCTTTGACTCGGTGAGTTTCGCGGCATTCCGACTTCGATGCCCCGGTTGCCGAAATTCAGTTGCCTTTGAATTTCGGGTGATCCCTCTTGAGCATGTATGCTTCTGCTACTTGTTCTACATCAGACTTTCTTCCGCAAACGGCGAAACGCTTTGACTCGGTGAGTTTCGCGGCATTCCGACTTCGATGCCCCGGTTGCCGAAATTCAGTTGCCTTTGAATTTCGGGTGATCCCTCTTGAGCATGTATGCTTCTGCTACTTGTTCTACATCAGACTTCTTCCGCAAACGGCGAAACGCTTTGACTCGGTGAGTTTCGCGGCATTCCGACTTCGATGCCCCGGTTGCCGAAATTCAGTTGCCTTTGAATTTCGGGTGATCCCTCTTGAGCATGTATGCTTCTGCTACTTGTTCTACATCAGACTTCTTCCGCAAACGGCGAAACGCTTTGACTCGGTGAGTTTCGCGGCATTCCGACTTCGATGCCCCGGTTGCCGAAATTCAGTTGCCTTTGAATTTCGGGTGATCCCTCTTGAGCATGTATGCTTCTGCTACTTGTTCTACATCAGACTTTCTTCCGCAAACGGCGAAACGCTTTGACTCGGTGAGTTTCGCGGCATTCCGACTTCGATGCCCCGGTTGCCGAAATTCAGTTGCCTTTGAATTTCGGGTGATCCCTCTTGAGCATGTATGCTTCTGCTACTTGTTCTACATCAGACTTTCTTCCGCAAACGGCGAAACGCTTTGACTCGGTGAGTTTCGCGGCATTCCGACTTCGATGCCCCGGTTGCCGAAATTCAGTTGCCTTTGAATTTCGGGTGATCCCTCTTGAGCATGTATGCTTCTGCTACTTGTTCTACATCAGACTTCTTCCGCAAACGGCGAAACGCTTTGACTCGGTGAGTTTCGCGGCATTCCGACTTCGATGCCCCGGTTGCCGAAATTCAGTTGCCTTTGAATTTCGGGTGATCCCTCTTGAGCATGTATGCTTCTGCTACTTGTTCTACATCAGACTTTCTTCCGCAAACGGCGAAACGCTTTGACTCGGTGAGTTTCGCGGCATTCCGACTTCGATGCCCCGGTTGCCGAAATTCAGTTGCCTTTGAATTTCGGGTGATCCCTCTTGAGCATGTATGCTTCTGCTACTTGTTCTACATCAGACTTCTTCCGCAAACGGCGAAACGCTTTGACTCGGTGAGTTTCGCGGCATTCCGACTTCGATGCCCCGGTTGCCGAAATTCAGTTGCCTTTGAATTTCGGGTGATCCCTCTTGAGCATGTATGCTTCTGCTACTTGTTCTACATCAGACTTTCTTCCGCAAACGGCGAAACGCTTTGACTCGGTGAGTTTCGCGGCATTCCGACTTCGATGCCCCGGTTGCCGAAATTCAGTTGCCTTTGAATTTCGGGTGATCCCTCTTGAGCATGTATGCTTCTGCTACTTGTTCTACATCAGACTTTCTTCCGCAAACGGCGAAACGCTTTGACTCGGTGAGTTTCGCGGCATTCCGACTTCGATGCCCCGGTTGCCGAAATTCAGTTGCCTTTGAATTTCGGGTGATCCCTCTTGAGCATGTATGCTTCTGCTACTTGTTCTACATCAGACTTTCTTCCGCAAACGGCGAAACGCTTTGACTCGGTGAGTTTCGCGGCATTCCGACTTCGATGCCCCGGTTGCCGAAATTCAGTTGCCTTTGAATTTCGGGTGATCCCTCTTGAGCATGTATGCTTCTGCTACTTGTTCTACATCAGACTTTCTTCCGCAAACGGCGAAACGCTTTGACTCGGTGAGTTTCGCGGCATTCCGACTTCGATGCCCCGGTTGCCGAAATTCAGTTGCCTTTGAATTTCGGGTGATCCCTCTTGAGCATGTATGCTTCTGCTACTTGTTCTACATCAGACTTCTTCCGCAAACGGCGAAACGCTTTGACTCGGTGAGTTTCGCGGCATTCCGACTTCGATGCCCCGGTTGCCGAAATTCAGTTGCCTTTGAATTTCGGGTGATCCCTCTTGAGCATGTATGCTTCTGCTACTTGTTCTACATCAGACTTTCTTCCGCAAACGGCGAAACGCTTTGACTCGGTGAGTTTCGCGGCATTCCGACTTCGATGCCCCGGTTGCCGAAATTCAGTTGCCTTTGAATTTCGGGTGATCCCTCTTGAGCATGTATGCTTCTGCTACTTGTTCTACATCAGACTTTCTTCCGCAAACGGCGAAACGCTTTGACTCGGTGAGTTTCGCGGCATTCCGACTTCGATGCCCCGGTTGCCGAAATTCAGTTGCCTTTGAATTTCGGGTGATCCCTCTTGAGCATGTATGCTTCTGCTACTTGTTCTACATCAGACTTTCTTCCGCAAACGGCGAAACGCTTTGACTCGGTGAGTTTCGCGGCATTCCGACTTCGATGCCCCGGTTGCCGAAATTCAGTTGCCTTTGAATTTCGGGTGATCCCTCTTGAGCATGTATGCTTCTGCTACTTGTTCTACATCAGACTTTCTTCCGCAAACGGCGAAACGCTTTGACTCGGTGAGTTTCGCGGCATTCCGACTTCGATGCCCCGGTTGCCGAAATTCAGTTGCCTTTGAATTTCGGGTGATCCCTCTTGAGCATGTATGCTTCTGCTACTTGTTCTACATCAGACTTTCTTCCGCAAACGGCGAAACGCTTTGACTCGGTGAGTTTCGCGGCATTCCGACTTCGATGCCCCGGTTGCCGAAATTCAGTTGCCTTTGAATTTCGGGTGATCCCTCTTGAGCATGTATGCTTCTGCTACTTGTTCTACATCAGACTTTCTTCCGCAAACGGCGAAACGCTTTGACTCGGTGAGTTTCGCGGCATTCCGACTTCGATGCCCCGGTTGCCGAAATTCAGTTGCCTTTGAATTTCGGGTGATCCCTCTTGAGCATGTATGCTTCTGCTACTTGTTCTACATCAGACTTCTTCCGCAAACGGCGAAACGCTTTGACTCGGTGAGTTTCGCGGCATTCCGACTTCGATGCCCCGGTTGCCGAAATTCAGTTGCCTTTGAATTTCGGGTGATCCCTCTTGAGCATGTATGCTTCTGCTACTTGTTCTACATCAGACTTTCTTCCGCAAACGGCGAAACGCTTTGACTCGGTGAGTTTCGCGGCATTCCGACTTCGATGCCCCGGTTGCCGAAATTCAGTTGCCTTTGAATTTCGGGTGATCCCTCTTGAGCATGTATGCTTCTGCTACTTGTTCTACATCAGACTTCTTCCGCAAACGGCGAAACGCTTTGACTCGGTGAGTTTCGCGGCATTCCGACTTCGATGCCCCGGTTGCCGAAATTCAGTTGCCTTTGAATTTCGGGTGATCCCTCTTGAGCATGTATGCTTCTGCTACTTGTTCTACATCAGACTTCTTCCGCAAACGGCGAAACGCTTTGACTCGGTGAGTTTCGCGGCATTCCGACTTCGATGCCCCGGTTGCCGAAATTCAGTTGCCTTTGAATTTCGGGTGATCCCTCTTGAGCATGTATGCTTCTGCTACTTGTTCTACATCAGACTTTCTTCCGCAAACGGCGAAACGCTTTGACTCGGTGAGTTTCGCGGCATTCCGACTTCGATGCCCCGGTTGCCGAAATTCAGTTGCCTTTGAATTTCGGGTGATCCCTCTTGAGCATGTATGCTTCTGCTACTTGTTCTACATCAGACTTTCTTCCGCAAACGGCGAAACGCTTTGACTCGGTGAGTTTCGCGGCATTCCGACTTCGATGCCCCGGTTGCCGAAATTCAGTTGCCTTTGAATTTCGGGTGATCCCTCTTGAGCATGTATGCTTCTGCTACTTGTTCTACATCAGACTTTCTTCCGCAAACGGCGAAACGCTTTGACTCGGTGAGTTTCGCGGCATTCCGACTTCGATGCCCCGGTTGCCGAAATTCAGTTGCCTTTGAATTTCGGGTGATCCCTCTTGAGCATGTATGCTTCTGCTACTTGTTCTACATCAGACTTTCTTCCGCAAACGGCGAAACGCTTTGACTCGGTGAGTTTCGCGGCATTCCGACTTCGATGCCCCGGTTGCCGAAATTCAGTTGCCTTTGAATTTCGGGTGATCCCTCTTGAGCATGTATGCTTCTGCTACTTGTTCTACATCAGACTTCTTCCGCAAACGGCGAAACGCTTTGACTCGGTGAGTTTCGCGGCATTCCGACTTCGATGCCCCGGTTGCCGAAATTCAGTTGCCTTTGAATTTCGGGTGATCCCTCTTGAGCATGTATGCTTCTGCTACTTGTTCTACATCAGACTTTCTTCCGCAAACGGCGAAACGCTTTGACTCGGTGAGTTTCGCGGCATTCCGACTTCGATGCCCCGGTTGCCGAAATTCAGTTGCCTTTGAATTTCGGGTGATCCCTCTTGAGCATGTATGCTTCTGCTACTTGTTCTACATCAGACTTCTTCCGCAAACGGCGAAACGCTTTGACTCGGTGAGTTTCGCGGCATTCCGACTTCGATGCCCCGGTTGCCGAAATTCAGTTGCCTTTGAATTTCGGGTGATCCCTCTTGAGCATGTATGCTTCTGCTACTTGTTCTACATCAGACTTCTTCCGCAAACGGCGAAACGCTTTGACTCGGTGAGTTTCGCGGCATTCCGACTTCGATGCCCCGGTTGCCGAAATTCAGTTGCCTTTGAATTTCGGGTGATCCCTCTTGAGCATGTATGCTTCTGCTACTTGTTCTACATCAGACTTTCTTCCGCAAACGGCGAAACGCTTTGACTCGGTGAGTTTCGCGGCATTCCGACTTCGATGCCCCGGTTGCCGAAATTCAGTTGCCTTTGAATTTCGGGTGATCCCTCTTGAGCATGTATGCTTCTGCTACTTGTTCTACATCAGACTTTCTTCCGCAAACGGCGAAACGCTTTGACTCGGTGAGTTTCGCGGCATTCCGACTTCGATGCCCCGGTTGCCGAAATTCAGTTGCCTTTGAATTTCGGGTGATCCCTCTTGAGCATGTATGCTTCTGCTACTTGTTCTACATCAGACTTCTTCCGCAAACGGCGAAACGCTTTGACTCGGTGAGTTTCGCGGCATTCCGACTTCGATGCCCCGGTTGCCGAAATTCAGTTGCCTTTGAATTTCGGGTGATCCCTCTTGAGCATGTATGCTTCTGCTACTTGTTCTACATCAGACTTCTTCCGCAAACGGCGAAACGCTTTGACTCGGTGAGTTTCGCGGCATTCCGACTTCGATGCCCCGGTTGCCGAAATTCAGTTGCCTTTGAATTTCGGGTGATCCCTCTTGAGCATGTATGCTTCTGCTACTTGTTCTACATCAGACTTCTTCCGCAAACGGCGAAACGCTTTGACTCGGTGAGTTTCGCGGCATTCCGACTTCGATGCCCCGGTTGCCGAAATTCAGTTGCCTTTGAATTTCGGGTGATCCCTCTTGAGCATGTATGCTTCTGCTACTTGTTCTACATCAGACTTTCTTCCGCAAACGGCGAAACGCTTTGACTCGGTGAGTTTCGCGGCATTCCGACTTCGATGCCCCGGTTGCCGAAATTCAGTTGCCTTTGAATTTCGGGTGATCCCTCTTGAGCATGTATGCTTCTGCTACTTGTTCTACATCAGACTTTCTTCCGCAAACGGCGAAACGCTTTGACTCGGTGAGTTTCGCGGCATTCCGACTTCGATGCCCCGGTTGCCGAAATTCAGTTGCCTTTGAATTTCGGGTGATCCCTCTTGAGCATGTATGCTTCTGCTACTTGTTCTACATCAGACTTTCTTCCGCAAACGGCGAAACGCTTTGACTCGGTGAGTTTCGCGGCATTCCGACTTCGATGCCCCGGTTGCCGAAATTCAGTTGCCTTTGAATTTCGGGTGATCCCTCTTGAGCATGTATGCTTCTGCTACTTGTTCTACATCAGACTTTCTTCCGCAAACGGCGAAACGCTTTGACTCGGTGAGTTTCGCGGCATTCCGACTTCGATGCCCCGGTTGCCGAAATTCAGTTGCCTTTGAATTTCGGGTGATCCCTCTTGAGCATGTATGCTTCTGCTACTTGTTCTACATCAGACTTTCTTCCGCAAACGGCGAAACGCTTTGACTCGGTGAGTTTCGCGGCATTCCGACTTCGATGCCCCGGTTGCCGAAATTCAGTTGCCTTTGAATTTCGGGTGATCCCTCTTGAGCATGTATGCTTCTGCTACTTGTTCTACATCAGACTTCTTCCGCAAACGGCGAAACGCTTTGACTCGGTGAGTTTCGCGGCATTCCGACTTCGATGCCCCGGTTGCCGAAATTCAGTTGCCTTTGAATTTCGGGTGATCCCTCTTGAGCATGTATGCTTCTGCTACTTGTTCTACATCAGACTTCTTCCGCAAACGGCGAAACGCTTTGACTCGGTGAGTTTCGCGGCATTCCGACTTCGATGCCCCGGTTGCCGAAATTCAGTTGCCTTTGAATTTCGGGTGATCCCTCTTGAGCATGTATGCTTCTGCTACTTGTTCTACATCAGACTTCTTCCGCAAACGGCGAAACGCTTTGACTCGGTGAGTTTCGCGGCATTCCGACTTCGATGCCCCGGTTGCCGAAATTCAGTTGCCTTTGAATTTCGGGTGATCCCTCTTGAGCATGTATGCTTCTGCTACTTGTTCTACATCAGACTTCTTCCGCAAACGGCGAAACGCTTTGACTCGGTGAGTTTCGCGGCATTCCGACTTCGATGCCCCGGTTGCCGAAATTCAGTTGCCTTTGAATTTCGGGTGATCCCTCTTGAGCATGTATGCTTCTGCTACTTGTTCTACATCAGACTTCTTCCGCAAACGGCGAAACGCTTTGACTCGGTGAGTTTCGCGGCATTCCGACTTCGATGCCCCGGTTGCCGAAATTCAGTTGCCTTTGAATTTCGGGTGATCCCTCTTGAGCATGTATGCTTCTGCTACTTGTTCTACATCAGACTTTCTTCCGCAAACGGCGAAACGCTTTGACTCGGTGAGTTTCGCGGCATTCCGACTTCGATGCCCCGGTTGCCGAAATTCAGTTGCCTTTGAATTTCGGGTGATCCCTCTTGAGCATGTATGCTTCTGCTACTTGTTCTACATCAGACTTTCTTCCGCAAACGGCGAAACGCTTTGACTCGGTGAGTTTCGCGGCATTCCGACTTCGATGCCCCGGTTGCCGAAATTCAGTTGCCTTTGAATTTCGGGTGATCCCTCTTGAGCATGTATGCTTCTGCTACTTGTTCTACATCAGACTTCTTCCGCAAACGGCGAAACGCTTTGACTCGGTGAGTTTCGCGGCATTCCGACTTCGATGCCCCGGTTGCCGAAATTCAGTTGCCTTTGAATTTCGGGTGATCCCTCTTGAGCATGTATGCTTCTGCTACTTGTTCTACATCAGACTTCTTCCGCAAACGGCGAAACGCTTTGACTCGGTGAGTTTCGCGGCATTCCGACTTCGATGCCCCGGTTGCCGAAATTCAGTTGCCTTTGAATTTCGGGTGATCCCTCTTGAGCATGTATGCTTCTGCTACTTGTTCTACATCAGACTTCTTCCGCAAACGGCGAAACGCTTTGACTCGGTGAGTTTCGCGGCATTCCGACTTCGATGCCCCGGTTGCCGAAATTCAGTTGCCTTTGAATTTCGGGTGATCCCTCTTGAGCATGTATGCTTCTGCTACTTGTTCTACATCAGACTTCTTCCGCAAACGGCGAAACGCTTTGACTCGGTGAGTTTCGCGGCATTCCGACTTCGATGCCCCGGTTGCCGAAATTCAGTTGCCTTTGAATTTCGGGTGATCCCTCTTGAGCATGTATGCTTCTGCTACTTGTTCTACATCAGACTTCTTCCGCAAACGGCGAAACGCTTTGACTCGGTGAGTTTCGCGGCATTCCGACTTCGATGCCCCGGTTGCCGAAATTCAGTTGCCTTTGAATTTCGGGTGATCCCTCTTGAGCATGTATGCTTCTGCTACTTGTTCTACATCAGACTTCTTCCGCAAACGGCGAAACGCTTTGACTCGGTGAGTTTCGCGGCATTCCGACTTCGATGCCCCGGTTGCCGAAATTCAGTTGCCTTTGAATTTCGGGTGATCCCTCTTGAGCATGTATGCTTCTGCTACTTGTTCTACATCAGACTTTCTTCCGCAAACGGCGAAACGCTTTGACTCGGTGAGTTTCGCGGCATTCCGACTTCGATGCCCCGGTTGCCGAAATTCAGTTGCCTTTGAATTTCGGGTGATCCCTCTTGAGCATGTATGCTTCTGCTACTTGTTCTACATCAGACTTTCTTCCGCAAACGGCGAAACGCTTTGACTCGGTGAGTTTCGCGGCATTCCGACTTCGATGCCCCGGTTGCCGAAATTCAGTTGCCTTTGAATTTCGGGTGATCCCTCTTGAGCATGTATGCTTCTGCTACTTGTTCTACATCAGACTTCTTCCGCAAACGGCGAAACGCTTTGACTCGGTGAGTTTCGCGGCATTCCGACTTCGATGCCCCGGTTGCCGAAATTCAGTTGCCTTTGAATTTCGGGTGATCCCTCTTGAGCATGTATGCTTCTGCTACTTGTTCTACATCAGACTTTCTTCCGCAAACGGCGAAACGCTTTGACTCGGTGAGTTTCGCGGCATTCCGACTTCGATGCCCCGGTTGCCGAAATTCAGTTGCCTTTGAATTTCGGGTGATCCCTCTTGAGCATGTATGCTTCTGCTACTTGTTCTACATCAGACTTCTTCCGCAAACGGCGAAACGCTTTGACTCGGTGAGTTTCGCGGCATTCCGACTTCGATGCCCCGGTTGCCGAAATTCAGTTGCCTTTGAATTTCGGGTGATCCCTCTTGAGCATGTATGCTTCTGCTACTTGTTCTACATCAGACTTCTTCCGCAAACGGCGAAACGCTTTGACTCGGTGAGTTTCGCGGCATTCCGACTTCGATGCCCCGGTTGCCGAAATTCAGTTGCCTTTGAATTTCGGGTGATCCCTCTTGAGCATGTATGCTTCTGCTACTTGTTCTACATCAGACTTCTTCCGCAAACGGCGAAACGCTTTGACTCGGTGAGTTTCGCGGCATTCCGACTTCGATGCCCCGGTTGCCGAAATTCAGTTGCCTTTGAATTTCGGGTGATCCCTCTTGAGCATGTATGCTTCTGCTACTTGTTCTACATCAGACTTCTTCCGCAAACGGCGAAACGCTTTGACTCGGTGAGTTTCGCGGCATTCCGACTTCGATGCCCCGGTTGCCGAAATTCAGTTGCCTTTGAATTTCGGGTGATCCCTCTTGAGCATGTATGCTTCTGCTACTTGTTCTACATCAGACTTCTTCCGCAAACGGCGAAACGCTTTGACTCGGTGAGTTTCGCGGCATTCCGACTTCGATGCCCCGGTTGCCGAAATTCAGTTGCCTTTGAATTTCGGGTGATCCCTCTTGAGCATGTATGCTTCTGCTACTTGTTCTACATCAGACTTCTTCCGCAAACGGCGAAACGCTTTGACTCGGTGAGTTTCGCGGCATTCCGACTTCGATGCCCCGGTTGCCGAAATTCAGTTGCCTTTGAATTTCGGGTGATCCCTCTTGAGCATGTATGCTTCTGCTACTTGTTCTACATCAGACTTCTTCCGCAAACGGCGAAACGCTTTGACTCGGTGAGTTTCGCGGCATTCCGACTTCGATGCCCCGGTTGCCGAAATTCAGTTGCCTTTGAATTTCGGGTGATCCCTCTTGAGCATGTATGCTTCTGCTACTTGTTCTACATCAGACTTCTTCCGCAAACGGCGAAACGCTTTGACTCGGTGAGTTTCGCGGCATTCCGACTTCGATGCCCCGGTTGCCGAAATTCAGTTGCCTTTGAATTTCGGGTGATCCCTCTTGAGCATGTATGCTTCTGCTACTTGTTCTACATCAGACTTCTTCCGCAAACGGCGAAACGCTTTGACTCGGTGAGTTTCGCGGCATTCCGACTTCGATGCCCCGGTTGCCGAAATTCAGTTGCCTTTGAATTTCGGGTGATCCCTCTTGAGCATGTATGCTTCTGCTACTTGTTCTACATCAGACTTCTTCCGCAAACGGCGAAACGCTTTGACTCGGTGAGTTTCGCGGCATTCCGACTTCGATGCCCCGGTTGCCGAAATTCAGTTGCCTTTGAATTTCGGGTGATCCCTCTTGAGCATGTATGCTTCTGCTACTTGTTCTACATCAGACTTCTTCCGCAAACGGCGAAACGCTTTGACTCGGTGAGTTTCGCGGCATTCCGACTTCGATGCCCCGGTTGCCGAAATTCAGTTGCCTTTGAATTTCGGGTGATCCCTCTTGAGCATGTATGCTTCTGCTACTTGTTCTACATCAGACTTCTTCCGCAAACGGCGAAACGCTTTGACTCGGTGAGTTTCGCGGCATTCCGACTTCGATGCCCCGGTTGCCGAAATTCAGTTGCCTTTGAATTTCGGGTGATCCCTCTTGAGCATGTATGCTTCTGCTACTTGTTCTACATCAGACTTCTTCCGCAAACGGCGAAACGCTTTGACTCGGTGAGTTTCGCGGCATTCCGACTTCGATGCCCCGGTTGCCGAAATTCAGTTGCCTTTGAATTTCGGGTGATCCCTCTTGAGCATGTATGCTTCTGCTACTTGTTCTACATCAGACTTCTTCCGCAAACGGCGAAACGCTTTGACTCGGTGAGTTTCGCGGCATTCCGACTTCGATGCCCCGGTTGCCGAAATTCAGTTGCCTTTGAATTTCGGGTGATCCCTCTTGAGCATGTATGCTTCTGCTACTTGTTCTACATCAGACTTCTTCCGCAAACGGCGAAACGCTTTGACTCGGTGAGTTTCGCGGCATTCCGACTTCGATGCCCCGGTTGCCGAAATTCAGTTGCCTTTGAATTTCGGGTGATCCCTCTTGAGCATGTATGCTTCTGCTACTTGTTCTACATCAGACTTCTTCCGCAAACGGCGAAACGCTTTGACTCGGTGAGTTTCGCGGCATTCCGACTTCGATGCCCCGGTTGCCGAAATTCAGTTGCCTTTGAATTTCGGGTGATCCCTCTTGAGCATGTATGCTTCTGCTACTTGTTCTACATCAGACTTCTTCCGCAAACGGCGAAACGCTTTGACTCGGTGAGTTTCGCGGCATTCCGACTTCGATGCCCCGGTTGCCGAAATTCAGTTGCCTTTGAATTTCGGGTGATCCCTCTTGAGCATGTATGCTTCTGCTACTTGTTCTACATCAGACTTCTTCCGCAAACGGCGAAACGCTTTGACTCGGTGAGTTTCGCGGCATTCCGACTTCGATGCCCCGGTTGCCGAAATTCAGTTGCCTTTGAATTTCGGGTGATCCCTCTTGAGCATGTATGCTTCTGCTACTTGTTCTACATCAGACTTCTTCCGCAAACGGCGAAACGCTTTGACTCGGTGAGTTTCGCGGCATTCCGACTTCGATGCCCCGGTTGCCGAAATTCAGTTGCCTTTGAATTTCGGGTGATCCCTCTTGAGCATGTATGCTTCTGCTACTTGTTCTACATCAGACTTCTTCCGCAAACGGCGAAACGCTTTGACTCGGTGAGTTTCGCGGCATTCCGACTTCGATGCCCCGGTTGCCGAAATTCAGTTGCCTTTGAATTTCGGGTGATCCCTCTTGAGCATGTATGCTTCTGCTACTTGTTCTACATCAGACTTCTTCCGCAAACGGCGAAACGCTTTGACTCGGTGAGTTTCGCGGCATTCCGACTTCGATGCCCCGGTTGCCGAAATTCAGTTGCCTTTGAATTTCGGGTGATCCCTCTTGAGCATGTATGCTTCTGCTACTTGTTCTACATCAGACTTCTTCCGCAAACGGCGAAACGCTTTGACTCGGTGAGTTTCGCGGCATTCCGACTTCGATGCCCCGGTTGCCGAAATTCAGTTGCCTTTGAATTTCGGGTGATCCCTCTTGAGCATGTATGCTTCTGCTACTTGTTCTACATCAGACTTCTTCCGCAAACGGCGAAACGCTTTGACTCGGTGAGTTTCGCGGCATTCCGACTTCGATGCCCCGGTTGCCGAAATTCAGTTGCCTTTGAATTTCGGGTGATCCCTCTTGAGCATGTATGCTTCTGCTACTTGTTCTACATCAGACTTCTTCCGCAAACGGCGAAACGCTTTGACTCGGTGAGTTTCGCGGCATTCCGACTTCGATGCCCCGGTTGCCGAAATTCAGTTGCCTTTGAATTTCGGGTGATCCCTCTTGAGCATGTATGCTTCTGCTACTTGTTCTACATCAGACTTCTTCCGCAAACGGCGAAACGCTTTGACTCGGTGAGTTTCGCGGCATTCCGACTTCGATGCCCCGGTTGCCGAAATTCAGTTGCCTTTGAATTTCGGGTGATCCCTCTTGAGCATGTATGCTTCTGCTACTTGTTCTACATCAGACTTCTTCCGCAAACGGCGAAACGCTTTGACTCGGTGAGTTTCGCGGCATTCCGACTTCGATGCCCCGGTTGCCGAAATTCAGTTGCCTTTGAATTTCGGGTGATCCCTCTTGAGCATGTATGCTTCTGCTACTTGTTCTACATCAGACTTCTTCCGCAAACGGCGAAACGCTTTGACTCGGTGAGTTTCGCGGCATTCCGACTTCGATGCCCCGGTTGCCGAAATTCAGTTGCCTTTGAATTTCGGGTGATCCCTCTTGAGCATGTATGCTTCTGCTACTTGTTCTACATCAGACTTCTTCCGCAAACGGCGAAACGCTTTGACTCGGTGAGTTTCGCGGCATTCCGACTTCGATGCCCCGGTTGCCGAAATTCAGTTGCCTTTGAATTTCGGGTGATCCCTCTTGAGCATGTATGCTTCTGCTACTTGTTCTACATCAGACTTCTTCCGCAAACGGCGAAACGCTTTGACTCGGTGAGTTTCGCGGCATTCCGACTTCGATGCCCCGGTTGCCGAAATTCAGTTGCCTTTGAATTTCGGGTGATCCCTCTTGAGCATGTATGCTTCTGCTACTTGTTCTACATCAGACTTCTTCCGCAAACGGCGAAACGCTTTGACTCGGTGAGTTTCGCGGCATTCCGACTTCGATGCCCCGGTTGCCGAAATTCAGTTGCCTTTGAATTTCGGGTGATCCCTCTTGAGCATGTATGCTTCTGCTACTTGTTCTACATCAGACTTCTTCCGCAAACGGCGAAACGCTTTGACTCGGTGAGTTTCGCGGCATTCCGACTTCGATGCCCCGGTTGCCGAAATTCAGTTGCCTTTGAATTTCGGGTGATCCCTCTTGAGCATGTATGCTTCTGCTACTTGTTCTACATCAGACTTCTTCCGCAAACGGCGAAACGCTTTGACTCGGTGAGTTTCGCGGCATTCCGACTTCGATGCCCCGGTTGCCGAAATTCAGTTGCCTTTGAATTTCGGGTGATCCCTCTTGAGCATGTATGCTTCTGCTACTTGTTCTACATCAGACTTCTTCCGCAAACGGCGAAACGCTTTGACTCGGTGAGTTTCGCGGCATTCCGACTTCGATGCCCCGGTTGCCGAAATTCAGTTGCCTTTGAATTTCGGGTGATCCCTCTTGAGCATGTATGCTTCTGCTACTTGTTCTACATCAGACTTCTTCCGCAAACGGCGAAACGCTTTGACTCGGTGAGTTTCGCGGCATTCCGACTTCGATGCCCCGGTTGCCGAAATTCAGTTGCCTTTGAATTTCGGGTGATCCCTCTTGAGCATGTATGCTTCTGCTACTTGTTCTACATCAGACTTCTTCCGCAAACGGCGAAACGCTTTGACTCGGTGAGTTTCGCGGCATTCCGACTTCGATGCCCCGGTTGCCGAAATTCAGTTGCCTTTGAATTTCGGGTGATCCCTCTTGAGCATGTATGCTTCTGCTACTTGTTCTACATCAGACTTCTTCCGCAAACGGCGAAACGCTTTGACTCGGTGAGTTTCGCGGCATTCCGACTTCGATGCCCCGGTTGCCGAAATTCAGTTGCCTTTGAATTTCGGGTGATCCCTCTTGAGCATGTATGCTTCTGCTACTTGTTCTACATCAGACTTCTTCCGCAAACGGCGAAACGCTTTGACTCGGTGAGTTTCGCGGCATTCCGACTTCGATGCCCCGGTTGCCGAAATTCAGTTGCCTTTGAATTTCGGGTGATCCCTCTTGAGCATGTATGCTTCTGCTACTTGTTCTACATCAGACTTCTTCCGCAAACGGCGAAACGCTTTGACTCGGTGAGTTTCGCGGCATTCCGACTTCGATGCCCCGGTTGCCGAAATTCAGTTGCCTTTGAATTTCGGGTGATCCCTCTTGAGCATGTATGCTTCTGCTACTTGTTCTACATCAGACTTCTTCCGCAAACGGCGAAACGCTTTGACTCGGTGAGTTTCGCGGCATTCCGACTTCGATGCCCCGGTTGCCGAAATTCAGTTGCCTTTGAATTTCGGGTGATCCCTCTTGAGCATGTATGCTTCTGCTACTTGTTCTACATCAGACTTCTTCCGCAAACGGCGAAACGCTTTGACTCGGTGAGTTTCGCGGCATTCCGACTTCGATGCCCCGGTTGCCGAAATTCAGTTGCCTTTGAATTTCGGGTGATCCCTCTTGAGCATGTATGCTTCTGCTACTTGTTCTACATCAGACTTCTTCCGCAAACGGCGAAACGCTTTGACTCGGTGAGTTTCGCGGCATTCCGACTTCGATGCCCCGGTTGCCGAAATTCAGTTGCCTTTGAATTTCGGGTGATCCCTCTTGAGCATGTATGCTTCTGCTACTTGTTCTACATCAGACTTCTTCCGCAAACGGCGAAACGCTTTGACTCGGTGAGTTTCGCGGCATTCCGACTTCGATGCCCCGGTTGCCGAAATTCAGTTGCCTTTGAATTTCGGGTGATCCCTCTTGAGCATGTATGCTTCTGCTACTTGTTCTACATCAGACTTCTTCCGCAAACGGCGAAACGCTTTGACTCGGTGAGTTTCGCGGCATTCCGACTTCGATGCCCCGGTTGCCGAAATTCAGTTGCCTTTGAATTTCGGGTGATCCCTCTTGAGCATGTATGCTTCTGCTACTTGTTCTACATCAGACTTCTTCCGCAAACGGCGAAACGCTTTGACTCGGTGAGTTTCGCGGCATTCCGACTTCGATGCCCCGGTTGCCGAAATTCAGTTGCCTTTGAATTTCGGGTGATCCCTCTTGAGCATGTATGCTTCTGCTACTTGTTCTACATCAGACTTCTTCCGCAAACGGCGAAACGCTTTGACTCGGTGAGTTTCGCGGCATTCCGACTTCGATGCCCCGGTTGCCGAAATTCAGTTGCCTTTGAATTTCGGGTGATCCCTCTTGAGCATGTATGCTTCTGCTACTTGTTCTACATCAGACTTCTTCCGCAAACGGCGAAACGCTTTGACTCGGTGAGTTTCGCGGCATTCCGACTTCGATGCCCCGGTTGCCGAAATTCAGTTGCCTTTGAATTTCGGGTGATCCCTCTTGAGCATGTATGCTTCTGCTACTTGTTCTACATCAGACTTCTTCCGCAAACGGCGAAACGCTTTGACTCGGTGAGTTTCGCGGCATTCCGACTTCGATGCCCCGGTTGCCGAAATTCAGTTGCCTTTGAATTTCGGGTGATCCCTCTTGAGCATGTATGCTTCTGCTACTTGTTCTACATCAGACTTCTTCCGCAAACGGCGAAACGCTTTGACTCGGTGAGTTTCGCGGCATTCCGACTTCGATGCCCCGGTTGCCGAAATTCAGTTGCCTTTGAATTTCGGGTGATCCCTCTTGAGCATGTATGCTTCTGCTACTTGTTCTACATCAGACTTCTTCCGCAAACGGCGAAACGCTTTGACTCGGTGAGTTTCGCGGCATTCCGACTTCGATGCCCCGGTTGCCGAAATTCAGTTGCCTTTGAATTTCGGGTGATCCCTCTTGAGCATGTATGCTTCTGCTACTTGTTCTACATCAGACTTCTTCCGCAAACGGCGAAACGCTTTGACTCGGTGAGTTTCGCGGCATTCCGACTTCGATGCCCCGGTTGCCGAAATTCAGTTGCCTTTGAATTTCGGGTGATCCCTCTTGAGCATGTATGCTTCTGCTACTTGTTCTACATCAGACTTCTTCCGCAAACGGCGAAACGCTTTGACTCGGTGAGTTTCGCGGCATTCCGACTTCGATGCCCCGGTTGCCGAAATTCAGTTGCCTTTGAATTTCGGGTGATCCCTCTTGAGCATGTATGCTTCTGCTACTTGTTCTACATCAGACTTCTTCCGCAAACGGCGAAACGCTTTGACTCGGTGAGTTTCGCGGCATTCCGACTTCGATGCCCCGGTTGCCGAAATTCAGTTGCCTTTGAATTTCGGGTGATCCCTCTTGAGCATGTATGCTTCTGCTACTTGTTCTACATCAGACTTCTTCCGCAAACGGCGAAACGCTTTGACTCGGTGAGTTTCGCGGCATTCCGACTTCGATGCCCCGGTTGCCGAAATTCAGTTGCCTTTGAATTTCGGGTGATCCCTCTTGAGCATGTATGCTTCTGCTACTTGTTCTACATCAGACTTCTTCCGCAAACGGCGAAACGCTTTGACTCGGTGAGTTTCGCGGCATTCCGACTTCGATGCCCCGGTTGCCGAAATTCAGTTGCCTTTGAATTTCGGGTGATCCCTCTTGAGCATGTATGCTTCTGCTACTTGTTCTACATCAGACTTCTTCCGCAAACGGCGAAACGCTTTGACTCGGTGAGTTTCGCGGCATTCCGACTTCGATGCCCCGGTTGCCGAAATTCAGTTGCCTTTGAATTTCGGGTGATCCCTCTTGAGCATGTATGCTTCTGCTACTTGTTCTACATCAGACTTCTTCCGCAAACGGCGAAACGCTTTGACTCGGTGAGTTTCGCGGCATTCCGACTTCGATGCCCCGGTTGCCGAAATTCAGTTGCCTTTGAATTTCGGGTGATCCCTCTTGAGCATGTATGCTTCTGCTACTTGTTCTACATCAGACTTCTTCCGCAAACGGCGAAACGCTTTGACTCGGTGAGTTTCGCGGCATTCCGACTTCGATGCCCCGGTTGCCGAAATTCAGTTGCCTTTGAATTTCGGGTGATCCCTCTTGAGCATGTATGCTTCTGCTACTTGTTCTACATCAGACTTCTTCCGCAAACGGCGAAACGCTTTGACTCGGTGAGTTTCGCGGCATTCCGACTTCGATGCCCCGGTTGCCGAAATTCAGTTGCCTTTGAATTTCGGGTGATCCCTCTTGAGCATGTATGCTTCTGCTACTTGTTCTACATCAGACTTCTTCCGCAAACGGCGAAACGCTTTGACTCGGTGAGTTTCGCGGCATTCCGACTTCGATGCCCCGGTTGCCGAAATTCAGTTGCCTTTGAATTTCGGGTGATCCCTCTTGAGCATGTATGCTTCTGCTACTTGTTCTACATCAGACTTCTTCCGCAAACGGCGAAACGCTTTGACTCGGTGAGTTTCGCGGCATTCCGACTTCGATGCCCCGGTTGCCGAAATTCAGTTGCCTTTGAATTTCGGGTGATCCCTCTTGAGCATGTATGCTTCTGCTACTTGTTCTACATCAGACTTCTTCCGCAAACGGCGAAACGCTTTGACTCGGTGAGTTTCGCGGCATTCCGACTTCGATGCCCCGGTTGCCGAAATTCAGTTGCCTTTGAATTTCGGGTGATCCCTCTTGAGCATGTATGCTTCTGCTACTTGTTCTACATCAGACTTCTTCCGCAAACGGCGAAACGCTTTGACTCGGTGAGTTTCGCGGCATTCCGACTTCGATGCCCCGGTTGCCGAAATTCAGTTGCCTTTGAATTTCGGGTGATCCCTCTTGAGCATGTATGCTTCTGCTACTTGTTCTACATCAGACTTCTTCCGCAAACGGCGAAACGCTTTGACTCGGTGAGTTTCGCGGCATTCCGACTTCGATGCCCCGGTTGCCGAAATTCAGTTGCCTTTGAATTTCGGGTGATCCCTCTTGAGCATGTATGCTTCTGCTACTTGTTCTACATCAGACTTCTTCCGCAAACGGCGAAACGCTTTGACTCGGTGAGTTTCGCGGCATTCCGACTTCGATGCCCCGGTTGCCGAAATTCAGTTGCCTTTGAATTTCGGGTGATCCCTCTTGAGCATGTATGCTTCTGCTACTTGTTCTACATCAGACTTCTTCCGCAAACGGCGAAACGCTTTGACTCGGTGAGTTTCGCGGCATTCCGACTTCGATGCCCCGGTTGCCGAAATTCAGTTGCCTTTGAATTTCGGGTGATCCCTCTTGAGCATGTATGCTTCTGCTACTTGTTCTACATCAGACTTCTTCCGCAAACGGCGAAACGCTTTGACTCGGTGAGTTTCGCGGCATTCCGACTTCGATGCCCCGGTTGCCGAAATTCAGTTGCCTTTGAATTTCGGGTGATCCCTCTTGAGCATGTATGCTTCTGCTACTTGTTCTACATCAGACTTCTTCCGCAAACGGCGAAACGCTTTGACTCGGTGAGTTTCGCGGCATTCCGACTTCGATGCCCCGGTTGCCGAAATTCAGTTGCCTTTGAATTTCGGGTGATCCCTCTTGAGCATGTATGCTTCTGCTACTTGTTCTACATCAGACTTCTTCCGCAAACGGCGAAACGCTTTGACTCGGTGAGTTTCGCGGCATTCCGACTTCGATGCCCCGGTTGCCGAAATTCAGTTGCCTTTGAATTTCGGGTGATCCCTCTTGAGCATGTATGCTTCTGCTACTTGTTCTACATCAGACTTCTTCCGCAAACGGCGAAACGCTTTGACTCGGTGAGTTTCGCGGCATTCCGACTTCGATGCCCCGGTTGCCGAAATTCAGTTGCCTTTGAATTTCGGGTGATCCCTCTTGAGCATGTATGCTTCTGCTACTTGTTCTACATCAGACTTCTTCCGCAAACGGCGAAACGCTTTGACTCGGTGAGTTTCGCGGCATTCCGACTTCGATGCCCCGGTTGCCGAAATTCAGTTGCCTTTGAATTTCGGGTGATCCCTCTTGAGCATGTATGCTTCTGCTACTTGTTCTACATCAGACTTCTTCCGCAAACGGCGAAACGCTTTGACTCGGTGAGTTTCGCGGCATTCCGACTTCGATGCCCCGGTTGCCGAAATTCAGTTGCCTTTGAATTTCGGGTGATCCCTCTTGAGCATGTATGCTTCTGCTACTTGTTCTACATCAGACTTCTTCCGCAAACGGCGAAACGCTTTGACTCGGTGAGTTTCGCGGCATTCCGACTTCGATGCCCCGGTTGCCGAAATTCAGTTGCCTTTGAATTTCGGGTGATCCCTCTTGAGCATGTATGCTTCTGCTACTTGTTCTACATCAGACTTCTTCCGCAAACGGCGAAACGCTTTGACTCGGTGAGTTTCGCGGCATTCCGACTTCGATGCCCCGGTTGCCGAAATTCAGTTGCCTTTGAATTTCGGGTGATCCCTCTTGAGCATGTATGCTTCTGCTACTTGTTCTACATCAGACTTCTTCCGCAAACGGCGAAACGCTTTGACTCGGTGAGTTTCGCGGCATTCCGACTTCGATGCCCCGGTTGCCGAAATTCAGTTGCCTTTGAATTTCGGGTGATCCCTCTTGAGCATGTATGCTTCTGCTACTTGTTCTACATCAGACTTCTTCCGCAAACGGCGAAACGCTTTGACTCGGTGAGTTTCGCGGCATTCCGACTTCGATGCCCCGGTTGCCGAAATTCAGTTGCCTTTGAATTTCGGGTGATCCCTCTTGAGCATGTATGCTTCTGCTACTTGTTCTACATCAGACTTCTTCCGCAAACGGCGAAACGCTTTGACTCGGTGAGTTTCGCGGCATTCCGACTTCGATGCCCCGGTTGCCGAAATTCAGTTGCCTTTGAATTTCGGGTGATCCCTCTTGAGCATGTATGCTTCTGCTACTTGTTCTACATCAGACTTCTTCCGCAAACGGCGAAACGCTTTGACTCGGTGAGTTTCGCGGCATTCCGACTTCGATGCCCCGGTTGCCGAAATTCAGTTGCCTTTGAATTTCGGGTGATCCCTCTTGAGCATGTATGCTTCTGCTACTTGTTCTACATCAGACTTCTTCCGCAAACGGCGAAACGCTTTGACTCGGTGAGTTTCGCGGCATTCCGACTTCGATGCCCCGGTTGCCGAAATTCAGTTGCCTTTGAATTTCGGGTGATCCCTCTTGAGCATGTATGCTTCTGCTACTTGTTCTACATCAGACTTCTTCCGCAAACGGCGAAACGCTTTGACTCGGTGAGTTTCGCGGCATTCCGACTTCGATGCCCCGGTTGCCGAAATTCAGTTGCCTTTGAATTTCGGGTGATCCCTCTTGAGCATGTATGCTTCTGCTACTTGTTCTACATCAGACTTCTTCCGCAAACGGCGAAACGCTTTGACTCGGTGAGTTTCGCGGCATTCCGACTTCGATGCCCCGGTTGCCGAAATTCAGTTGCCTTTGAATTTCGGGTGATCCCTCTTGAGCATGTATGCTTCTGCTACTTGTTCTACATCAGACTTCTTCCGCAAACGGCGAAACGCTTTGACTCGGTGAGTTTCGCGGCATTCCGACTTCGATGCCCCGGTTGCCGAAATTCAGTTGCCTTTGAATTTCGGGTGATCCCTCTTGAGCATGTATGCTTCTGCTACTTGTTCTACATCAGACTTCTTCCGCAAACGGCGAAACGCTTTGACTCGGTGAGTTTCGCGGCATTCCGACTTCGATGCCCCGGTTGCCGAAATTCAGTTGCCTTTGAATTTCGGGTGATCCCTCTTGAGCATGTATGCTTCTGCTACTTGTTCTACATCAGACTTCTTCCGCAAACGGCGAAACGCTTTGACTCGGTGAGTTTCGCGGCATTCCGACTTCGATGCCCCGGTTGCCGAAATTCAGTTGCCTTTGAATTTCGGGTGATCCCTCTTGAGCATGTATGCTTCTGCTACTTGTTCTACATCAGACTTTTCCGCAAACGGCGAAACGCTTTGACTCGGTGAGTTTCGCGGCATTCCGACTTCGATGCCCCGGTTGCCGAAATTCAGTTGCCTTTGAATTTCGGGTGATCCCTCTTGAGCATGTATGCTTCTGCTACTTGTTCTACATCAGACTTCTTCCGCAAACGGCGAAACGCTTTGACTCGGTGAGTTTCGCGGCATTCCGACTTCGATGCCCCGGTTGCCGAAATTCAGTTGCCTTTGAATTTCGGGTGATCCCTCTTGAGCATGTATGCTTCTGCTACTTGTTCTACATCAGACTTCTTCCGCAAACGGCGAAACGCTTTGACTCGGTGAGTTTCGCGGCATTCCGACTTCGATGCCCCGGTTGCCGAAATTCAGTTGCCTTTGAATTTCGGGTGATCCCTCTTGAGCATGTATGCTTCTGCTACTTGTTCTACATCAGACTTCTTCCGCAAACGGCGAAACGCTTTGACTCGGTGAGTTTCGCGGCATTCCGACTTCGATGCCCCGGTTGCCGAAATTCAGTTGCCTTTGAATTTCGGGTGATCCCTCTTGAGCATGTATGCTTCTGCTACTTGTTCTACATCAGACTTCTTCCGCAAACGGCGAAACGCTTTGACTCGGTGAGTTTCGCGGCATTCCGACTTCGATGCCCCGGTTGCCGAAATTCAGTTGCCTTTGAATTTCGGGTGATCCCTCTTGAGCATGTATGCTTCTGCTACTTGTTCTACATCAGACTTCTTCCGCAAACGGCGAAACGCTTTGACTCGGTGAGTTTCGCGGCATTCCGACTTCGATGCCCCGGTTGCCGAAATTCAGTTGCCTTTGAATTTCGGGTGATCCCTCTTGAGCATGTATGCTTCTGCTACTTGTTCTACATCAGACTTCTTCCGCAAACGGCGAAACGCTTTGACTCGGTGAGTTTCGCGGCATTCCGACTTCGATGCCCCGGTTGCCGAAATTCAGTTGCCTTTGAATTTCGGGTGATCCCTCTTGAGCATGTATGCTTCTGCTACTTGTTCTACATCAGACTTCTTCCGCAAACGGCGAAACGCTTTGACTCGGTGAGTTTCGCGGCATTCCGACTTCGATGCCCCGGTTGCCGAAATTCAGTTGCCTTTGAATTTCGGGTGATCCCTCTTGAGCATGTATGCTTCTGCTACTTGTTCTACATCAGACTTCTTCCGCAAACGGCGAAACGCTTTGACTCGGTGAGTTTCGCGGCATTCCGACTTCGATGCCCCGGTTGCCGAAATTCAGTTGCCTTTGAATTTCGGGTGATCCCTCTTGAGCATGTATGCTTCTGCTACTTGTTCTACATCAGACTTCTTCCGCAAACGGCGAAACGCTTTGACTCGGTGAGTTTCGCGGCATTCCGACTTCGATGCCCCGGTTGCCGAAATTCAGTTGCCTTTGAATTTCGGGTGATCCCTCTTGAGCATGTATGCTTCTGCTACTTGTTCTACATCAGACTTCTTCCGCAAACGGCGAAACGCTTTGACTCGGTGAGTTTCGCGGCATTCCGACTTCGATGCCCCGGTTGCCGAAATTCAGTTGCCTTTGAATTTCGGGTGATCCCTCTTGAGCATGTATGCTTCTGCTACTTGTTCTACATCAGACTTCTTCCGCAAACGGCGAAACGCTTTGACTCGGTGAGTTTCGCGGCATTCCGACTTCGATGCCCCGGTTGCCGAAATTCAGTTGCCTTTGAATTTCGGGTGATCCCTCTTGAGCATGTATGCTTCTGCTACTTGTTCTACATCAGACTTCTTCCGCAAACGGCGAAACGCTTTGACTCGGTGAGTTTCGCGGCATTCCGACTTCGATGCCCCGGTTGCCGAAATTCAGTTGCCTTTGAATTTCGGGTGATCCCTCTTGAGCATGTATGCTTCTGCTACTTGTTCTACATCAGACTTCTTCCGCAAACGGCGAAACGCTTTGACTCGGTGAGTTTCGCGGCATTCCGACTTCGATGCCCCGGTTGCCGAAATTCAGTTGCCTTTGAATTTCGGGTGATCCCTCTTGAGCATGTATGCTTCTGCTACTTGTTCTACATCACTTTCTTCCGCAAACGGCGAAACGCTTTGACTCGGTGAGTTTCGCGGCATTCCGACTTCGATGCCCCGGTTGCCGAAATTCAGTTGCCTTTGAATTTCGGGTGATCCCTCTTGAGCATGTATGCTTCTGCTACTTGTTCTACATCAGACTTCTTCCGCAAACGGCGAAACGCTTTGACTCGGTGAGTTTCGCGGCATTCCGACTTCGATGCCCCGGTTGCCGAAATTCAGTTGCCTTTGAATTTCGGGTGATCCCTCTTGAGCATGTATGCTTCTGCTACTTGTTCTACATCAGACTTCTTCCGCAAACGGCGAAACGCTTTGACTCGGTGAGTTTCGCGGCATTCCGACTTCGATGCCCCGGTTGCCGAAATTCAGTTGCCTTTGAATTTCGGGTGATCCCTCTTGAGCATGTATGCTTCTGCTACTTGTTCTACATCAGACTTCTTCCGCAAACGGCGAAACGCTTTGACTCGGTGAGTTTCGCGGCATTCCGACTTCGATGCCCCGGTTGCCGAAATTCAGTTGCCTTTGAATTTCGGGTGATCCCTCTTGAGCATGTATGCTTCTGCTACTTGTTCTACATCAGACTTCTTCCGCAAACGGCGAAACGCTTTGACTCGGTGAGTTTCGCGGCATTCCGACTTCGATGCCCCGGTTGCCGAAATTCAGTTGCCTTTGAATTTCGGGTGATCCCTCTTGAGCATGTATGCTTCTGCTACTTGTTCTACATCAGACTTCTTCCGCAAACGGCGAAACGCTTTGACTCGGTGAGTTTCGCGGCATTCCGACTTCGATGCCCCGGTTGCCGAAATTCAGTTGCCTTTGAATTTCGGGTGATCCCTCTTGAGCATGTATGCTTCTGCTACTTGTTCTACATCAGACTTCTTCCGCAAACGGCGAAACGCTTTGACTCGGTGAGTTTCGCGGCATTCCGACTTCGATGCCCCGGTTGCCGAAATTCAGTTGCCTTTGAATTTCGGGTGATCCCTCTTGAGCATGTATGCTTCTGCTACTTGTTCTACATCAGACTTCTTCCGCAAACGGCGAAACGCTTTGACTCGGTGAGTTTCGCGGCATTCCGACTTCGATGCCCCGGTTGCCGAAATTCAGTTGCCTTTGAATTTCGGGTGATCCCTCTTGAGCATGTATGCTTCTGCTACTTGTTCTACATCAGACTTCTTCCGCAAACGGCGAAACGCTTTGACTCGGTGAGTTTCGCGGCATTCCGACTTCGATGCCCCGGTTGCCGAAATTCAGTTGCCTTTGAATTTCGGGTGATCCCTCTTGAGCATGTATGCTTCTGCTACTTGTTCTACATCAGACTTCTTCCGCAAACGGCGAAACGCTTTGACTCGGTGAGTTTCGCGGCATTCCGACTTCGATGCCCCGGTTGCCGAAATTCAGTTGCCTTTGAATTTCGGGTGATCCCTCTTGAGCATGTATGCTTCTGCTACTTGTTCTACATCAGACTTCTTCCGCAAACGGCGAAACGCTTTGACTCGGTGAGTTTCGCGGCATTCCGACTTCGATGCCCCGGTTGCCGAAATTCAGTTGCCTTTGAATTTCGGGTGATCCCTCTTGAGCATGTATGCTTCTGCTACTTGTTCTACATCAGACTTCTTCCGCAAACGGCGAAACGCTTTGACTCGGTGAGTTTCGCGGCATTCCGACTTCGATGCCCCGGTTGCCGAAATTCAGTTGCCTTTGAATTTCGGGTGATCCCTCTTGAGCATGTATGCTTCTGCTACTTGTTCTACATCAGACTTCTTCCGCAAACGGCGAAACGCTTTGACTCGGTGAGTTTCGCGGCATTCCGACTTCGATGCCCCGGTTGCCGAAATTCAGTTGCCTTTGAATTTCGGGTGATCCCTCTTGAGCATGTATGCTTCTGCTACTTGTTCTACATCAGACTTCTTCCGCAAACGGCGAAACGCTTTGACTCGGTGAGTTTCGCGGCATTCCGACTTCGATGCCCCGTTGCCGAAATTCAGTTGCCTTTGAATTTCGGGTGATCCCTCTTGAGCATGTATGCTTCTGCTACTTGTTCTACATCAGACTTCTTCCGCAAACGGCGAAACGCTTTGACTCGGTGAGTTTCGCGGCATTCCGACTTCGATGCCCCGTTGCCGAAATTCAGTTGCCTTTGAATTTCGGGTGATCCCTCTTGAGCATGTATGCTTCTGCTACTTGTTCTACATCAGACTTCTTCCGCAAACGGCGAAACGCTTTGACTCGGTGAGTTTCGCGGCATTCCGACTTCGATGCCCCGGTTGCCGAAATTCAGTTGCCTTTGAATTTCGGGTGATCCCTCTTGAGCATGTATGCTTCTGCTACTTGTTCTACATCAGACTTCTTCCGCAAACGGCGAAACGCTTTGACTCGGTGAGTTTCGCGGCATTCCGACTTCGATGCCCCGGTTGCCGAAATTCAGTTGCCTTTGAATTTCGGGTGATCCCTCTTGAGCATGTATGCTTCTGCTACTTGTTCTACATCAGACTTCTTCCGCAAACGGCGAAACGCTTTGACTCGGTGAGTTTCGCGGCATTCCGACTTCGATGCCCCGGTTGCCGAAATTCAGTTGCCTTTGAATTTCGGGTGATCCCTCTTGAGCATGTATGCTTCTGCTACTTGTTCTACATCAGACTTCTTCCGCAAACGGCGAAACGCTTTGACTCGGTGAGTTTCGCGGCATTCCGACTTCGATGCCCCGGTTGCCGAAATTCAGTTGCCTTTGAATTTCGGGTGATCCCTCTTGAGCATGTATGCTTCTGCTACTTGTTCTACATCAGACTTCTTCCGCAAACGGCGAAACGCTTTGACTCGGTGAGTTTCGCGGCATTCCGACTTCGATGCCCCGGTTGCCGAAATTCAGTTGCCTTTGAATTTCGGGTGATCCCTCTTGAGCATGTATGCTTCTGCTACTTGTTCTACATCAGACTTCTTCCGCAAACGGCGAAACGCTTTGACTCGGTGAGTTTCGCGGCATTCCGACTTCGATGCCCCGGTTGCCGAAATTCAGTTGCCTTTGAATTTCGGGTGATCCCTCTTGAGCATGTATGCTTCTGCTACTTGTTCTACATCAGACTTCTTCCGCAAACGGCGAAACGCTTTGACTCGGTGAGTTTCGCGGCATTCCGACTTCGATGCCCCGGTTGCCGAAATTCAGTTGCCTTTGAATTTCGGGTGATCCCTCTTGAGCATGTATGCTTCTGCTACTTGTTCTACATCAGACTTCTTCCGCAAACGGCGAAACGCTTTGACTCGGTGAGTTTCGCGGCATTCCGACTTCGATGCCCCGGTTGCCGAAATTCAGTTGCCTTTGAATTTCGGGTGATCCCTCTTGAGCATGTATGCTTCTGCTACTTGTTCTACATCAGACTTCTTCCGCAAACGGCGAAACGCTTTGACTCGGTGAGTTTCGCGGCATTCCGACTTCGATGCCCCGGTTGCCGAAATTCAGTTGCCTTTGAATTTCGGGTGATCCCTCTTGAGCATGTATGCTTCTGCTACTTGTTCTACATCAGACTTCTTCCGCAAACGGCGAAACGCTTTGACTCGGTGAGTTTCGCGGCATTCCGACTTCGATGCCCCGGTTGCCGAAATTCAGTTGCCTTTGAATTTCGGGTGATCCCTCTTGAGCATGTATGCTTCTGCTACTTGTTCTACATCAGACTTCTTCCGCAAACGGCGAAACGCTTTGACTCGGTGAGTTTCGCGGCATTCCGACTTCGATGCCCCGGTTGCCGAAATTCAGTTGCCTTTGAATTTCGGGTGATCCCTCTTGAGCATGTATGCTTCTGCTACTTGTTCTACATCAGACTTCTTCCGCAAACGGCGAAACGCTTTGACTCGGTGAGTTTCGCGGCATTCCGACTTCGATGCCCCGGTTGCCGAAATTCAGTTGCCTTTGAATTTCGGGTGATCCCTCTTGAGCATGTATGCTTCTGCTACTTGTTCTACATCAGACTTCTTCCGCAAACGGCGAAACGCTTTGACTCGGTGAGTTTCGCGGCATTCCGACTTCGATGCCCCGGTTGCCGAAATTCAGTTGCCTTTGAATTTCGGGTGATCCCTCTTGAGCATGTATGCTTCTGCTACTTGTTCTACATCAGACTTCTTCCGCAAACGGCGAAACGCTTTGACTCGGTGAGTTTCGCGGCATTCCGACTTCGATGCCCCGGTTGCCGAAATTCAGTTGCCTTTGAATTTCGGGTGATCCCTCTTGAGCATGTATGCTTCTGCTACTTGTTCTACATCAGACTTCTTCCGCAAACGGCGAAACGCTTTGACTCGGTGAGTTTCGCGGCATTCCGACTTCGATGCCCCGGTTGCCGAAATTCAGTTGCCTTTGAATTTCGGGTGATCCCTCTTGAGCATGTATGCTTCTGCTACTTGTTCTACATCAGACTTCTTCCGCAAACGGCGAAACGCTTTGACTCGGTGAGTTTCGCGGCATTCCGACTTCGATGCCCCGGTTGCCGAAATTCAGTTGCCTTTGAATTTCGGGTGATCCCTCTTGAGCATGTATGCTTCTGCTACTTGTTCTACATCAGACTTCTTCCGCAAACGGCGAAACGCTTTGACTCGGTGAGTTTCGCGGCATTCCGACTTCGATGCCCCGTTGCCGAAATTCAGTTGCCTTTGAATTTCGGGTGATCCCTCTTGAGCATGTATGCTTCTGCTACTTGTTCTACATCAGACTTCTTCCGCAAACGGCGAAACGCTTTGACTCGGTGAGTTTCGCGGCATTCCGACTTCGATGCCCCGGTTGCCGAAATTCAGTTGCCTTTGAATTTCGGGTGATCCCTCTTGAGCATGTATGCTTCTGCTACTTGTTCTACATCAGACTTCTTCCGCAAACGGCGAAACGCTTTGACTCGGTGAGTTTCGCGGCATTCCGACTTCGATGCCCCGGTTGCCGAAATTCAGTTGCCTTTGAATTTCGGGTGATCCCTCTTGAGCATGTATGCTTCTGCTACTTGTTCTACATCAGACTTCTTCCGCAAACGCGAAACGCTTTGACTCGGTGAGTTTCGCGGCATTCCGACTTCGATGCCCCGGTTGCCGAAATTCAGTTGCCTTTGAATTTCGGGTGATCCCTCTTGAGCATGTATGCTTCTGCTACTTGTTCTACATCAGACTTCTTCCGCAAACGGCGAAACGCTTTGACTCGGTGAGTTTCGCGGCATTCCGACTTCGATGCCCCGGTTGCCGAAATTCAGTTGCCTTTGAATTTCGGGTGATCCCTCTTGAGCATGTATGCTTCTGCTACTTGTTCTACATCAGACTTCTTCCGCAAACGGCGAAACGCTTTGACTCGGTGAGTTTCGCGGCATTCCGACTTCGATGCCCCGGTTGCCGAAATTCAGTTGCCTTTGAATTTCGGGTGATCCCTCTTGAGCATGTATGCTTCTGCTACTTGTTCTACATCAGACTTCTTCCGCAAACGGCGAAACGCTTTGACTCGGTGAGTTTCGCGGCATTCCGACTTCGATGCCCCGGTTGCCGAAATTCAGTTGCCTTTGAATTTCGGGTGATCCCTCTTGAGCATGTATGCTTCTGCTACTTGTTCTACATCAGACTTCTTCCGCAAACGGCGAAACGCTTTGACTCGGTGAGTTTCGCGGCATTCCGACTTCGATGCCCCGGTTGCCGAAATTCAGTTGCCTTTGAATTTCGGGTGATCCCTCTTGAGCATGTATGCTTCTGCTACTTGTTCTACATCATACTTCTTCCGCAAACGGCGAAACGCTTTGACTCGGTGAGTTTCGCGGCATTCCGACTTCGATGCCCCGGTTGCCGAAATTCAGTTGCCTTTGAATTTCGGGTGATCCCTCTTGAGCATGTATGCTTCTGCTACTTGTTCTACATCAACTTCTTCCGCAAACGGCGAAACGCTTTGACTCGGTGAGTTTCGCGGCATTCCGACTTCGATGCCCCGGTTGCCGAAATTCAGTTGCCTTTGAATTTCGGGTGATCCCTCTTGAGCATGTATGCTTCTGCTACTTGTTCTACATCAGACTTCTTCCGCAAACGGCGAAACGCTTTGACTCGGTGAGTTTCGCGGCATTCCGACTTCGATGCCCCGGTTGCCGAAATTCAGTTGCCTTTGAATTTCGGGTGATCCCTCTTGAGCATGTATGCTTCTGCTACTTGTTCTACATCAGACTTCTTCCGCAAACGGCGAAACGCTTTGACTCGGTGAGTTTCGCGGCATTCCGACTTCGATGCCCCGGTTGCCGAAATTCAGTTGCCTTTGAATTTCGGGTGATCCCTCTTGAGCATGTATGCTTCTGCTACTTGTTCTACATCATACTTCTTCCGCAAACGGCGAAACGCTTTGACTCGGTGAGTTTCGCGGCATTCCGACTTCGATGCCCCGGTTGCCGAAATTCAGTTGCCTTTGAATTTCGGGTGATCCCTCTTGAGCATGTATGCTTCTGCTACTTGTTCTACATCAGACTTCTTCCGCAAACGGCGAAACGCTTTGACTCGGTGAGTTTCGCGGCATTCCGACTTCGATGCCCGGTTGCCGAAATTCAGTTGCCTTTGAATTTCGGGTGATCCCTCTTGAGCATGTATGCTTCTGCTACTTGTTCTACATCAGACTTCTTCCGCAAACGCGAAACGCTTTGACTCGGTGAGTTTCGCGGCATTCCGACTTCGATGCCCCGTTGCCGAAATTCAGTTGCCTTTGAATTTCGGGTGATCCCTCTTGAGCATGTATGCTTCTGCTACTTGTTCTACATCAGACTTCTTCCGCAAACGGCGAAACGCTTTGACTCGGTGAGTTTCGCGGCATTCCGACTTCGATGCCCCGGTTGCCGAAATTCAGTTGCCTTTGAATTTCGGGTGATCCCTCTTGAGCATGTATGCTTCTGCTACTTGTTCTACATCAGACTTCTTCCGCAAACGGCGAAACGCTTTGACTCGGTGAGTTTCGCGGCATTCCGACTTCGATGCCCCGGTTGCCGAAATTCAGTTGCCTTTGAATTTCGGTGATCCCTCTTGAGCATGTATGCTTCTGCTACTTGTTCTACATCAGACTTTTCCGCAAACGGCGAAACGCTTTGACTCGGTGAGTTTCGCGGCATTCCGACTTCGATGCCCCGGTTGCCGAAATTCAGTTGCCTTTGAATTTCGGGTGATCCCTCTTGAGCATGTATGCTTCTGCTACTTGTTCTACATCAGACTTCTTCCAAACGGCGAAACGCTTTGACTCGGTGAGTTTCGCGGCATTCCGACTTCGATGCCCCGGTTGCCGAAATTCAGTTGCCTTTGAATTTCGGGTGATCCCTCTTGAGCATGTATGCTTCTGCTACTTGTTCTACATCAGACTTCTTCCGCAAACGGCGAAACGCTTTGACTCGGTGAGTTTCGCGGCATTCCGACTTCGATGCCCCGGTTGCCGAAATTCAGTTGCCTTTGAATTTCGGTGATCCCTCTTGAGCATGTATGCTTCTGCTACTTGTTCTACATCAGACTTCTTCCGCAAACGGCGAAACGCTTTGACTCGGTGAGTTTCGCGGCATTCCGACTTCGATGCCCCGGTTGCCGAAATTCAGTTGCCTTTGAATTTCGGGTGATCCCTCTTGAGCATGTATGCTTCTGCTACTTGTTCTACATCACTTCTTTCCGCAAACGCGAAACGCTTTGACTCGGTGAGTTTCGCGGCATTCCGACTTCGATGCCCCGGTTGCCGAAATTCAGTTGCCTTTGAATTTCGGGTGATCCCTCTTGAGCATGTATGCTTCTGCTACTTGTTCTACATCAGACTTTCTTCCGCAAAGGCGAAACGCTTTGACTCGGTGAGTTTCGCGGCATTCCGACTTCGATGCCCCGGTTGCCGAAATTCAGTTGCCTTTGAATTTCGGGTGATCCCTCTTGAGCATGTATGCTTCTGCTACTTGTTCTACATCACACTTCTTCCGCAAACGGCGAAACGCTTTGACTCGGTGAGTTTCGCGGCATTCCGACTTCGATGCCCCGGTTGCCGAAATTCAGTTGCCTTTGAATTTCGGGTGATCCCTCTTGAGCATGTATGCTTCTGCTACTTGTTCTACATCAGACTTCTTCCGCAAACGGCGAAACGCTTTGACTCGGTGAGTTTCGCGGCATTCCGACTTCGATGCCCCGGTTGCCGAAATTCAGTTGCCTTTGAATTTCGGGTGATCCCTCTTGAGCATGTATGCTTCTGCTACTTGTTCTACATCAGACTTCTTCCGCAAACGGCGAAACGCTTTGACTCGGTGAGTTTCGCGGCATTCCGACTTCGATGCCCCGGTTGCCGAAATTCAGTTGCCTTTGAATTTCGGGTGATCCCTCTTGAGCATGTATGCTTCTGCTACTTGTTCTACATCAGACTTCTTCCGCAAACGGCGAAACGCTTTGACTCGGTGAGTTTCGCGGCATTCCGACTTCGATGCCCCGGTTGCCGAAATTCAGTTGCCTTTGAATTTCGGGTGATCCCTCTTGAGCATGTATGCTTCTGCTACTTGTTCTACATCAACTTCTTCCGCAAACGGCGAAACGCTTTGACTCGGTGAGTTTCGCGGCATTCCGACTTCGATGCCCCGGTTGCCGAAATTCAGTTGCCTTTGAATTTCGGGTGATCCCTCTTGAGCATGTATGCTTCTGCTACTTGTTCTACATCAGACTTTCTTCCGCAAACGGCGAAACGCTTTGACTCGTGAGTTTCGCGGCATTCCGACTTCGATGCCCCGGTTGCCGAAATTCAGTTGCCTTTGAATTTCGGGTGATCCCTCTTGAGCATGTATGCTTCTGCTACTTGTTCTACATCAGACTTCTTCCGCAAACGGCGAAACGCTTTGACTCGGTGAGTTTCGCGGCATTCCGACTTCGATGCCCCGGTTGCCGAAATTCAGTTGCCTTTGAATTTCGGGTGATCCCTCTTGAGCATGTATGCTTCTGCTACTTGTTCTACATCAGACTTCCTTCCGCAAACGGCGAAACGCTTTGACTCGGTGAGTTTCGCGGCATTCCGACTTCGATGCCCCGGTTGCCGAAATTCAGTTGCCTTTGAATTTCGGGTGATCCCTCTTGAGCATGTATGCTTCTGCTACTTGTTCTACATCAGACTTCTTCCGCAAACGGCGAAACGCTTTGACTCGGTGAGTTTCGCGGCATTCCGACTTCGATGCCCCGGTTGCCGAAATTCAGTTGCCTTTGAATTTCGGGTGATCCCTCTTGAGCATGTATGCTTCTGCTACTTGTTCTACATCAGACTTCTTCCGCAAACGGCGAAACGCTTTGACTCGGTGAGTTTCGCGGCATTCCGACTTCGATGCCCCGGTTGCCGAAATTCAGTTGCCTTTGAATTTCGGGTGATCCCTCTTGAGCATGTATGCTTCTGCTACTTGTTCTACATCAGACTTCTTCCGCAAACGGCGAAACGCTTTGACTCGGTGAGTTTCGCGGCATTCCGACTTCGATGCCCCGGTTGCCGAAATTCAGTTGCCTTTGAATTTCGGGTGATCCCTCTTGAGCATGTATGCTTCTGCTACTTGTTCTACATCAGACTTCTTCCGCAAACGGCGAAACGCTTTGACTCGGTGAGTTTCGCGGCATTCCGACTTCGATGCCCCGGTTGCCGAAATTCAGTTGCCTTTGAATTTCGGGTGATCCCTCTTGAGCATGTATGCTTCTGCTACTTGTTCTACATCAGACTTCTTCCGCAAACGGCGAAACGCTTTGACTCGGTGAGTTTCGCGGCATTCCGACTTCGATGCCCCGGTTGCCGAAATTCAGTTGCCTTTGAATTTCGGGTGATCCCTCTTGAGCATGTATGCTTCTGCTACTTGTTCTACATCAGACTTCTTCCGCAAAGGCGAAACGCTTTGACTCGGTGAGTTTCGCGGCATTCCGACTTCGATGCCCCGTTGCCGAAATTCAGTTGCCTTTGAATTTCGGGTGATCCCTCTTGAGCATGTATGCTTCTGCTACTTGTTCTACATCAGACTTCTTCCGCAAACGGCGAAACGCTTTGACTCGGTGAGTTTCGCGGCATTCCGACTTCGATGCCCCGGTTGCCGAAATTCAGTTGCCTTTGAATTTCGGGTGATCCCTCTTGAGCATGTATGCTTCTGCTACTTGTTCTACATCAGACTTCTTCCGCAAACGGCGAAACGCTTTGACTCGGTGAGTTTCGCGGCATTCCGACTTCGATGCCCCGGTTGCCGAAATTCAGTTGCCTTTGAATTTCGGGTGATCCCTCTTGAGCATGTATGCTTCTGCTACTTGTTCTACATCAGACTTCTTCCGCAAACGGCGAAACGCTTTGACTCGGTGAGTTTCGCGGCATTCCGACTTCGATGCCCCGTTGCCGAAATTCAGTTGCCTTTGAATTTCGGGTGATCCCTCTTGAGCATGTATGCTTCTGCTACTTGTTCTACATCAGACTTCTTCCGCAAACGGCGAAACGCTTTGACTCGGTGAGTTTCGCGGCATTCCGACTTCGATGCCCCGGTTGCCGAAATTCAGTTGCCTTTGAATTTCGGGTGATCCCTCTTGAGCATGTATGCTTCTGCTACTTGTTCTACATCAGACTTCTTCCGCAAAGGCGAAACGCTTTGACTCGGTGAGTTTCGCGGCATTCCGACTTCGATGCCCCGGTTGCCGAAATTCAGTTGCCTTTGAATTTCGGGTGATCCCTCTTGAGCATGTATGCTTCTGCTACTTGTTCTACATCAGACTTCTTCCGCAAACGGCGAAACGCTTTGACTCGGTGAGTTTCGCGGCATTCCGACTTCGATGCCCCGGTTGCCGAAATTCAGTTGCCTTTGAATTTCGGGTGATCCCTCTTGAGCATGTATGCTTCTGCTACTTGTTCTACATCAGACTTCTTCCGCAAACGGCGAAACGCTTTGACTCGGTGAGTTTCGCGGCATTCCGACTTCGATGCCCCGGTTGCCGAAATTCAGTTGCCTTTGAATTTCGGGTGATCCCTCTTGAGCATGTATGCTTCTGCTACTTGTTCTACATCAGACTTCTTCCGCAAACGGCGAAACGCTTTGACTCGGTGAGTTTCGCGGCATTCCGACTTCGATGCCCCGTTGCCGAAATTCAGTTGCCTTTGAATTTCGGGTGATCCCTCTTGAGCATGTATGCTTCTGCTACTTGTTCTACATCAGACTTCTTCCGCAAACGAAACGCTTTGACTCGGTGAGTTTCGCGGCATTCCGACTTCGATGCCCCGGTTGCCGAAATTCAGTTGCCTTTGAATTTCGGGTGATCCCTCTTGAGCATGTATGCTTCTGCTACTTGTTCTACATCAGACTTCTTCCGCAAACGGCGAAACGCTTTGACTCGGTGAGTTTCGCGGCATTCCGACTTCGATGCCCCGGTTGCCGAAATTCAGTTGCCTTTGAATTTCGGGTGATCCCTCTTGAGCATGTATGCTTCTGCTACTTGTTCTACATCAGACTTCTTCCGCAAACGGCGAAACGCTTTGACTCGGTGAGTTTCGCGGCATTCCGACTTCGATGCCCCGGTTGCCGAAATTCAGTTGCCTTTGAATTTCGGGTGATCCCTCTTGAGCATGTATGCTTCTGCTACTTGTTCTACATCAGACTTCTTCCGCAAACGGCGAAACGCTTTGACTCGGTGAGTTTCGCGGCATTCCGACTTCGATGCCCCGGTTGCCGAAATTCAGTTGCCTTTGAATTTCGGGTGATCCCTCTTGAGCATGTATGCTTCTGCTACTTGTTCTACATCAGACTTCTTCCGCAAACGGCGAAACGCTTTGACTCGGTGAGTTTCGCGGCATTCCGACTTCGATGCCCCGGTTGCCGAAATTCAGTTGCCTTTGAATTTCGGGTGATCCCTCTTGAGCATGTATGCTTCTGCTACTTGTTCTACATCAGACTTTCTTCCGCAAACGGCGAAACGCTTTGACTCGGTGAGTTTCGCGGCATTCCGACTTCGATGCCCCGGTTGCCGAAATTCAGTTGCCTTTGAATTTCGGGTGATCCCTCTTGAGCATGTATGCTTCTGCTACTTGTTCTACATCAGACTTCTTCCGCAAACGGCGAAACGCTTTGACTCGGTGAGTTTCGCGGCATTCCGACTTCGATGCCCCGGTTGCCGAAATTCAGTTGCCTTTGAATTTCGGGTGATCCCTCTTGAGCATGTATGCTTCTGCTACTTGTTCTACATCAGACTTCTTCCGCAAACGCGAAACGCTTTGACTCGGTGAGTTTCGCGGCATTCCGACTTCGATGCCCCGGTTGCCGAAATTCAGTTGCCTTTGAATTTCGGGTGATCCCTCTTGAGCATGTATGCTTCTGCTACTTGTTCTACATCAGACTTCTTCCGCAAACGGCGAAACGCTTTGACTCGGTGAGTTTCGCGGCATTCCGACTTCGATGCCCCGGTTGCCGAAATTCAGTTGCCTTTGAATTTCGGGTGATCCCTCTTGAGCATGTATGCTTCTGCTACTTGTTCTACATCAGACTTCTTCCGCAAACGGCGAAACGCTTTGACTCGGTGAGTTTCGCGGCATTCCGACTTCGATGCCCCGGTTGCCGAAATTCAGTTGCCTTTGAATTTCGGGTGATCCCTCTTGAGCATGTATGCTTCTGCTACTTGTTCTACATCACACTTCTTCCGCAAACGGCGAAACGCTTTGACTCGGTTTTCGCGCATTCCGACTTCGATGCCCCGTTGCCGAAATTCAGTTGCCTTTGAATTTCGGGTGATCCCTCTTGAGCATGTATGCTTCTGCTACTTGTTCTACATCAGACTTCTTCCGCAAAGGCGAAACGCTTTGACTCGGTGAGTTTCGCGGCATTCCGACTTCGATGCCCCGGTTGCCGAAATTCAGTTGCCTTTGAATTTCGGGTGATCCCTCTTGAGCATGTATGCTTCTGCTACTTGTTCTACATCAGACTTCTTCCGCAAACGGCGAAACGCTTTGACTCGGTGAGTTTCGCGGCATTCCGACTTCGATGCCCCGGTTGCCGAAATTCAGTTGCCTTTGAATTTCGGGTGATCCCTCTTGAGCATGTATGCTTCTGCTACTTGTTCTACATCAGACTTCTTCCGCAAACGGCGAAACGCTTTGACTCGGTGAGTTTCGCGGCATTCCGACTTCGATGCCCCGGTTGCCGAAATTCAGTTGCCTTTGAATTTCGGGTGATCCCTCTTGAGCATGTATGCTTCTGCTACTTGTTCTACATCAGACTTCTTCCGCAAACGGCGAAACGCTTTGACTCGGTGAGTTTCGCGGCATTCCGACTTCGATGCCCCGGTGCCGAAATTCAGTTGCCTTTGAATTTCGGGTGATCCCTCTTGAGCATGTATGCTTCTGCTACTTGTTCTACATCAGACTTTCTTCCGCAAACGGCGAAACGCTTTGACTCGGTGAGTTTCGCGGCATTCCGACTTCGATGCCCCGGTTGCCGAAATTCAGTTGCCTTTGAATTTCGGGTGATCCCTCTTGAGCATGTATGCTTCTGCTACTTGTTCTACATCAGACTTCTTCCGCAAACGGCGAAACGCTTTGACTCGGTGAGTTTCGCGGCATTCCGACTTCGATGCCCCGGTTGCCGAAATTCAGTTGCCTTTGAATTTCGGGTGATCCCTCTTGAGCATGTATGCTTCTGCTACTTGTTCTACATCAGACTTCTTCCAAAGGCGAAACGCTTTGACTCGGTGAGTTTCGCGGCATTCCGACTTCGATGCCCCGGTTGCCGAAATTCAGTTGCCTTTGAATTTCGGGTGATCCCTCTTGAGCATGTATGCTTCTGCTACTTGTTCTACATCAGACTTCTTCCGCAAACGGCGAAACGCTTTGACTCGGTGAGTTTCGCGGCATTCCGACTTCGATGCCCCGGTTGCCGAAATTCAGTTGCCTTTGAATTTCGGGTGATCCCTCTTGAGCATGTATGCTTCTGCTACTTGTTCTACATCACACTTCTTCCGCAAACGGCGAAACGCTTTGACTCGGTGAGTTTCGCGGCATTCCGACTTCGATGCCCCGGTTGCCGAAATTCAGTTGCCTTTGAATTTCGGGTGATCCCTCTTGAGCATGTATGCTTCTGCTACTTGTTCTACATCAGACTTCTTCCGCAAACGGCGAAACGCTTTGACTCGGTGAGTTTCGCGGCATTCCGACTTCGATGCCCCGGTTGCCGAAATTCAGTTGCCTTTGAATTTCGGGTGATCCCTCTTGAGCATGTATGCTTCTGCTACTTGTTCTACATCAGACTTCTTCCGCAAACGGCGAAACGCTTTGACTCGGTGAGTTTCGCGGCATTCCGACTTCGATGCCCCGGTTGCCGAAATTCAGTTGCCTTTGAATTTCGGGTGATCCCTCTTGAGCATGTATGCTTCTGCTACTTGTTCTACATCAGACTTCTTCCGCAAACGGCGAAACGCTTTGACTCGGTGAGTTTCGCGGCATTCCGACTTCGATGCCCCGGTTGCCGAAATTCAGTTGCCTTTGAATTTCGGGTGATCCCTCTTGAGCATGTATGCTTCTGCTACTTGTTCTACATCAGACTTCTTCCGCAAACGGCGAAACGCTTTGACTCGGTGAGTTTCGCGGCATTCCGACTTCGATGCCCCGGTTGCCGAAATTCAGTTGCCTTTGAATTTCGGGTGATCCCTCTTGAGCATGTATGCTTCTGCTACTTGTTCTACATCAGACTTCTTCCGCAAACGGCGAAACGCTTTGACTCGGTGAGTTTCGCGGCATTCCGACTTCGATGCCCCGGTTGCCGAAATTCAGTTGCCTTTGAATTTCGGGTGATCCCTCTTGAGCATGTATGCTTCTGCTACTTGTTCTACATCAGACTTCTTCCGCAAACGGCGAAACGCTTTGACTCGGTGAGTTTCGCGGCATTCCGACTTCGATGCCCCGGTTGCCGAAATTCAGTTGCCTTTGAATTTCGGGTGATCCCTCTTGAGCATGTATGCTTCTGCTACTTGTTCTACATCACACTTCTTCCGCAAACGGCGAAACGCTTTGACTCGGTGAGTTTCGCGGCATTCCGACTTCGATGCCCCGGTTGCCGAAATTCAGTTGCCTTTGAATTTCGGGTGATCCCTCTTGAGCATGTATGCTTCTGCTACTTGTTCTACATCAGACTTCTTCCGCAAACGGCGAAACGCTTTGACTCGGTGAGTTTCGCGGCATTCCGACTTCGATGCCCCGGTTGCCGAAATTCAGTTGCCTTTGAATTTCGGGTGATCCCTCTTGAGCATGTATGCTTCTGCTACTTGTTCTACATCAGACTTCTTCCGCAAACGGCGAAACGCTTTGACTCGGTGAGTTTCGCGGCATTCCGACTTCGATGCCCCGGTTGCCGAAATTCAGTTGCCTTTGAATTTCGGGTGATCCCTCTTGAGCATGTATGCTTCTGCTACTTGTTCTACATCAGACTTCTTCCGCAAACGGCGAAACGCTTTGACTCGGTGAGTTTCGCGGCATTCCGACTTCGATGCCCCGGTTGCCGAAATTCAGTTGCCTTTGAATTTCGGGTGATCCCTCTTGAGCATGTATGCTTCTGCTACTTGTTCTACATCAGACTTCTTCCGCAAACGGCGAAACGCTTTGACTCGGTGAGTTTCGCGGCATTCCGACTTCGATGCCCCGGTTGCCGAAATTCAGTTGCCTTTGAATTTCGGGTGATCCCTCTTGAGCATGTATGCTTCTGCTACTTGTTCTACATCAGACTTCTTCCGCAAACGGCGAAACGCTTTGACTCGGTGAGTTTCGCGGCATTCCGACTTCGATGCCCCGGTTGCCGAAATTCAGTTGCCTTTGAATTTCGGGTGATCCCTCTTGAGCATGTATGCTTCTGCTACTTGTTCTACATCAGACTTCTTCCGCAAACGGCGAAACGCTTTGACTCGGTGAGTTTCGCGGCATTCCGACTTCGATGCCCCGGTTGCCGAAATTCAGTTGCCTTTGAATTTCGGGTGATCCCTCTTGAGCATGTATGCTTCTGCTACTTGTTCTACATCAGACTTCTTCCGCAAACGGCGAAACGCTTTGACTCGGTGAGTTTCGCGGCATTCCGACTTCGATGCCCCGGTTGCCGAAATTCAGTTGCCTTTGAATTTCGGGTGATCCCTCTTGAGCATGTATGCTTCTGCTACTTGTTCTACATCAGACTTCTTCCGCAAACGGCGAAACGCTTTGACTCGGTGAGTTTCGCGGCATTCCGACTTCGATGCCCCGGTTGCCGAAATTCAGTTGCCTTTGAATTTCGGGTGATCCCTCTTGAGCATGTATGCTTCTGCTACTTGTTCTACATCAGACTTCTTCCGCAAACGGCGAAACGCTTTGACTCGGTGAGTTTCGCGGCATTCCGACTTCGATGCCCCGGTTGCCGAAATTCAGTTGCCTTTGAATTTCGGGTGATCCCTCTTGAGCATGTATGCTTCTGCTACTTGTTCTACATCAGACTTCTTTCCGCAAACGCGAAACGCTTTGACTCGGTGAGTTTCGCGGCATTCCGACTTCGATGCCCCGGTTGCCGAAATTCAGTTGCCTTTGAATTTCGGGTGATCCCTCTTGAGCATGTATGCTTCTGCTACTTGTTCTACATCACACTTCTTCCGCAAACGGCGAAACGCTTTGACTCGGTGAGTTTCGCGCATTCCGACTTCGATGCCCGGTTGCCGAAATTCAGTTGCCTTTGAATTTCGGGTGATCCCTCTTGAGCATGTATGCTTCTGCTACTTGTTCTACATCAGACTTCTTCCGCAAAGGCGAAACGCTTTGACTCGGTGAGTTTCGCGGCATTCCGACTTCGATGCCCCGGTTGCCGAAATTCAGTTGCCTTTGAATTTCGGTGATCCCTCTTGAGCATGTATGCTTCTGCTACTTGTTCTACATCAGACTTCTTCCGCAAACGGCGAAACGCTTTGACTCGGTGAGTTTCGCGGCATTCCGACTTCGATCCCCGGTTGCCGAAATTCAGTTGCCTTTGAATTTCGGGTGATCCCTCTTGAGCATGTATGCTTCTGCTACTTGTTCTACATCAGACTTCTTCCGCAAACGGCGAAACGCTTTGACTCGGTGAGTTTCGCGGCATTCATTCCGACTTCGATGCCCCGGTTGCCGAAATTCAGTTGCCTTTGAATTTCGGGTGATCCCTCTTGAGCATGTATGCTTCTGCTACTTGTTCTACATCAGACTTCTTCCGCAAACGGCGAAACGCTTTGACTCGGTGAGTTTCGCGGCATTCCGACTTCGATGCCCCGGTTGCCGAAATTCAGTTGCCTTTGAATTTCGGGTGATCCCTCTTGAGCATGTATGCTTCTGCTACTTGTTCTACATCAGACTTCTTCCGCAAACGGCGAAACGCTTTGACTCGGTGAGTTTCGCGGCATTCCGACTTCGATGCCCCGGTTGCCGAAATTCAGTTGCCTTTGAATTTCGGGTGATCCCTCTTGAGCATGTATGCTTCTGCTACTTGTTCTACATCAGACTTCTTCCGCAAACGGCGAAACGCTTTGACTCGGTGAGTTTCGCGGCATTCCGACTTCGATGCCCCGGTTGCCGAAATTCAGTTGCCTTTGAATTTCGGGTGATCCCTCTTGAGCATGTATGCTTCTGCTACTTGTTCTACATCAGACTTCTTCCGCAAACGGCGAAACGCTTTGACTCGGTGAGTTTCGCGGCATTCCGACTTCGATGCCCCGTTGCCGAAATTCAGTTGCCTTTGAATTTCGGGTGATCCCTCTTGAGCATGTATGCTTCTGCTACTTGTTCTACATCAACTTTCTTCCGCAAAGGCGAAACGCTTTGACTCGGTGAGTTTCGCGGCATTCCGACTTCGATGCCCCGGTTGCCGAAATTCAGTTGCCTTTGAATTTCGGGTGATCCCTCTTGAGCATGTATGCTTCTGCTACTTGTTCTACATCAGACTTCTTTCCGCAAACGGCGAAACGCTTTGACTCGGTGAGTTTCGCGGCATTCCGACTTCGATGCCCCGTTTGCCGAAATTCAGTTGCCTTTGAATTTCGGGTGATCCCTCTTGAGCATGTATGCTTCTGCTACTTGTTCTACATCAGACTTCTTCCGCAAACGCGAAACGCTTTGACTCGGTGAGTTTCGCGGCATTCCGACTTCGATGCCCCGGTTGCCGAAATTCAGTTGCCTTTGAATTTCGGGTGATCCCTCTTGAGCATGTATGCTTCTGCTACTTGTTCTACATCAACTTCTTCCGCAAACGGCGAAACGCTTTGACTCGGTGAGTTTCGCGGCATTCCGACTTCGATGCCCCGGTTGCCGAAATTCAGTTGCCTTTGAATTTCGGGTGATCCCTCTTGAGCATGTATGCTTCTGCTACTTGTTCTACATCAGACTTCTTCCGCAAACGGCGAAACGCTTTGACTCGGTGAGTTTCGCGGCATTCCGACTTCGATGCCCCGGTTGCCGAAATTCAGTTGCCTTTGAATTTCGGGTGATCCCTCTTGAGCATGTATGCTTCTGCTACTTGTTCTACATCAGACTTTCTTCCGCAAACGGCGAAACGCTTTGACTCGGTGAGTTTCGCGGCATTCCGACTTCGATGCCCCGTTGCCGAAATTCAGTTGCCTTTGAATTTCGGGTGATCCCTCTTGAGCATGTATGCTTCTGCTACTTGTTCTACATCAGACTTCTTCCGCAAACGGCGAAACGCTTTGACTCGGTGAGTTTCGCGGCATTCCGACTTCGATGCCCCGTTGCCGAAATTCAGTTGCCTTTGAATTTCGGGTGATCCCTCTTGAGCATGTATGCTTCTGCTACTTGTTCTACATCAGACTTCTTCCGCAAACGGCGAAACGCTTTGACTCGGTGAGTTTCGCGGCATTCCGACTTCGATGCCCCGGTTGCCGAAATTCAGTTGCCTTTGAATTTCGGGTGATCCCTCTTGAGCATGTATGCTTCTGCTACTTGTTCTACATCAGACTTCTTCCGCAAACGGCGAAACGCTTTGAC
>CM055362.1:1601101-1626895 GCA_029228515.1 Populus alba x Populus x berolinensis | reverse complement strand
CTAACCTAAATGATTGGTTCAAAGATTCTTATTTTTAGTCTTATCTCTAATCAATTTGTTGTCTGTTTTATGCATTTCCTGATTTGTTCAGGAATCAGTTGCAAGGGAATCAGAATCAATTGGAAGCGATTTGCAGAGTTTGGGCGAGTATGAACTTATAAATTATGAACTCAAACATAAACACTTTCTTGAATTTTTCTTTAATTTATAATATGTTTCTTTGCAGTGTCATACTCACCCAAAGTATGAGGAGATTGTATTTCCTTGTCAAGCGTTGTTTTGAGTTGCGTGAACCTGTACTTCTTGTTGGAGAAACTGGTGGTGGGAAGACTACTGTCTGTCAGTTACTGAGTAGAGCATTGGGGTTAAAATTACACATCTTGAATTGCCACCAATATACCGAAACATCTGATTTCATTGGGGTTTGTGCTAATATTATTTGAGTGTTTTTGGATATATAGTTTTCAGTATCCCCTTTTATTGCTCTTTGAAATTCGACTGATGAAATGTTTTATAGGGGTTCTTTCCTGTTCGAGAGAGATCACGACTAGCATCAGAATTCAAATATATAATTGAAAATTGGATGCTTTCAAAAGCTCATACCCACTTTGCTCAGGACTTGGTGAGAATTTTTTGAATGATGTATATGCTATAGATGGGAATCTTTTAGTAGTCCTTGATGAATCGATATTCCATGTTGTATTCCTTGGATGCAGGATCTTTCTTCTGATATTGGTCAGGCTTCTTCCACTCTTGACCACCTCAATCTAATAATAACAAGCTATAGACAAGGCCAAGTTTCATGTCCTAATGTCAGTGCAAAAGACATCAACACTCTTGAGCAGATGAAGTGGGACCTGACATGTTTACATCAGAAGTGGCAAACAATATTTATGTGGCAAGATGGGCCTCTAGTGCAAGCAATGAAGGCTGGTGATCTGTTTCTTGTCGATGAAATTTCTTTGGCTGATGATAGTGTATTGGAAAGGTTGAACAGTGTCTTGGAGCCCGAGAGAAAATTGGTAGGTATCCATTTATCAGGGGCTTGAGTTTTTCTTTTGTTTTTTCTTACAAGGAGGCTAAGCCTCAACATGCTATTGGCTGCTTTCCAACTGTTGGGAAAAGTGTTCTTCATTATTCATCATCGATCATTCATTTATGCTATTTTTGCTCTTGGTTTTACTAGAAGTTGTTTTGCATCATATTTTCTTTGATTAAGTCAACAGGTTCTTATCTGATTTGATTTATAAGGACCATGCTTTTACATGATTCTTTATTCTTGTTATGCATATCATGGTCATTGAACTGATTGGATACATGTAGATATCCAATTTACATATTTGGTTGCTGAAGGCTTCTAAATGTACCTTTAAAATGGAGCCCTCTAATATCCTCTTTTTTCTTTTGCAGTCATTGGCTGAGAAAGGAGGGCCAGTCATGGAAAATATAACTGCTCATGAAAATTTTTTCGTCCTTGCAACTATGAATCCTGGTGGGGATTATGGTAAGAAAGAATTATCTCCAGCTCTACGCAACAGGTTCACCGAAATTTGGGTTCCTCCTGTTTGTGATTTAGATGAACTTGGAGATATTGCTTCAAAAAGGTATGTCCAGTTAAGAAAGTTGTCCACTAGGGTGGTGCTTGCGAAACTGAATCAAAAGATTTCATTCTTCAATTTCAATCCCTTTTTTTTTTTTTTCTTGTCTGCAGATTTTCCAATCCAGAACTCTCATACATTGTGGGTGCTATGCTGAAGTTCTGGGAGGTAACTTTTGTTTGATACCCTTGTTGCTGCTTTGTCTTTGTTTTTGCTTATGACCGATGATGAATAGTTTGGTACTTTTGCTTTCTGTTTCCAATTTGACCCCTACTCTTTCTATGTGTGTTGTACATTGCCATTTCCTATTGGTGGGGGTTGGACACTTGAAACCGCTTTAATTGAAGAGATACCATTTCTTCATTTTGGAAGATATTGTTGCATTGGAGAAAATCATCTCCTTAGATTGGTCTTAATACCTTGAAAGTTTTGATATTTGTGGCTCAGGTGGTAGGTTTCTTTTATGTTTTTCACTTGATGAGATTCAGCAACTTCAGACTTTGTGCTTGTGTTTTTTCCCAAGAAATCCTTTAGAGTTTCCACTTAGTATGGTGACAAATTTTATTAATGATTATGAACATGGGTTTCTCCGCTGCTTCTTTTGTCAGACATGTAGCTTGTTATTGGTAATTTATTCTCTCTCTCTCTCTCTTTTGGGATGAGGTTGCCCGGATCAGTGAAATGTTCTGGATTGATTTTAACTTTGCCATATGGTTATGGCTGTTATTTTAGTTTTTCCTATCATGAAATCTTGAGATGGTGCTTGACTTGTAGTTTTTAGGAGTTTTCCCTCTTTTTTTTTTTTTCCTGTTCTATATAGCAGCTACTCTTTTTTAGTTAAATGAATCTATATAGCTTTGAATGGCCTTTACATGCTTTTAAACTGAAGGTGGAGTTGCTTATTGTTTTTTGCTCTAGCTTCTTGTTTGGCTTCATGCTATTGTGGTTAGTATGCAGATGATGGTTTGACATCTTGATTTCTGTATTTTACTTTAAATGATATATTCATTTAAAATAGTTATTTCATGTTTGCTACAGTGGTTCAACAAGCTAGAGAAAGGGAGGACGCTCACTGTGAGAGATCTCCTCTCTTGGATTCAGTTTATTATGGTGACTAAAGAAGGTTTAGGACCTGATTGTGCATTCCTCCATGGGCTTTTCCTTGTTTTACTTGATGGAATAAGCCTAGGTAATTCTTGTTACGCGAATATCAATTGTGTTTTCTCATTCTTCATCCAGGTAGTAGGTTGAATATTTGTCAAGATAGTCCCTTCTTTTTTTCTGTCAACTGCATTTTCTCTTCGTTGGTCTAGTTAGAAGGTTTATAGTCTTGAAATTCATAACTTTTCATTTCATATTCAGAAAAGGAACAAAATAATAATGACTCTTACTTTAATAGTTATAGTGTGATGTGAACTAAACTTTGTTTCTATGTTCCCTTGATATGTCTTGAAAGGCTTAAATTTCCTTTTAATGTTTTCTTTTGTTTTTTTATTCAATTATATGCTGTTCTGCCGTTCTTTTGATTATAATGGTTTTCATTTGGTGGTTTGGGTAGGAAGAGAAGAAATCCCATTTTGTTTTTGGTTCATTGGGAAGAATTAAACTGAAGACCTAGTTTGTTCTTAACCTTTAACCTTTAACCTCACACCTCACCTAGTTTGCAAGTTAGGAATTGTAATTTTTAGCTGCTGATAATGTTCTATTAATCTGTTATACATTTTCAATTGAATCTCATTCAAATTATATTTTTACTGATGCTTATTCAAAAACTAGTGATTTAACCTTTAATTATGATATCTTTCATACAGTCTACACTTAAGCAAAGCTGTCAAAGTTAGAAAGCATGGTGTAGTAGCATCGTAGTATTTTCAATCCACTAGATAGGGGAAATAACATGGGTCAAATCTTTTATATATTTCAACTGTGAAGTCAAAACTTTGAAAGTGTTCACTTGCTCTTTTTGATTTATATCAATTGATCTTTTTTTCTGTTCAATTTTCTAAGAGGCTAGGCTTCACATTATTTGGCATTTCTTGTACAATCAATGTGTCACAATTCCCTCCTGTTGTCCTCTCATAGCATTTCCATTTGTTTGAGTTTTCAGGTACTGGTATTTCCAGAAAGGAGGCAGGATTATTTAGAGAGACATGCTTGTCTTTTCTTTTGAAAGAATTGAAGGTGCGTTTAGTACTGGTTGCTTTTGGCTGAATACAACACCTATTTGGCTTCTCTAGTGATTAGTGCAAATATTGCATATCTTCATTTTCTTTATTTCCATCACTGACATCTGCACATGGCATTTGGTAACCTTTCATATGCTTATAATGATCTATCCAAAAATTTGAATAATATTTTTTTAAGAGATGGCATTTGCTAACCTTTCTCAAGCACTACAATAAAACTTAATTGTTGTGATGGATATTCCACATTATTTACAATTTGATGATAAAGAAACCTTCAAATTAATTTATTATTATACATGTCTATATAAAATGACAACAACCAAAATCCTAACAAAAACCGTGGAACATTCTCACTGAATTTTAATTTTAAATCTAAGTTTTTTTTTTAAAAATAATTTTACTTTTGTTTGTAAATTTCAAGTTATTCCTCTTTATATAATTTAATTACTAGTTCACTCACACATTCATTGTTGATTTTCTTTTTATAATTAAGTAGTTCAAATTCATGAAAATAATTACACATGCTTGTATTCTTTTTCACCCATAAAAAGCAAGTATAGCCTCTTCATTGCTTGAGGATATATTTTATATATACAAATAAGTTATGCTTTCAAAATATTTCTTCGGAGTTTGATTTTGGATTCTATTTTAACGACTTGAGTTAATCATTACACTTGTCAACTTTATTGACCAAATAGCGAAAAAGGTGCAATGGTAATCCATGATTATCATTGTTGTATATAAAATAACAAACTATGTTGAAACATTTGGTTAGACTAAAATAATCCTAAAATAATGAATTGATCTTGCAATTAAGATACCTTCAAGCAAAACAACCTACCATTATAACAAGTGATAATTTGAAAGAGACAAATGAATTTTCCTTCTACCAAGTTGTTTGTTGTGTACTCAAGTCTCTATTTATGGCTATACAAGAGGATAATGTCGTGACCACTGCTGCAAGTTGTAAGGATGTTTTATTTCTGCTGTCACAGGAGGATAGTAATCTACATGAACTTTCATTTATTGAAAATTATGGTTGGGGTGATCTTGGAGAAACTGGCAATATTTCATGCAGTGATGATATGCAGTGTGACAATAGCTTTGGTGTAGATCCGTTTTACATTGAAAAAGGTAAGTTATATTAATCATATGTTATCTTCGTATTTAGATAGAAATGTTATCTGCTTGCAATACCATATTGTTTTGAGGAACCTGTAAACACTTCTCAGGTATCATCAAATATATTGTTCTATATTTTTTTCTGCAGTATAGTTCTCTAACGGGTTGCAACTGTTTCATTTCCTTCAATTTGATCTTGTTAAACTTTTTCTGAATCTTCAATCAGTTTATATCTTTCATTTTTTTTTTTCATATAGCATGCTGTATGTTTTTGTCATCAATGCTTATCTGGTCAGGGTTTATCCTTGTGCAGTTATAATACCTTGGCAACTTATGGGTTATGTTTATAGGTTATGAAAAATGTGAGGCTGGTGGTTTTGAATTTTTGACACCAACAACACGAAGAAATGCTTTGCGTGTATTGCGAGCTATGCAGCTTCCAAAGCCTGGTATGTTTTGCAGTACTGTTACGTGTTTTTGTATACTCATTCTGCTAAACTAAGTCAACAAAAAAGGTTAACTGCACTGCTTCCATATACTTCCATATGGTGTTTTGCAATGCTTAACTTTATTTTTTGCATGCTTTGTAGTTTTACTGGAAGGCAGTCCTGGTGTTGGTAAGACAAGCTTGATTATTGCCTTGGGAAAATATTCTGGGCACAAAGTTGTCCGCATAAATTTGTCTGAGCAGGTTTGTGATTCTTTATATGAATTTTTGGTTTGTCTACACCATCCCCCATCTTTATATTATTTGACGTCATCCCTTTGCTGTTTGTGGGCTTACTATGTTAAAAATGATAGTTTATTGTTGCTTGAGGTGCAGACTGACCTAATGGATCTGCTGGGAACGGACCTACCTGTTGAAAGTGAGGAAGGGATGAAATTTGCATGGTCTGATGGAATCTTGCTACAGGTCTAAATTTTGACTTCAAAAGCCTTTTGCATTGCTAGTAGTTTGGAAAACATATTTAATTAAGAAATTGTGAAATTGCACCTTTGCAGGCTCTAAAGGAGGGTTGTTGGGTTTTGCTGGATGAGCTTAATCTTGCCCCACAGTCTGTCTTAGAGGCACTACTATGACCCTTCTAGTTAATTTTTTTTGTTTTACTTTTTCCCCAACTTATTCTTTATACTGCTTACAAGTTGACACTGATTTGATGACATTTGTTCTTATCAGGGCTTGAATGCTATACTGGATCATCGTGCCGAGGTCTTCATTCCAGAGCTTAGCCTTACCTTTAAATGTCCATCATCTTTCAGAATATTTGCATGTCAAAATCCTTTTTCTCAAGGTGGTGGTAGAAAAGGCCTTCCAAAATCCTTTCTGAACCGTTTCACTAAGGTGTGTTTTTATGTTTCCATCGCTGTTCTGCAAGTCTCATATGTGTAGAACTAGTGGATGTGAATGCATCAGATGGTTCATTTTTTGTTTACTTAATGTTGGTTTCAGGTGTACATAGATGAGTTAGTAGAAGGTGATTATCTTTCCATCTGTAATTCGCTTTATCCCTCCATTCCAAGACCCTTGCTTTCAAAACTGATTGTCTTCAATAAAAGGCTACATGAAGACACTATGTTACATCACAAGTTCGGTCAAGATGGCTCCCCTTGGGAGTTCAATTTGCGTGATGTGATTCGTTCATGTCAGATCATTGAAGGTGTGGTCTAATTATTTATCTCAATTTTTTTTTTTCTAGTTATTGTATTATCAGCTATTTAATAATGTAATATTGTTGGCTTATGATTCCACTTTCAAAGTTCTATGAAGAAATACAATACAACAATGCCTGAATTTTCATTATTCCCTTTTGTGTTTCTATTTTGATCATGCTCAATTTTCTGTCTATGTTAAATTTAGGTGTGCCTGAGAAGTTGAAGGTTGATTGCTTTCTCAACATTCTCTATGTTCAGAGAATGCGTACTGCTGCTGACCGCAAAGAAGTCCTGCGGATCTATGAAGAGGTATTTGGGGTTAAACCATTCATTAATCCTCACCCACGAGTGCAACTAAATTCTAAGTATTTGATTGTGGGGAACACTGTCATCAAAAGGAACATTTCACGGTCATCCAAGCTTTCAAACAGTACATTGAATATTATCCCCAGTATTCGCCACAGCATGGAAGCTGTTGTCCATTGTATAAAACATCAATGGTTGTGCATCCTGGTTGGTCCACCTTGTTCAGGGAAGACTTCACTGATAAGGTTATTAGCTCAGCTCACTGGCAATGTGCTAAATGAATTGAGCCTTTCAACTACAACTGATATATCTGAGTTGCTTGGATGTTTTGAGCAGTATAATGCCTTTCGCAATTTTAGGTCCGTCATTGCTCAAGTTGAGCGCTATGTTAGTGAGTACTGCAACTTGCAATTGGAGTTTTCAAAGGTGGCATTTATGAGTGAAAGAACTGATTTGATCACCAAATGGCTAGCTTTCTTATCTACTATGAATTCGAGCTCCATGGCAAGTTCTACTTCTATTCATCTGGAGAACTGGGAGAGCATGATGAACGCTCTTAGTTTGCTTGTTGAGATCATTCAACAAATGAAGTTGGATGTTGTACAAAATGAATTACCTTTTTCTTGGTCAACTGAAGAGCTAAATAAAACCATCAAGGTAATCTCAAAGCTGCAAGATGATCAACAAAGAAGGTCACGTTCAGTTAAGTTTGAATGGGTGGCAGGATTACTCATCAAGGCAATAGAAAATGGGGAATGGATCGTTCTAGAGAATGCAAATCTTTGCAATCCCACGGTAATTTTTACATTCTCTTGAATTCTTGATTTATAAGTCTCCTAACACCAGTTCATAAATATGTTTGCTTTTTCACATGATTGTTCACCTCAGGTTCTTGATAGAATCAACTCTTTGGTGGAGCCGAGTGGTTCGATTACAGTTAATGAGTGTGGGATAGTTGATGGAAGCTCAGTGGTTCTTCATCCACACCATAATTTTCGAATTTTCCTCACAGTTAATCCAAGCCATGGTGAAGTGTCCCGAGCAATGCGAAACAGAGGAGTTGAAATCTTTATGATGCCACCATACTGGCTACATAATGATGAAAGTGGCTGCAGTGGTGCAGACTTTGAACTCAAGGATGTAAAACGATTTCTTGTTTCATCTGGCATTCCTATGGATAGATTAGTTGATTCAATGGCCAAAGCTCATGTTTATGCCAAGAATGAAGGCTTGCATGTTAATGTTCAAATCACATATCTTGAGCTTGCCCACTGGGTCCAGTTATTTCATCAGCTTCTCATAAATGGTAACCAGCCTTTCTGGAGCCTCCAACTAAGTTGGGAACATACTTATTTATCTTCTTTAGGTGAAGCTGTGGGATGGGATATTGTCAATCATGCAAAAGTTGCTTACTTCTCAACAGCAACGTTGTCAGAATCTGATTTGCCCACAGGGTTTTTATTTTATTTGCCTGGGGGGTTGCCAGTGCCAATCAAGTTGAGGGATTTTATATGGTATTCAAAAGAAGCTTCTGTCAGACAGAATCTCATGTATTTGGAGTACCTTGTGTCTCAGTACGAGTTAGGATCTTCCAGGAACAGGAGCTGTGTGGACAATGCTTTGTCTGCTACTAGCCACAAGGGAAACGGTTTGATGGATATGAACATGAAAGGGCAGCTCATGTTTCCTAAGGCTCTGAACTGCATGAATGCTAACTCTATTAGGAACACAGAAATTGACATGAAGCTGACGAAGAGGATGCTGTTGTTTGCTGCCAACTGGACAATTGAACAAGCAACTGGAAGCGATTATAAACTTTATCTTCTCCACTTTCACTGGTTTAGTTCCAAACTGCAATCATGTGATCATTTTTTCAGATCTTTTCTGCATTTACTCGAACAAGAATTGGAGCATCCTATTTGGAAGTGTATTTTTCATTCCTACCACGAGCTTGCATCCTTTCCTGCTGCAGATTCTAGCCTGCATCTGACACCGTTGCTTTCACTTGATTTTGTTGATTTAACTATGTCATATGACAGGCCAGAAGTGTCACATAAATTCCTTTGCAATGCTATTAACTGTATAGACCTTCTGAGGCTTTCATATCGACAGTGGAATGCTCAAAGTGAGCATGAATATACTAATGAAGCTCAGCATTTCAAACCTTTCTTGGGTGCTCTGCAGGAGTTGGAAAAGGAAATTCTTAATATGCTTGTTGAATCTCCATCTTACAATGTCCTGATAAAATTATACAGTGACATTCTTGAAGATCACTTGACATTTTGGGATGCTTTTACCTCTTCCCGGTTCGAGAAATTGCCTGTTTCTTGGCATTCTTTGATGAAGGATGTTTTGAAATTGCGGGATTTCTGTCCTGGAGCTGTTGACAATCTATTCATGGTAATTCCAGTACAATTTTGGCATCTTTCCTTTCTCTGTAATTTATTAAGTGACAATTAAAATTTTAACTTTCCGGTGCAGATTGCTGGGAATATAGATAAAAAACTTAATCAACACTCACAACAATCTTTGCTCTGGATTCATGGTGGTCATCCAATTTTACCTGCATCTGCTGAATTATTTAAGCAGCAGCAATTGTTTATAGAGCTATGCGAGTCAGTTTGGCCAACAAAGGCAAATCCCTATAATCAAGGTATGGCTTATTGTTACTCTGATTCATTTATCACAATCATGTTTAACTGGTTCTATTCTTCTTCTTGTCCCTTCATCTGTCTCTGTCTAATGTGTGTAAAAATTTTCATGGCAGGGGATGATTGTCTCGTTGAGTTGGCCACATCTTCCACCCCTGAACTTCGCTTCCTTGCAGTTCAAGGTAGAGCTTTCACTTTTTTCTTATGGGGGGTTTATTTTGTGGATAAAAATTTCCATGAAAATGATTGGGCTGGAATGTGCAATTTGTCTTCATTTGTTGATTTTTAATTCATTAAAGTCATCTCAATTATATTAATATTATAGTGTCTTTTTCTAGTTCATCACACATAATATTTGTGATTTCATTTTCATTTGGAAAGTCACATGGTAGCTCATTGTTTCAAGGATTAGACCTTGTTGCAGTCATTATCAGTGGGCCAAGTATTTAGCCTTTGGTTGATTTGAGTCTGGCTGTAAGTCTGTAAGCCCTAATATGTGTTACATGTTTCCAAAATAAAGAATCTCAGTCATCTATGTGCACCTCGCTCTAGAGCTTGGCATATGTGGCAGAAATTGTATGCATTTAGTAGAAGGATATTTACTGTTATCTTTTGTGGGTTTTGGAAGGGAGAATGGTAGTAGCAGTACACGCCATCCGCTAGCTTCTATTCTCAAGCGCCCCTCTCCCTCACCCACCTCTTCTATGATATTTTCTCACTTACTGTGACTTTGACATTTGATTCAACATCTCCATGAATTTTCTAATATAGTTTTCTATGTAGGTATATGCATGTCAGCATATATTACCAGTAGATTTGATGAAGATAGTGGTGAAGTTGCTCTGCATTTGGCGGACATGAGTCAAGTTTGTGCCCTATTACCTAACACTTAAATGGTATGCATTTAATAAATCCTAAACTAACTGGCTATTATTCTATTAGATGCTGTTGAAGAGATTTGAATATGAGAAAAGCAAATTGGAGGAGAAGTTAAAGTCTGTTGAGTCTGCTACTATCGAGGGAAATTCAATATCTTGTTGTGATTTCTCTCCTGAAGCACGGTGTACAAAACCTGGCTTTGCTTGTTGGCTGGAAACGTGTCCTATTATTGACAATACAAGTTTTTTCCTTGACATGGATCTACTTCAAAAGCTTTCAATGATTGTTTTGGTTGATCACAAAGAATGTCAGCTGGTAAGATCAATGGCATTTGTTTCTTAAGCCACAACATTTTCTAGTTGGTTGTAAACTTTAATATGTACAAGTTTAGTAATCTATTCTTGTGTTGTAACTGGTTAGATAGCACAGCTTTTGATTCTGTTTAGTTGCTTTGGATATGGAAGAAAATTTGGCATACTTAACTAGTCCCTGACTGTGAATGTCAACCCTAAATAGGCTGTCTGTTTGTTTAATCCAAAAGAAGATGAAAATGGTCGATACATAAACAATGCACGTGTCTAAGAGCAAACCTATGGTAGATCTTGCTTGTTTAAGTCATGTTTTCAAATTAGAAATGCATGTGTAAAATACTATGAGAGATTTGATGTCGCACCTCTCTCCTAAATACTCTGGTAAATCATCTTAGTTAGCATGTTTAGAATTTTGCTTTTAGTTAGCTAAGTAAACCAACCTCTCTAATTTCTTCTTATTGTTAACTAATCAATTAAATTTACCCACCAAACATGCATTTGTAAGCATACACAACCTGCTGTCCATTAAACAAACTTATATGATATCTTATTGTCTTGTTTTTTATCATTCACTTATATTTTACATCTTTGTACATAGCTGTCATGTTGATCAATTACACGCTAAAGGAGTTCATGCATCATATGTTTACATATGCTTTTACATGTGTAATGACCCATACACAAAAACTAACCTATAAAAGATACAATGGCACTACATAAGTTAAACATCAAGCTAGGATTCCAAAGACCCTATCACCTGAACCCTCTCTCAATCTCACTTTGATTCTCTGAAAATAATTTTATCAACTACTAATGAGATAACCCAGTGAATGATTAAAGAAAAAACTTGGGAAACTTCATAAGTTTTCAAATATATGCCCAACATGATATTGACATAATATTTGCACAATTAAACATGTATGACAATTGAATGTCCATATCTCATATCCATATACTACTCAATGGTAAGCACATAGGTGGCCACAATTTCATGTAAAGCAAGCTTTACTCTTTTCACATATCATGTGAATTATATCAACACAATATTTGGGTTAAAACATAGCTTTTAATTATCAATTTAATCACTCACCTTAAGCTATAGTCCTTTTTCCTTTACTTTCTTTTCTTTCCCTTCTTTTATGGTCTCACAATCTATCTTTGGTTTCCTTTCTAACAATTCTATTGAATTTAAGCCTAATACTTCACAATTTGTTCTTAGGATATATGGTTTGGAAGTGTTAGTTTGTAGGATGTTTAGCTCTCTCTTAGGTTCAAGAAATGGAAGAAACAGATGTAGTTATTTTTGAATTTTTTTGAAGGAAAGCACACCTCTACCCTCCTTTTGACACCTCACAAGCATGACATGCCAAAACCTGTCCTCCTTCACCTACCTAATCATGCAAAATTTATCCAACTTCACCTAGTTAAGTTAGTGATTGCATTTTGAACCTTCTTTTCTTTAGTTCTTTCGCTTTTGTCCCCCAATTTTCTCTAATCTTACATTATTCTAAAGAAATCATCAATTATAGTCAATGCAAGTTTTGGGGTGTTACAATTGATCTAGCATCCTTCGATAAAGGACTTTTTCATAAGAGTTGATGACAATGTGATCCATCAGTTTATGTTTTTGCATTTGATAACTAATGTTTTCACTTGAATTTCCAGCAATGTTTTCCAATCTCTCTTTTTTTTTTTTCTTTTTTAATTTATTTAACGCAGTCGTGTCCTTTTATCTGATTCAATGTGTGCTCTGTTTGCTTCCTCTGGTGACAGGCTTTGGGCAGTGTATCTAACCTGATAGAGTCTGCCATGAAACATTCTTTAACCTTTTCAACAAGACCTCCCCAAAATTTTATACCTCATCAAAAAATTTTGTGGACACTTGATGCATGGATGTCGGTGGATGCAGGTTAGTGCAATTCCTTGTTTATATATTTACCTGCTCTTCAATGATAAACCAATGCTCAGCACACCTCTTTCTTTCAGTGAATGCAAAAATTGCCAGTTATGTTCTTGAAATGTGGTTTTGGTGGCATTCGTCTTTATGGAGCCATTGCCCTGTTTTTTCTGAGGTATTGGGATAATTTTGTGGATTTTGATGACTGAATACCAATTTGAGGAGAATCTGTTTTGATAGCTTATTTTGATACAGAACTTTGGAAAAGTTGATGGTTATCATACTCCACTGCCTGATATGCTAGTTCAATCTGTGCGGACTGCATCTGTTGTCCAATCTCTGTAAGATCTGTTATTTCTACCTTTTTTCTGCTTATGAATTCCTGAATGTTGTGATCCTTGTATGTATAGTTGCATGTGTCTAAATACATTACCCTATGTCTATGTATGTTATGTTGCACAAAATGGTTTATGCACTACACTTTTGGTAAAACTGTAGCCTGAAGATTCACACATTGTTTTAATTCATTTATCTGTTTACAACTCTGGTCAAGTAAAAATTAGCAGCAGTTTGTCCATTTCTTGGTTTGCAATCACCATAGATCATCACTGGCAGGAAAAAGCCTGAATAATTTGATTCTTTCTGAGTTGTATTGTTTTCCTCTTTGTGAATTCATGCCTGTGTTTTGCAACTTGTTTTCCTTTTGAGATCCTTGTGTGGAAAAAAATTAGATGAGACTTTCATGAGAGTTACAGGCTACAAAGGTCGCCTTTAGCCTTCAATCAGTTTTCAGATCTTGTTGACCAATATACGGAAAACACTATGCAATTCTGTAATTTACATTGTATTTCTTTCATTTTCTAATTCAGGCAAAGAACATGTGCTATTAAGGATTATTCTGTGCACTGCTTGAAGCTTAAAGCTGCTTCTTGCAACTTGTGGCAAAGTTCTTTACCAGGGATGGACTTATCCAGTTTTCTCTTATCTGTTACTCGCTCTCTCTTCCAACAGGTAGCTTGCTTTATGTGAATTATAGAATTTCAGATTATTTTCTTTTAATGGGCAATTGAAACTTCATATTCTTCTGTTTCCAGATTATATATGCACACAGAAAGGCATTTGATGCTGATAAGTTTGCTGCAATCAAGTCCATATTTTGCTCCTTCCATAAGAATGTGGCAACGGTATGATTTTTGTATTTCCTTTTATCCATGTGATAAATAAATCTGTGATTTGTTTTTATGTAGCTAAGTTCATTCTTGTTTCTCAATTTGTTAGCCAACTTTACAAACCTTTATGAGCTGGTGTTTACTTAATAAGAATCTTTGCATGCTATTTCTGTTGAAAATTAACATCTCTTGACATGTTTATAATGCCTTCTTGTGGTGACAGCAAGATGACATACAGTGTTTGGTATCAATTCTTGGATCGTCAAACCATCAAAAGCTGAACTCCTTGGTGTCTTTGTTCATTGAGCCAATACTTAAGGAGCTTTATCTTCACTTCTCATCCACCGGTGATTATATGTCTTCCTTGTTTATTCATTTAATGTATTCTAGTTTATTTAGTGTGCTTAATGAAATTCTTGTTGCATTCTATATTTTATCTTATTTTGTGAGCGTTTTTCATTTTGTAGAGGTGTACTTGAACATGGGCCATGCATTCTTAAAAATCGGGGCTTTACGTTTTAGTCTCTTGCTTAGCTGTGATGATTTCGACCCTGCCTTGAAATATTCTTTCAAGCACTCTCAACTAGAAGAAAGGATTTCATCTCTTGAGCTTGAAATAAAGGTGGTATTATTATCAATCTTTTCATATAATTTTATATGTTAATTTATTTGTAGGTCTGCATTCTACTTTATACCACATGCTGGCAATGCCTGCTTATGTTTATCTAAGACATCAAACTTCTTTTGACTTGTGATTGATCAGATTTTTTGCTTTTCATTGAGAAGTTAGTAGTATTGCCACCATATGCTAGAATTTTCTTCACCTTCCATTTGCTGGTGTGAGAATTTTTTATTGAAACATATTTTCTGATGATGTGGCTTCTTATAGGTGCGGCAAGAATGTGACTATCTTGCAGGGCGGTTATCTTCAATAGAGGCTGATAAAAAGCGAGCAGATTCATTAGAAAGGCTTGAATTTGAGCGTAGAAGGATTCAGAAAAAGGTATTTTCCCTTCCATTTTACTTGGATAAGTATTTCCTTATGATAATTAGAAAAATAATCGTATTTGCCAACAATTAATGATAAATGCAACACTCTGCTGGATTGATTGATTGACTGGAACATGTATTCCCTGTTTTGTGACCAGTATTCTTAAGTAACGATGATCTATTCCAAACAAAAAATTGAATTATTTTTGTGGACCAGATTACTTCTTGCTCAGATCTATGGAAGTGTTTGTGAGATTTGTATCTCTAGAAATGGGATGCAAATTACTTTCTGAACCTTGTGAAAATCTAGGGCATTGAATTTATCACCCTTCTATTTGATTTGCATTGCTTATGAGTATTAAGAATGGAAGCAAAATGATGCTATATATTTAATGTACATCTTGTGCAAATAGTGTATTGTTACCATATACTGATGATTGCTATGCTTATTATACTTTTCAACTTTGTTTTTCTTACTGAGGCAAACTCTAATCAGTATTTTAAACTGCTGAAAAAAAGCAACTGCTTGGTTTACTTCTAGAATTTGCTTCATTGTTTATCCACATTCTGCTATTACTATTCCTTAACTATAGTCACTGTTATATAAACTTTTTTTGAGTCAAATATTTATCATGTTCTTATCAATTATTGGACAGTGAGCTAACTTGGTTTTTGTCAGATGGTGTTCCGTTGTAATCCTTTAAAATTTAATGCTTTGAGAAAGGAATGTGGAGAGTTCCTTAAACCTGCTAGGATGGTTGTGGGTTTGGTGGATAACATTGAAGGTATGGATTTACAACAAGTTCTTGAACAAGCATCCAATTGGCAGGTATAAGTTTTGCTACATCATTGATGATTCTCAATTTGACATAGCATGGTACATTTTCTTTCCATGCTGATCATAATTCTCTCTGGATTGCTCAGGCAACAGCAACCTCTTTTATTGACCGATTATCAGATGAATACAAGGAGTACATTGATTTAGCTCAGCCATTTCAAGTTGCAGTATATGAAATGAAATTGGGCCTGTCGCTGGTCCTATCATTTGCCTTGCTCAAGAAGGTCCTGAATAGAATCAAAGAGGATAACATGGATAGAGTCATGGTATTTTAAATTACCTTCTGCTACATTTCCTTTTTAGTTTACTGTTCTTTGGAAAAATTCATTCATTTACTTCCAGTACCTGACTTGGAGATTGTTGCAGGAATCAATTTATTCATTTATGAGATTTCCTCGTGTATGTGCCTTTGTACCAAGTTCTTCTCATTGCATAGGCAGTCCTGCTACCTTTTGGGACCGTGAAATGGGTTTTCTGGAAAAGCTGATTATGCTTTCTAGTGATGTTACTACTGAAAAAATGGTATGCATCTCTACATGACTTCTTTCTTTTTGTCCTGAGAATGTGTACACTTTGTTTTTTATCTTTTCATCTATCCCTCAAACTGGTTCTCTTTCTTTGCAATCCACTCCTTGTAGACTTGTTTCCTTCTGTCTCCTGTTCATGTACTACTTTGGCATCTTTCAACGTTCCTTTTATTGTACTCTTTTTGATGGAATAAATTATTGATTTGCTCAAATGCTTTTCCATTGGTAATAGGGGTCTATCTTGCAACTCAAAACTGGTCTTTATCAGAATATTGTTGTCCGTGTTGCACATTTTGTAGCTGATGCGCAGAGGATTGATGATGCTTCTTTCAAGGTGATATTTCTTTTAATGATTGATTTGAATACTTTTTAATTTACTTGTGCAAGTCAGCCCTCTGATACCTCAGCATATTTGTGAATTAGATATTGGATAAGATCTGTGCCATGGAATTTGCCAACATGTGGAATGAATATGGAAAGTTACAAGTAAAATGCAAAGAAGGCGATGATGCTCAACAATACAAGTTTCAGGCCTCGTGCCTTAGAGGATCAAAAGCATTGTTGATGTTGATCTTTTTCTACTCTTGACCAATTCTTTCCAAACTACGTAAGCTTTTCCAGAATGGCAGGAGTTTCTCTCTGAAGAGGAAATCTTTAGAAAAGGTGGATTCTTCTTCTTTTGCTTCTTTTCTTTCCTCATTGTTTTCCCTTCCCGTATGATCTTCCAAGTTTTCTTTTTTATTCTCTTCAGTTGGGAAGCTAGCAATGAGCATGAGAAGTGTCCAGGATCGAATGGAACCTTATAACAGGAAACCATCATGACGAGAATAATGATATGCATACACAACCAATTATTTGGGTCCACCAATCTTGTTCTATATGTAAGATGGCTTATAAAATTTTTCTTCGTCAATAGTTTCTTATGACTAGAATTTAATCTCTCTAAATGATTTTGAAAATGTTAAAAAGAGCGCTCATGCTTGCATCGTTTTCCCCTGGGTCAATGAATCATTTGATGCTGCAAAACTGTTTATTGGCAGTCCCAAAAATGATATAATTATATATTTTCTGTATGCAATCTCTTTTATAATCCACTCTCCCTTCCGGAACATTCTGGTCTTTGCTTTTACTTCATTTAATATTTTTTCAGGCTTGGAACTTGCATGTTGTTGAGGCTGATAGGTTGGCATTCATTCACCAACTCTTACACATTAGGGGTGGTGGATGATGATTGAAGGTGATTACAGTTTACACCTTTTTCTTGGTGTAATCGTTATGGTATTTTGAAGGTGATTGAAAGTGATTACAGATTACAGTTCACAAATTGTCCATATTCTTTTCCATTTCCAGGATTAGGAGGTCTGCTTAACCTCCAGTTTGGATGGAAAAACTCATACCAGAGCATTTAACTTCGCCTTTGTTTAGAGCATGGTTCAAAACTTGTCTCTTATCAAAAATCATCGGCCAATTACAATTTTTTACCAGGTTCTGAAAACTTTTCTGCCTGCGTCATAGTAGTTGTTATCTCATCTATTCCAGTTGTCTTTGCATTTAATGTAACTGATTTTTTTCCCTTTCCTAGGATTCAAATGCACCCATGATGGCTAAAAATGGTGTGAAAGTTAGTTGCTTACAGTTGCTTATCTTGAACAGCAAATACATAGCCTTTTGATGTGAGTGGGAAGATCACCTTGGTCTCCAAAAAATCATGGATACCATTCAAAATGCTGTTTGGCTATTTCAGTGGAGACCCCTCTTGCCAAGGTAGGCAAATATAGCTTACTCTTTCCTGTTTATCTAGATAATGTTTTTACAATGATTTGAGAGATAGTGAAATGGAAATTTGTATGATTAAATTATCAGGCAAGTCTTGCTTTGCGATGAAACTGGAAACTAAATGCTTCCATGACAGGTTAAATAACATTTGTTGCAAATAATAAAGGATATGAAGGTCTTCTAGTCTAAAATAATTAGAGTGCATTGATTTCCATATCTCAACTACCAAGCTTAATGCTTAACATGCTCCTAAAACAATTACTATCAGAACCTTATTGGATGCTTGGATCCGTCTATGCATGAGTGTTTCTAATCATGCTTCTGCTTTTGGGTATCTTGTATGACATCTTTGTGTTGGTTTAACATTTTATTCGCTTTTATAATACTCTGATTTTAGGTTTCTTGCATTTAAGGCTCTTTTGGAGGTTGCAATTCCTACTCAACAGGGCCAGAACATTACTGGAAAATGGAAATCAAAATGCCCCTCTCTCTGGTGAGCAAGTTCACATTGTTCAAGTCTGTCATCTGCTTGCATCTACACTTGCGATATGCATACTTTTGTTTGTTGCCAATGTTATTGTTTGTAAAATTTCATTCTTATTCATATCCTGGCATGTAGATCAATTGGAACCTATTTCTGCTCTGGTTATGCTCATGGCAAAAGATGGAATTTGACTCATGGCCCGCTTTGCATTCACGAAGTGCAGGAGCAAGTATGTCATTAATGCTGGCATAGGTAAGTTATAGTCTGGTGTTTTGGTTGTGGAAAAAATAGAAAACTTTGAGTGCAAATGACATGAGCTTTAAGAGAACTGCCATGGAAGGAAAAGGTTTTTATAATACCTGAACTGGGGTATTAGTATTTACTTAATTGGGGGTCTAAGGGTATGTATGTGATTACTATTGATATGGATACTTATCCAAAGATATGTACACAAGGCAAAGGTTTGGGGTAACTAGTTCTGCTGCCTGAATATCACTTTCCAGATACTTTTATGCATGGCTGTGGCATTTAAAATTTTGGATTAAAGCTGGTTGTGGATAAGATACTTATTTTGAATAATACCAAACCTTTCAGGCATCAGTAAAAGGATTAGGCAAACAGATAATGCGTTACAATTTGGGCAGTATTCTTAGAGATTTAAGTTTCTCTGTCTCATCCTCATATGCTCTGTTATTCCTTTTTGCCTCTTGGACCGCTTAGTTTGTGTTTGTCTTGTTGCAGTTGTGGTTTCCTCTATTTTCAGTTTTGGCATCACTGTCATTCTGGTGGATATTGCTGGATATGAGCAATCTACTATAGAAAGGAATTGTTACCAAAATATTATGTACACATTTTGATTCTACTTGCTTCTTTTCATGTTCTTCTGTTTCTGTTCCATCTGAATCCTTTAGTTAACACAATTTGATCTTTGCCAGTTTAGAGGGAGTTCTTCCGAACTTCTAGCATCGGTGAATTTAGAGCGGCCTTCAACTTCTTTTATCTCTCCATGGTCAAATCACTGTTGGCAGATGCCTAGAAGTGCAAATTTATTCTAGGTAAAGCATGTCTCTGCACATTGGTGTTTTGAGGAAGATATTTCATCTTTCACAGTATAGCTGTGCTGAAGACAGTTATGTGATTTGCATAACCTTTAGCTGCCTTGTTTGTTCTTACATGATTTATGCGAGGCTATATAATAGCTAGCAATGCTGTTTAATGCCTGAGAAATTATGAACAGTACTGATTATAACATGAACCTTACAGCTATGCGGCAGTAAAAAAATATACAGATTCTGTGAATGTGTTTCGGATACTACATTCAGTACTTGCAAAGGTGAGTTCCTTGTTGGGAAAATTTTCAAGATTGGCTAAAAGGTGCCCGCTGTTGTTCAAAATTGAATTAGTCCGAGTGCATAAGAAACTTTGGAATTGCCTTTCCTCATCTGTTTTTTCCTTCAAACCATGTTCTTCCAGTAGTTTTTGTAGTATTTGATCCAAAGTTAATAGATTTTTTGATCATGTGATTATAAGAAAAAAAAAGTCAGATTAGATTCTTTTTAAAAAAAGAAAAGAAAAGGACATATGCACTCCATTTACCAACATGAATAAAAAATAGTTTGGGATGCTCAATGGGTTAATTACTGTCTGAAAACTTGGCAAAGATTATTGGAAGTGCTAGATTTAAATAGAAAAATAGTTGAAGGTGGTTAATTCTGAAATTTTTAGTTCGGGACTAATTCTGCCTTGACGTGGGTACCTTTAGCCTTCAATATCTGTTCTCTTTTAGAAATTCTCATGTGCCTTTTCTTTGCTTACCATATTCTTCTTTCTTCTCAGTATATTGGAGAACATTGAAGCTAACAGAAAAGGTATTGAGATGGAACTGAAGGACATTTTGAAGCTATTCCATTGGGAACGAACAGAGATTTGCTTGTCTGTTGAAAACTCAAAAAGGACCCGACAGAAGCTTAGAAAGCTAATGCTAAAGTACACAGTAAGTGAAATCAAAGTTACCATACAAATGGCAATTTCTTTGCATGCTTGTGGTTCCTTTTGGGAGAATCTGTAAATTTTGAGACAAGTTTACTCAGGTCAAGTAATTTACTTTAGGTCTTGATGAACTAACCTAGCACAACAATACGTAGAGCCTGTTTTTGTTCCTTATGCAGCAATTGTTAATTCAAATCAAGCTGGTCATGTACAATAATACTATAACAATATAATGATATATTTGGTGATAATGAAAGTCAATAGAAAGCTTTAACTATTTTTTAACACCTCACATTTGTGATTAAAACACGTGTAAGTAGGGCTGGTCATGTTTAGTTGGAACACAAAAAACGCAGTTTTGTTCATTTTTGCTAGATGTTACTAATTTCAATACTATCTATGGTTCTGTTGGCTTTGGGAGAGCTCTTGTCCTTAGTTTCCACTAATCTTTGTAGCTTTAACTGCATACTAATCTTTGCAGCTTCATTTCTGTATGTTTCCACTTAGCTTTGTAGCTTTTAACTGCATTCTAATCTTTGCAGGTTCATTTCTGTATGCCTTTTGTTTCTCTAATAAAATCTTCATCTTGTCGCTTATGATTACAAGGTCTTTTTTGGTCTTAGCATATAAAGGGTTTTTGTATGGTGTATAAAGATGACAATACAATTCTGTGATGGTGAAAAACTTCACAACATTCTGTACTATTTCTGAGGATGTGAGTATTGTGCAAGAATGATAGATTGAAGAGTGATCGAATTACACAAAATGGTTAATCAATAATATAGTAATGGAAAATGCCTACTGTGATTTTACATTCTTTTGATTTTCTTTCTTTTGTTCCCTACAATTGATGGATGCAACTATATTATAAAGCTTAATTGCAATTGGTAGTGACAGAAGCATTCTAGCGAGTTTGAAAGAATGTTTTACTTGATAAATATGTTCTCATCTGTTTGTTTGACAGGATTTGTTGCAACAACCTGTAATGCTTATTCTTGACCGAGAAGTACAGCAGAAAGGACCAAAAATTCATTCCCTGCAATTTCCAAAGGCCTTGAAGGATAACAAAACACTATTTCAGATCTGACACAGTTCTGTGAAAAAGACAGGTTAGCTTTTTTCTACTATATCCTCTTCTATTGTCATCGATGCTTGTCCTGCTCTTTGAACTTTACTATTTTGTTTTTGGTGCAGGTCTATATGGTTAGCTGATTGGAGGAAAAAAGTAACTGATACTTTGCAGGACATGCACTTCAAAAACACTCTGGGATTAAGTTTTCTTGATAATAAAGGTCTTTTCCTTCCTTTTTTTGCACCCTCCTTCGTGGTTATAAATGCTATTCTATTAGCTCAAAATAATATTTTATGCAGATGTCACAAGTATCACCAGGCAATGCGCCTCCCATTCTTCTCACCTATCACGTGATGAACAGTGGAATGTTTTGTGTTGGACAGTGGAAAAGATATTCAAAACTGCTATGGATTGTGATGATCTCTGGAATGACACAGGGAAAGGTGCAGGGAAGAAAAGGGCTTTATCTGAACTTCTAAAATTATTAGATACTAGTGGGTTGCATAAACACAAGTTTGAAATTATGAAGGTAAAAGGATATTTTTTTCTTGTGCTTATTATTATTTCTATGGTTGAAAAATAAGATGAAGTAATATTTTTTCCTTCCCATGATGGTCCTTAATAGATATCCAACAGCTCCAACTGGTTGTTCATTCAACCATCATACAATGCACAGCATTTGTTGCTGACACCAAGTAGACTATCTGGTGAAGCTTTTGATGTTTCTACTTCCAGTGAATTGCAATGTTTGCCCGATGACTATGTGGATACTATGTGGAAATCAGCCAATGAGTTTTACTTCAAAAGTGTGGCATCTGTGCAGTTTATGCAAAGGATATGCCTGAAACCCCATGGTGATATTACTTATGATCAGGTACATTTCTGTGGCTGGAGTTCAAATAGTTCTAGTCAACTTATGAATCAAAATCTTCCCTGCTTGGCATTTGATCACAGTCTCTATCTGTTAAGTTACATCTTTTAATTCCTTAAATGTTTTCAGTCTCTATCTGGTTAAGTTACATCTTTTTAATTCTTAAATGTTTGCAGTCTCTATCTGGTTAAGTTACATCTTTTAATTCCTTAAATGTTTACAAGATGTTGATGCATTTCATGATGTTTCACATGACTTTTATTTCTTGATCCATGCAGGCTAGTAGGGCAGTCTCTTTTCTTAACCATCTCATTATTATACAACAATCACAACGTGCAGCTGGCTATAGTTTTTCTAAGCAATTGAAGTGCTTGCGGGAATGTACATATGCTTTTGAAAACTCATACGTAAAGTGCACTGACATTGATGAAAGAACTAGCAGTGAGTACTTTATTGTACAAAATCAACATGCCTTCTTTCAGTGCATGTGGAAACAAAAGGTAAGTTTCCACTTTATAATTGTGCTTGCACTTTCATCCATTATTTTCTTTTCGGTCTGAATTCTTGTTAATATTTTTTCTTTTAAAATTTTCCCCAGCAACTTTTTGATGGTCTAACTACTCTGTTGGCTGAGGAATCACTGTTGCTGAGAACAGTGGAAAGCACCCATTTGAAGTCTTGTCGAAGTGTCAGACCTGCTGCAAATCATATGCTTCAATTCATTGAAAAATTTATCCCAGTTACGCAGAAATCCAAGGTGCAGAAGTTTTGCACTTCCTATCCTGTCATTTAAGTATGCTAGATTTTGTATTATTCTTATCAGTAATCTTTTACAGGAGTCATTGGATAACTATCTTGTTGGTCAACTAGGAGGCCTGCAAAGTCTTTTACAGGAATCATTGGATAAATCTCTACTTGGCCTGTTGTTACTATATCTGCTGGACCTTCACGTCCTTACATTATTTCAAAACAAATGGAACAGTTGGTGTATAAAAACTTCCAAGTTATTAAGGAGTTTGAGGAGCATTTCCTTGATTTCCGTAAGCAAGACTGGAATAGAAGCTTCATCATAGAGACACTGCTTGTCATTTTGATGACGTATTTAAAGAGGTATCTTATATATGTTTTCTGGCACTTCCATAAACAAGTTTCTTGCAAATTTGTTGACAAAATGAATGCAAAAAATGGACTTCACTTTTTGCAGGGGAAGATTTGGCTGACCAGTTTGAGTCTGCTCTGAAGCAAAGGAGCCAGTCAAGAGATTCAAGTGAAGAGGTTGACCACAACAGTGGAAATAACTATCAGCTTGAAGCTGATTTTGACAGTGCCCTCAAGAAAGCGCACAACCTTGTTATGGAGGCTTTGGAAAAACAAATTTCTCCAGGTGATGGAGGCGCTCTATCTGAAGAATCATTGGAGAATATTTCTTCATGGGAATATTTATTTAAATCATCTGTTCAAAGCTTGAATGTGGAAGAATTATGTGATATTCTTCTCAATATAATAACTTGTGCGTATGTTTATCCATCACCACTTTGTACAAATCAGATATGTTTGGTCATTTCTTATTGCCTTCTCATCTCATGTAATATGCTTGATCAGAAAAAAATGGTGGACCATTCTGGCAGTGAAACTTCCCATATTTCTTTTCACATTGGAAGGTGTTTTCAGCATCTTCATTTACTTTTGGAGCTAATATTGGGTTTCTGTGATGGATTACTTCAAGATCTTTAGCGATGCATAAAACAGTAAGTTTGGATCCTTAATTGCCAAACAAATCACATCTGTGAAATGCATCTCTTAATTTATTGGTCACAGTGAATCTGCCCCATGTTTCCAAGGGTAACTGTTAATGGTGTCAATCTGAATCTTGTCTATTTCTGTAACCTTTTTTTGCATGCAGGTATCTATAATGACCCGTGAGCTGGCAAATGTTTTGGCTTCATTGTTCTCCAAAGTTTCGGCATTTCTGTAAAAGACGAGGTAGATGAAGCTAGTCATGATACATCTCAAACTGCAAGTGGAACTGGCATGGGGGAAGGTTCTGGACTTAATGATGTCAGTGATCAGATAACTGACGAAGATCAACTTCTTGGAACTTCTGAAAAGGCATGTCTACTGTTATTGATATTTTACTTTATTGGGTTTTGCTTGTTTTTTGCAACTGTGCATTGTTGATGAAATTTCCTTTAATATGCAACTTCAGCCAGGTGATGAACAAGATGCTTCAGGTGAAGTTCCAAATAAGAATGAGAAAGGTATAGATGGAGGATCTTACGGCTGATACATTCAGTGTGAGTGATGACTCTGGAGAGGAGAATGAGGAAGACGGAGATGAGCAACTGGATTCTGCTATGGGGGAAGCTGGATTAGACAGTGAAGTTGTTGATGAGAAACTTCAGAATAAGGAGAAGATGATAACCCTAATAACACAAATGAAAGATACGAATCTGGCCTTCAGTTACGGACAACGATACAAGTAGCCGGAGCTTAGGGCTAAGGAGGATTCTGCTGCTATTGCTGATGATGAACCTGGAGAACCTGATAAACAAAATAATGAAATTGGAAACCAGGATGATCTTGATGATAGAGAAGAGAACACAGATGACATGAATATGGATAAGGAAACAGCATTTACTGATCCAACTGGATTAAAGCTTGATGAATCAAATCAAGGTGCTGAAGAGGATATGGAGATGGATGAGGACATTGAATGAAGGTGACCTGGATTCAAAGGAAGAAATAAGTCCAAAGAGGGTGATGAGTCTGCTGAGCATGGAAACTGTGAGGAAGACAACATAATTTCTGCTGATGAAACTATGGAAGAACCAGATAGCGAACCAGTTGATGGAACATCTGTAAAAGATGAACCAGGAGGGATAGAGAAGAGAGATCTGAGACCAATGCAATGGAACCAAGAAAAGATTTGAACTTGGAATTTCTGATCTAATTAGTGATCATGTGCATGGTGCAGAATCTGCAACACAGCCAAATGGCCCTCCCAGGCATCTGATTCAAAAAATGCGACAGCAGAAGCAAACATGTCTAACATAAGTGAAGCTCACAATGACCTCGCTCTGAGAAGCTTACCTTCTGGAAATACTTCCCAGAATGATCTGATGGTCTCAGATTCATCAACAGTGGAGGATTTACTAATGATAAAAAACAAGCTCAGTTCCCTGAGAGGGAATCATCATCTGATCAGAGAGCCCAACCAAATCCTACAGAAATGTTGGGAATGCACTTGAGGAGTGGAAAAAAGAGTCAAAGTGTCTGTTGATCTGCCAGGAGACACCACTGAGGCGTCAGGTGAGATAGAGGACAAGAATGCTGATGACTATGCCTTCGTCTCTGAGTTTGAAAAGGAACAGATCAAGCATTGGGACCTGCCACCTCGGAGCAGATTGAGTCCAATGTCAATGTAAATAGGAGTGATGAAGATAGTCTCACTGCTCAAAGAGATGAAGTCACCAAG
>CM055362.1:1590933-1601001 GCA_029228515.1 Populus alba x Populus x berolinensis | reverse complement strand
ATTAACTTATTATTATTATTATTATTATTATACAACAAGTGAATTAAAATCGAACTTAACAATTTATTTATAAAACTTATTAAATTTTTTCTATGGATATAAAAATAAGTTAAAACTCAATATAACAATTCATTTTATTAATTTGTTAATTTTTATAATTTTAATAAATATAAAAAAGGTGTTAAAACCCAAATTACCAATTAATATATTTAATTACTCTTATTGAATAGATCGAGCATTGTTAACTTCAGTTTTTTTTTTTTTCACCCTTGTTTTGATGTGAAAGGATGTTTGATGTGATGAACTTTCTCTAAAAGTTGAGTTGTTAATTAATATAGTTAGGTAGGACAATTATATCAAATTTAACTTTTAATATTTTATAAATTATAAATCTATTCTATTCAAATTATGTAGATCCAAGTGACTTAGATACATGGATTAGTTTATATTATTTTTTTATGAATATTTAAATATTCATGAATTAAACTTATATTATTAATTTTTAAAATTTTACATTTAAGAAATATTTATTATTGTGATGTGATCGTGTTTTCCAAAAACATCAAAATTTTGTTTGCTTTAAATTTTTTTTTTTATTGTTTTGGTGTATTGATATTTTTACTATTTTAATATATTTTTAAAAAATACTATAAAATACAAGGATATAAAAAATAAAAAAAGAAAGGTTCCACCATTAAATCCCGAACTTTGAAATTCAATGTGACTTTCCAATTTGCAAGTGTCTCCTCATATTCGTTTCTCTACATGACAGAATAAATGAACATCATCTCTATGTTATATTGTGACCAATTTGCAAAAGCCAATACATCTATGAAGTTACTTGAAATTAGCTTAAGAATGTTTGGGATCATGGTGCAAATCGTGTTCTTAAAATAATTAATTTTTTTGTAAAATGTTAAATTTTTTATATATATTTGGATCGTTTTGATGCGCTGATCTCAAAAATAATTTTTTAAAAAATAAAAAAATATATTATTTTAATATATTTCAGCACAAAAAATACTTTAAAAAAAAACCCGCAACAATACTCTTAGTTTTGTGTGATGTTACTTAATTGAAGGTCAAGCATAAAACACTTAACATGAAAATAGTTATAAAAGCAACTTGTTGGCTAACAACCGAACTCGGGGTTTAGATTTTGGTCAAATTCACATTTATTTAATCTAACCTCGATTTGCGAGATTAACCTGAGATCTGGATGATCCAACACTTAACCTAGATGAGTTTTTAAAAAAAATCAAATAAAAGTTGATCTAGGCCCACACAATTTGATTTATTGTTCCAGTTAAAACGATATTATTTTACTTGTTTATAATTTTTTTAAAAAATTAGATAAATCTAAGTTAATTTATGACCTGAGTTTTCAACCGAATCATAAACTAAATTGAGTTTAATAATTTTGATATTAAAGATATTAATTAAATTGCATACAATATTAAGACTCTGTTTTAATATTATGGTAGTTTTTGCATATGGTTTGAAAAAAACAGGTTTATCTATAATATTAAAATCTGGTTTTAATAATATGATAGTTTTTACATGTAGTCTTAAAAAAATTATAATTTATGCTTTTTTTGGACCCAAGTTTTTATCATAATTGATAGAAACTCCATGAATATTCTCCATAACTAAACTTTTTTTGAAATTAAATTCATAATAAAAGTGTCTCTAACCAATACCAGCCGCAAAAACAAATGGATCGTAGATCCTGCTTAATAACCATGGACTTGCTGCTTTATGTTAGGGTTTGAACGCAACTTGTTTTTACTATTTTGTAAAATGGCCCATGTCATGATCAAGCTTTATTTTCTCAAAAGCTAAATACTTTATCACCTACTTGGCTTTCAGCCGACACCTTTGCTCAAATGGAAGGCAGACATAGCCAGATCTTCAGTGTTTGTAATTTGTAACTTTATATATATATATAACAAAAGAACTAAAAATTATAGGATTTTTATGATGATTGATATAGAAACATGTGTATTGTTTGAGAATTATATTGTGGGGCCTCACATAATATTTTAAGTTATTGAATTGAGATAATTTTTTAATATAGTATTAAAATATTATTAACCAAGTGATCACGAGATCAAATCAAATTATTTTGTATTATTTAATTAAAATTAAGTATAAGATATTGTAGATGTATATAAATAAAAAAAATCTAATTAATTATGATGAAAATCTATTTAATTTGTGAGAAAGTAGAGAATAGTTTGATGAGTGATGAAATTTTCCTAAAAGAGATGCAACTCTACCAGAAAAAGGAAAAAAAAAGAGAGAGAGAGAGAAGAAAATCCTCATGAGACAAATCATTTATTCCCAATTAATGATGGTAATTAGCATAGAATGAAAGACTAGTCGTTCAACGTTTTCTTCTTTTGCTTCCCTTAAACCGCACGAGACCTTCCTCTAGCGTCCCCAAAACAAGTAGAAAAGACAACACTTTCTCTGTGAGCATCTGGCAAAAGGACCCCTGATCTCTGTGGAATCCATGGTGCATTTAGCATCTGTAAACCTGGAAAAATTCAGGGGTCTGTTCTGCAGTTTATTCAGTATTTGATTGTTGATTTTTTAAGTTTTTTTTATTTAAAAATATATTAAAATAATATATTAAAAATTTATTTTTAATATTAACATATCAAAATAATTTAAAAACACTATAAAAATAATAATTTGAAGCAAAAAAATTCAAAAATATTTTTTTATAACTTTTACATCAATTACAGTTTGCAGAGTGTTCGGTAAATAAAGCTTCATAATTTCATAAGAATAATACTAAAAATACCCTCTTAAAACCTTAATTACAAAAAAAATAAAATTATAATTTATAATTTTTTAAAAATATATATTTTCACATCATAACTACAACAACTGCCCTAACAGAAAACACGCAGGATTTCTATACAATCACATGATGAAAAGAAGGTATATGGTCAAGGGTAATTAAATTCTTACAAAATCTTTCTCGATCAAATCATGGGAGACTTGCTGTCCGCAAGTCTTTGAAACTACACGCAAATGCCCCATGTGATTCACCGAGAAAATATTTGTAGAAATTGAAGCAATCCCTAGTTCCTCCTATCATTTAGCATCGATGCACAACTTTAATTAAAAAAAAAACTAAATCTCAAAATTCAAAAACATATTATGGCAAATTTAAGCATTGATGTTTAAATATTTTCTAAAATGCTTCTCAAATGTTTTTTTTTAATCATGATATATCATTAAAAAAATAATAAGAATGTTTTAAGAATTTTTAAATGGTTTTGATATAAATATATTAAAATCCTCAAAATCACCTAATTAATTTTTAAAATGATAAAAAAAATCACTTTCAGCCACATTATCTAACATATATTTAGAGAAATGGTCAAATGATAAAAAAAAAAAAAGTATGCTCTTTCTCTTTGGTTTTCTTAGTTAGAACTTCAAAGGTGAATATTCAAAGAATATAATAATATCCTATAGTAATCCCTTTCACTATAAAAAAATGATTTTTGTTTCTTCTAAAGTTTCAACATTATTCGGAGACTTTGACAATAATTAATTTGTTGAATATATTTGCTATTTATATAGTTATTTTGGGTATAACCTTAAAAAAATTAAGAAAAAAAATTCTTTTATTAAGAGTTAATACAATGTAGATTGTTTGTATAAAATCTAATTGAAAATACCTTAATTTTGATGTGCCTCTGACCATACCAATGATTTTATCATACATTATTTTACTTGACACCATGGCATGATTATCCATTCATATGAAATATCAACAGCTGGACTTTCAGTTTGACTTTTTTTTTTTTTTTTTAAAAAAAGTCTCTTCTGCTCTATCATTTTCAAGATAAAATGTTAGGGACTCGAGGATGTGTGATTTCAACCTAATAATGCAGAAGACTCCCTGATGATTGAGCAATAAGTTCGGCAGGAGAGTTTTTATTTTAATAAGAGATGCTAATTATAGACCAATCTTTAATAGATTAATCAATAATCCAACAATTTCACACGTTAATCCAACCCACCTTGAATTACTTAAATTATAAAGTCAAATAAAAATCTTGTTAGTCTAAAAATCCAGCCAATCAATAATAATTTGCATAGCTGTTAAATTCAATTTGAATATTGATTCCAGGAAAGCCCGAGTTTAGATAAGTTAACTTATTATTTTTTAAAAAATTAATTATTTATTTTTTAAAATTAAAATAATATCGTTTTATTTTTTAAAAAGCTAATGAATTATTTTTAGGTTGACTAGATTGCAAATTAATTCGGATCACTCACTATCAACTCTTTTTTTTATTTATAAAACTAGGCTAGAGTCAGGTTTTGGTCGCTTAAATAATACATTTTATAAATAAAATAATTTTACATGAAAAAATAAATTATGTTATTTATATTTTTATTTATTTATTATGCTACTTTTTAAATGGGAGAATCAATTAAGTTATAACTTCACTATTCTTTGCAATGTTAGTAATATGTTTATTTCCTTTTCAATTGTATTACAAAATTGCTTTATTTTTTATTTTTTTATTTTTTTTTCAAATGTTATGTATCTCTACCCTTTAATTCAATTTTTTTGAATTTGCCAACAAGATTTTGGACAATATTGCATTATATTACTCACTACTAAAAAAAATAAAAAAATTCAAAACTCAGAAATTTCCGAAAATATCAAAACCCATAATGGTAATTGGGAAGTAATCATAAAATCTGTTGCAAGATTACCATAATTAATCACAATCACTTCATAATTACACAAGGGGCATATTAGTCCTTAAACTTATCCACCACATCCACCTTTCTTCCATACACTATAAAAATGAAAACTCCATTTCTTCTTTCTTAATAAAAACTCCTTCTTTATTTCTCTTCCAAACCATAAAAGAAAAAAGAAAAAAGAAAAAAAATTCTCCACCCCTTTGAATTCCGTACACACACCCTCTCTCCAGTGATTTTCATTGTCAATAGAGCTCCCTTCAGTCAAGAACACACTCTGTTTATAGATATAGACAACAAGATTCAAACTTTTTTATTTATTTGTGCTGATAGTTAGAGAATAAATTTTGGAAAGAGATTGTTTTTCAATGGCAAACCCATCCGGGACACATAATCAAGAAGGCAATCAGGGTCCTTCTTCATTCAATGGAAGCAATCCAAATAATGGTAATTTGGGTCAAGACCCTTCTTCTGGCTCATCTTTGAAGCAAATCCTGGTATATCAAATGATTGGACTGGTGAAGAACAGAAATTCTTGAAGAAGGGTTGGCTAAGTAAGTTTTTTTGTTTTTTGAGGCTGTTGTTGGTTTATTGGAGGGTTTTTTGAAATTCATGTTTTTGATCATCTTTTTTGGTTTGAATATTGGTTTCTTAGGAAACTAATTGAATTTTGAGGAGTGATGAGTCTCGTCTCGTCTTGTTTTTTCCTTTTCTTTTTTGTTTCTGTGGCATTTTTTTCGTTTATTATTGGATAAATTATAGTTTGATAAATTGCAGCTTGAGTTCAAACTTGAATTATTTGAGGTGATTGTAGAGTTTGTTGAGTTATGTTATTGGTGAACTGTTAGAGGTCACTAACAATTCTGAAACAGTTACATGTTGCACAGCCAGACTAACATGAGTTTTTATCAAATTATGAACATGGGTTGCTACTAAGGAATTTGTTGAAATGTATTTTTTTCTCAAAATTAAAGCGCTCCTACTCAATCGTCAATGAATTTGTTGTAGGTAATCTATCACTTTCGTTTCCAAACCAAATTTAGCTATTTAGCTAATTTTCACATTAGGAATCTTACATGTCTCCGCGAGGTAGTCAAGTTGCAGTATTAAACAGCATAGTGTGTTTATATCATATTTTGAAGTGAAACTTATTAACCAAAATCCTTGTTTTTCCCTCACCCCCCTCTTTGCTGTCTCGAATACAATAACTAAAATTTGGGTTTAATTGTTGGTGCCTTACCAATGAGAACTTGCCTATAGTGTCACTGTCCTTTGATGTGTGAAACGATATCCTTATTCAATATTTGTTTTATCTTACCAAGTGAAAACATTTCCATCTTGGATCAATTAACAAATAATTTAGATCCTTTTAGCTGAATGCTTGAAATTTCTGGATTTGATTATGATTGGCCAAATTATATTGAAATCATATAATCTGTTTGGAGTTGTAGATGGTTTTAAATATTAAATTAGTGTTCTGTTATTCTCAAAAGTTCACTGGTGTAAGTGTCTTTGTTGAGTATTACTTCTTCTTAGATACCTATTGTGCTACAAAAAGAAAGTTGTATTAAAAAGATTATTACGGGAACCAAAGCCTCACGAAATGAGCTCTTTTTGAGCAATCATGAACTACTTTCTTTTTCTCAAAAGTCATTGATCTTGTATTTTTGCTCTTGATTTTCAGTCAAACGTCAGTAAATTACTGGAAAGAAAGAAGAAAAGAAAATGGCTACTGAAATTCAATTTCTCTATCCAAGTACTGGTTTACAATTAATTAATCTAAAATATGGTTTCCTTATGTCTCACAGATTTGCAATGGAAACAAATGTAGTACGTTATGCAAAGATAGCTTTGGCAGCTACCAAACAAGACAGTCCGAGATGTTGCTATGCGTTGCAGATGGATGACTGTAATTCTCTTAGTCTAATATCTAGCTTCATGAAGCCTTTGTTAAATTCTCAGCATCTTTGTTTGCTAGACTGCCAAAACTTGCATATCCTGTATTAAATAAATATCAACCCATGGAGGATTTATATTTGAACGGTCCAAGCCTGCTTTGCAAAAGAGACAGCTTGGTGGTTCCTTTTGAAGTTTTACATCATTTGTTACTCTATATCTGATTATCTGTTGATTGTGAGTCAATCTACTAATTGATTTGTTTCTTTATCCAGAAAAAGGAAAATAGCAAGCGAAGGAAGGAATAATCTAGTACGGAAAAGCAAAGATAAAAAGGTATGGTATCTTTTATTTTGTCGCGAATCTCATCTGTGGGAGTTGCACTAATTTTTAGTTGAAAATTATGTTACAGCATGTTGAATTCTCACACATTAACTGTGGATTTGATGCATTAGTTTCCTCCGTACTGTTTATATATTGTGTAAATTGATTGTGGTTTACTAATTTAGTTGTCCTGGATCTCGAACTGAAGTTTTACTTCTCAGGTCATAGTTGTGTCACATGTTAAGGTGTTAAAAACCCACCTGTGGGTATGGGTCATAGTTTTTTTCAATCTAATCTGCGATAATTTCTCACGCAGACATGTCCATTGTCAAGCGCAAATTTTATTAGACAGGCAACACATTCAGGCTAGTAATGATAAATCTGATAAGGATTGGCGTAAGAGCTGGAAAATATTATGTGTTATCAACTCAAACCTGTTCAATGGAAAATATGCTCTGGACTGCCTAAAGTTTCATTTAATTGGCATAACTAAATTTCTAATGTGGTGAAAACTGGTGATTGTCTAACAATTCGCTGTTAATGATTTCAAGGACAATTCCTTTTCGGATACATTAATTCATGGCATCACATGGTACATTAATAATACACGTGTAGTGAGAATCTTTGAAAGTGATAGTGGTTTCACGGAATGAACGATGCTTAGGTTATATATTCTGCTTTCTTTTTCTCCAGAAAGACATAATGAGCCTTTGCAAAGACTTCTAACTTCATGGCTACCCGCCCAATGTTACTCCATTGCAACTCCAATGATGCCACTGGACAGTGACGAAGGAAACTCGTATGATGGTGAGGTTCTATCCTTCACAAAACCTTTGTGTATTCCAAACAGTTTTGGAAACAATTTTCTTTTCCTTTTCTTTCTCTGCAACTTTATCTGCTATCAATATTTTTTCAAGTTGCTGGCTTTTGACCAAGTTTTAGTTGATGTGGCTTCCAAATTAATGGTGAAATTTTTTTATGCTTATGATGTGTTTATTATGAGGGTAAAGGGGGTGAAATATGTTCGGTTAAAATTTATGGGAGAGGGGGGTGTTTTAAGAGGAAGAATTTTTGAGGGGGAAACTCTCTGTTTTTATGGCTTTTCTCTTTCTTTTATGAATTTATCACACATTTTTTATCTTTTCCTTCCACCTCACATTTGGTGCCTTCAAATATATATTATTTTATATTTTTTTTACTTATATTAACTTCAAATTTGATTTGACTTGCATCGGTATCCACTCACACTTATAATCTTTGAATTCCTAGCAAACATTCCTAACTGATTTACAGCCTTAAATTTTACACCCTTTAATGTTTCAGTTCCAATATTTTAACACACATAGGAAACACAATCTTAGATCTAATATTAGATACTAGCATTTGAATGAGCTGTTATCTTAAAAATGTCAAGCATTCACGTTAGATGTTATGTTTTATATGCTTATCTTTTCATTGCAGTTTCTTGGCACATGTTTGACTGCAGCAATTTTGTAGACTCTAGAATCAATTGTGCTACACATGTGATTGCCGTATTTATTTTTCATCCTTGAAAGTATTGGTCTGGCAGTAGGTACTCATATTAAGTTATTCAAAAACAGTAATTTCTGATTGCATGGCTAAGATGTGAATGTTGGTAGTATGATAAAGTTTTAGTTTCCCCATAAAAAATGAAGCTTTTATGTGGATGGTGAGTTTTTCTCATATTAAGTTAATAAAAAACAGTAATGCTACCTTAAAGACTACTTAAACAAATATTGTCCACAAGGAGGGTTCAGTTGTATTGTTTAATGGAAATAGAATTTTACTGGATGGGTGAATGGAATAGCTACTCTCAAGTGTTCAGATCCTTATTAGTAACTTTCTTTTAATTAGGTAATAACAAAGATGTCTTAAGTTCTGATGGACCAAGAAAGATAACCTGGTTGCTTCGGCTTTAGAAATTTTTCATTGCGTGTATGTTGCATGCTAGTGCATAGGTTGAGCAGAGACTAAAACAAATGGTAAGTAGAACGATTTAGAAAATGCCATTTTGAGTAAGAACTTGGCATGTGATTCTAGTTGAGTTCATAAATGGAGATAATCCAGCCTCTGGTATTGCCTGACAATGAGCAACTTATGTGAGGAAAACATTTAAAGGATGTAATACCTAAGTGCCATTAATGGGCTTAAGAAGAAGAAAGAGGAGAATGTTGAGATGGGTCATTGTTGACTTTTATTATGCCAATGAACAGCTTTTCTTGGTTGTGTTGCTTGATAATTGAGATTTTCCTGCATTTATGATAGTACAGTAAGATTTAAGTTTAATGGGATGGTGAATTAGAATTCGGAAAGATTTGTGACAAAGCCTTAGTTTTCCAGGAATCTTTTGATAGTTTTGTTAATTTGTTATATCTTTTTACGTTGTTGCTATGTCATGTGTCATTAAAGAGCTATTATTTGCCCACTTGCAGTGATTGGGTGGAGTGTTACAGGAAGCTTCTTAATCAAAAATGCACAGACCTCCATCAAATTTCTGCAAACCTTGCAAGTTATCAGGTGAATACTTCTGTCATGATCTCATTTTTTCACACTATTTTTTTGCTGAATTTAGAGTTCGCAAAGCATTTATTGAGAGTGATCCAGGGCCCTTTGAACACACCCTTTTCACATCTATGATTACAGATGATTGCAATTTTTTATTTAATTGTAATAACTCGATGCATGAAACACATGGTTTGAATGGGTTTGACTTAACTAAAATATCTCGATGTGTTATTTGCTTCAGTCTTCTCACACTCTCTTCCCCACTTATGTGTTATGGGAATAACATTCCTTAATGTTTGCAAGTGATATTTTTTACGAGAGCCCCTTTTTGCAAGTCACACTTTGTGCATCTTGGTGGATGTCAACTGAATTGCTGTTATTTATCCTTGACTTTTCAGATACAAGAAAACCTCAGTCTTCTCCGCCAAACTCGTGACAACATCTGCAAAGTTATGAATGAGTATGTTTTTGGTTCTTCTTAGCTTTTTCTATTAAGTAGATTTTATGATGGCTTAATGCTGTATTTTTTTCTTTCTCGCTGCATGTTTACATATATGCATTCATTAGCTATTTGTTTTCTCA
>CM055362.1:1501283-1590833 GCA_029228515.1 Populus alba x Populus x berolinensis | reverse complement strand
AGTTAAACGCGCTTGGGCGAGAGTAGTACTAGGATGGGTGACCTCCTGGGAAGTCCTCGTGTTGCACCCCTCCTTTTTGCCCGTTTCCCGAGCGGCCCCCTGCTTCCCCGCGCCGCACGCCTCCTGCTTGCCGCATCCTCTTCTTTCATCCTTCTCAGGGCCCCGGGGCGAGGACCGCACGATCTAAAGATCCGGCGGTCGGCGTAGCGATTCCATTGCTACTATAAGGAAAACGGCCTCCGGAAGCTGCTGTAAAAATCTGGGCGCGATCCGACGGCCGGATCGCAGCTTATGGCACTTTTGGGCCGCCGTTCTGGCCCGGCACGAACCGGAACGCTGCGGGGCCCGGTCGCGCTTCCCCGCGCCGCCTCCCCTCGTGCGGCGGAGCTTGAGCAGCGTGGCAGGCTCCCGTGGCTCTCCCCGCGGGCGCCCTCGAAGCGCTTATAGCAATTGCGCGTGCATCGACTCACGGGTGCGATCATACCAGCACTAATGCACCGGATCCCATCAGAACTCCGCAGTTAAACGCGCTTGGGCGAGAGTAGTACTAGGATGGGTGACCTCCTGGGAAGTCCTCGTGTTGCACCCCTCCTTTTTGCCCGTTTCCCGAGCGGCCCCCTGCTTCCCCGCGCCGCACGCCTCCTGCTTGCCGCATCCTCTTCTTTCATCCTTCTCAGGGCCCCGGGGCGAGGACCGCACGATCTAAAGATCCGGCGGTCGGCGTAGCGATTCCATTGCTACTATAAGGAAAACGGCCTCCGGAAGCTGCTGTAAAAATCTGGGCGCGATCCGACGGCCGGATCGCAGCTTATGGCACTTTTGGGCCGCCGTTCTGGCCCGGCACGAACCGGAACGCTGCGGGGCCCGGTCGCGCTTCCCCGCGCCGCCTCCCCTCGTGCGGCGGAGCTTGAGCAGCGTGGCAGGCTCCCGTGGCTCTCCCCGCGGGCGCCCTCGAAGCGCTTATAGCAATTGCGCGTGCATCGACTCACGGGTGCGATCATACCAGCACTAATGCACCGGATCCCATCAGAACTCCGCAGTTAAACGCGCTTGGGCGAGAGTAGTACTAGGATGGGTGACCTCCTGGGAAGTCCTCGTGTTGCACCCCTCCTTTTTGCCCGTTTCCCGAGCGGCCCCCTGCTTCCCCCGCCGCACGCCTCCTGCTTGCCGCATCCTCTTCTTTCATCCTTCTCAGGGCCCCGGGCGAGGACCGCACGATCTAAAGATCCGGCGGTCGGCGTAGCGATTCCATGGCTACTATAAGGAAAACGGCCTCCGGAAGCTGCTGTAAAAATCTGGGCGCGATCCGACGGCCGGATCGCAGCTTATGGCACTTTTGGGCCGCCGTTCTGGCCCGCACGAACCGGAACGCTGCGGGGCCCGGTCGCGCTTCCCCGCGCCGCCTCCCCTCGTGCGGCGGAGCTTGAGCAGCGTGGCAGGCTCCCGTGGCTCTCCCCGCGGGCGCCCTCGAAGCGCTTATAGCAATTGCGCGTGCATCGACTCACGGTGCGATCATACCAGCACTAATGCACCGGATCCCATCAGAACTCCGCAGTTAAACGCGCTTGGGCGAGAGTAGTACTAGGATGGGTGACCTCCTGGGAAGTCCTCGTGTTGCACCCCTCCTTTTTGCCCGTTTCCCGAGCGGCCCCCTGCTTCCCCGCGCCGCACGCCTCCTGCTTGCCGCATCCTCTTCTTTCATCCTTCTCAGGGCCCCGGGGCGAGGACCGCACGATCTAAAGATCCGGCGGTCGGCGTAGCGATTCCATGGCTACTATAAGGAAAACGGCCTCCGGAAGCTGCTGTAAAAATCTGGGCGCGATCCGACGGCCGGATCGCAGCTTATGGCACTTTTGGGCCGCCGTTCTGGCCCGGCACGAACCGGAACGCTGCGGGGCCCGGTCGCGCTTCCCCGCGCCGCCTCCCCTCGTGCGGCGGAGCTTGAGCAGCGTGGCAGGCTCCCGTGGCTCTCCCCGCGGGCGCCCTCGAAGCGCTTATAGCAATTGCGCGTGCATCGACTCACGGGTGCGATCATACCAGCACTAATGCACCGGATCCCATCAGAACTCCGCAGTTAAACGCGCTTGGGCGAGAGTAGTACTAGGATGGGTGACCTCCTGGGAAGTCCTCGTGTTGCACCCCTCCTTTTTGCCCGTTTCCCGAGCGGCCCCCTGCTTCCCCGCGCCGCACGCCTCCTGCTTGCCGCATCCTCTTCTTTCATCCTTCTCAGGGCCCCGGGGCGAGGACCGCACGATCTAAAGATCCGGCGGTCGGCGTAGCGATTCCATGGCTACTATAAGGAAAACGGCCTCCGGAAGCTGCTGTAAAAATCTGGGCGCGATCCGACGGCCGGATCGCAGCTTATGGCACTTTTGGGCCGCCGTTCTGGCCCGGCACGAACCGGAACGCTGCGGGGCCCGGTCGCGCTTCCCCGCGCCGCCTCCCCTCGTGCGGCGGAGCTTGAGCAGCGTGGCAGGCTCCCGTGGCTCTCCCCGCGGGCGCCCTCGAAGCGCTTATAGCAATTGCGCGTGCATCGACTCACGGGTGCGATCATACCAGCACTAATGCACCGGATCCCATCAGAACTCCGCAGTTAAACGCGCTTGGGCGAGAGTAGTACTAGGATGGGTGACCTCCTGGGAAGTCCTCGTGTTGCACCCCTCCTTTTTGCCCGTTTCCCGAGCGGCCCCCTGCTTCCCCGCGCCGCACGCCTCCTGCTTGCCGCATCCTCTTCTTTCATCCTTCTCAGGGCCCCGGGGCGAGGACCGCACGATCTAAAGATCCGGCGGTCGGCGTAGCGATTCCATGGCTACTATAAGGAAAACGGCCTCCGGAAGCTGCTGTAAAAATCTGGGCGCGATCCGACGGCCGGATCGCAGCTTATGGCACTTTTGGGCCGCCGTTCTGGCCCGGCACGAACCGGAACGCTGCGGGGCCCGGTCGCGCTTCCCCGCGCCGCCTCCCCTCGTGCGGCGGAGCTTGAGCAGCGTGGCAGGCTCCCGTGGCTCTCCCCGCGGGCGCCCTCGAAGCGCTTATAGCAATTGCGCGTGCATCGACTCACGGGTGCGATCATACCAGCACTAATGCACCGGATCCCATCAGAACTCCGCAGTTAAACGCGCTTGGGCGAGAGTAGTACTAGGATGGGTGACCTCCTGGGAAGTCCTCGTGTTGCACCCCTCCTTTTTGCCCGTTTCCCGAGCGGCCCCCTGCTTCCCCGCGCCGCACGCCTCCTGCTTGCCGCATCCTCTTCTTTCATCCTTCTCAGGGCCCCGGGGCGAGGACCGCACGATCTAAAGATCCGGCGGTCGGCGTAGCGATTCCATGGCTACTATAAGGAAAACGGCCTCCGGAAGCTGCTGTAAAAATCTGGGCGCGATCCGACGGCCGGATCGCAGCTTATGGCACTTTTGGGCCGCCGTTCTGGCCCGGCACGAACCGGAACGCTGCGGGGCCCGGTCGCGCTTCCCCGCGCCGCCTCCCCTCGTGCGGCGGAGCTTGAGCAGCGTGGCAGGCTCCCGTGGCTCTCCCCGCGGGCGCCCTCGAAGCGCTTATAGCAATTGCGCGTGCATCGACTCACGGGTGCGATCATACCAGCACTAATGCACCGGATCCCATCAGAACTCCGCAGTTAAACGCGCTTGGGCGAGAGTAGTACTAGGATGGGTGACCTCCTGGGAAGTCCTCGTGTTGCACCCCTCCTTTTTGCCCGTTTCCCGAGCGGCCCCCTGCTTCCCCGCGCCGCACGCCTCCTGCTTGCCGCATCCTCTTCTTTCATCCTTCTCAGGGCCCCGGGGCGAGGACCGCACGATCTAAAGATCCGGCGGTCGGCGTAGCGATTCCATGGCTACTATAAGGAAAACGGCCTCCGGAAGCTGCTGTAAAAATCTGGGCGCGATCCGACGGCCGGATCGCAGCTTATGGCACTTTTGGGCCGCCGTTCTGGCCCGGCACGAACCGGAACGCTGCGGGGCCCGGTCGCGCTTCCCCGCGCCGCCTCCCCTCGTGCGGCGGAGCTTGAGCAGCGTGGCAGGCTCCCGTGGCTCTCCCCGCGGGCGCCCTCGAAGCGCTTATAGCAATTGCGCGTGCATCGACTCACGGGTGCGATCATACCAGCACTAATGCACCGGATCCCATCAGAACTCCGCAGTTAAACGCGCTTGGGCGAGAGTAGTACTAGGATGGGTGACCTCCTGGGAAGTCCTCGTGTTGCACCCCTCCTTTTTGCCCGTTTCCCGAGCGGCCCCCTGCTTCCCCGCGCCGCACGCCTCCTGCTTGCCGCATCCTCTTCTTTCATCCTTCTCAGGGCCCCGGGGCGAGGACCGCACGATCTAAAGATCCGGCGGTCGGCGTAGCGATTCCATGCTACTATAAGGAAAACGGCCTCCGGAAGCTGCTGTAAAAATCTGGGCGCGATCCGACGGCCGGATCGCAGCTTATGGCACTTTTGGGCCGCCGTTCTGGCCCGGCACGAACCGGAACGCTGCGGGGCCCGGTCGCGCTTCCCCGCGCCGCCTCCCCTCGTGCGGCGGAGCTTGAGCAGCGTGGCAGGCTCCCGTGGCTCTCCCCGCGGGCGCCCTCGAAGCGCTTATAGCAATTGCGCGTGCATCGACTCACGGGTGCGATCATACCAGCACTAATGCACCGGATCCCATCAGAACTCCGCAGTTAAACGCGCTTGGGCGAGAGTAGTACTAGGATGGGTGACCTCCTGGGAAGTCCTCGTGTTGCACCCCTCCTTTTTGCCCGTTTCCCGAGCGGCCCCCTGCTTCCCCGCGCCGCACGCCTCCTGCTTGCCGCATCCTCTTCTTTCATCCTTCTCAGGGCCCCGGGGCGAGGACCGCACGATCTAAAGATCCGGCGGTCGGCGTAGCGATTCCATGGCTACTATAAGGAAAACGGCCTCCGGAAGCTGCTGTAAAAATCTGGGCGCGATCCGACGGCCGGATCGCAGCTTATGGCACTTTTGGGCCGCCGTTCTGGCCCGGCACGAACCGGAACGCTGCGGGGCCCGGTCGCGCTTCCCCGCGCCGCCTCCCCTCGTGCGGCGGAGCTTGAGCAGCGTGGCAGGCTCCCGTGGCTCTCCCCGCGGGCGCCCTCGAAGCGCTTATAGCAATTGCGCGTGCATCGACTCACGGGTGCGATCATACCAGCACTAATGCACCGGATCCCATCAGAACTCCGCAGTTAAACGCGCTTGGGCGAGAGTAGTACTAGGATGGGTGACCTCCTGGGAAGTCCTCGTGTTGCACCCCTCCTTTTTGCCCGTTTCCCGAGCGGCCCCCTGCTTCCCCGCGCCGCACGCCTCCTGCTTGCCGCATCCTCTTCTTTCATCCTTCTCAGGGCCCCGGGGCGAGGACCGCACGATCTAAAGATCCGGCGGTCGGCGTAGCGATTCCATGCTACTATAAGGAAAACGGCCTCCGGAAGCTGCTGTAAAAATCTGGGCGCGATCCGACGGCCGGATCGCAGCTTATGGCACTTTTGGGCCGCCGTTCTGGCCCGGCACGAACCGGAACGCTGCGGGGCCCGGTCGCGCTTCCCCGCGCCGCCTCCCCTCGTGCGGCGGAGCTTGAGCAGCGTGGCAGGCTCCCGTGGCTCTCCCCGCGGGCGCCCTCGAAGCGCTTATAGCAATTGCGCGTGCATCGACTCACGGGTGCGATCATACCAGCACTAATGCACCGGATCCCATCAGAACTCCGCAGTTAAACGCGCTTGGGCGAGAGTAGTACTAGGATGGGTGACCTCCTGGGAAGTCCTCGTGTTGCACCCCTCCTTTTTGCCCGTTTCCCGAGCGGCCCCCTGCTTCCCCGCGCCGCACGCCTCCTGCTTGCCGCATCCTCTTCTTTCATCCTTCTCAGGGCCCCGGGGCGAGGACCGCACGATCTAAAGATCCGGCGGTCGGCGTAGCGATTCCATGGCTACTATAAGGAAAACGGCCTCCGGAAGCTGCTGTAAAAATCTGGGCGCGATCCGACGGCCGGATCGCAGCTTATGGCACTTTTGGGCCGCCGTTCTGGCCCGGCACGAACCGGAACGCTGCGGGGCCCGGTCGCGCTTCCCCGCGCCGCCTCCCCTCGTGCGGCGGAGCTTGAGCAGCGTGGCAGGCTCCCGTGGCTCTCCCCGCGGGCGCCCTCGAAGCGCTTATAGCAATTGCGCGTGCATCGACTCACGGGTGCGATCATACCAGCACTAATGCACCGGATCCCATCAGAACTCCGCAGTTAAACGCGCTTGGGCGAGAGTAGTACTAGGATGGGTGACCTCCTGGGAAGTCCTCGTGTTGCACCCCTCCTTTTTGCCCGTTTCCCGAGCGGCCCCCTGCTTCCCCGCGCCGCACGCCTCCTGCTTGCCGCATCCTCTTCTTTCATCCTTCTCAGGGCCCCGGGGCGAGGACCGCACGATCTAAAGATCCGGCGGTCGGCGTAGCGATTCCATGGCTACTATAAGGAAAACGGCCTCCGGAAGCTGCTGTAAAAATCTGGGCGCGATCCGACGGCCGGATCGCAGCTTATGGCACTTTTGGGCCGCCGTTCTGGCCCGGCACGAACCGGAACGCTGCGGGGCCCGGTCGCGCTTCCCCGCGCCGCCTCCCCTCGTGCGGCGGAGCTTGAGCAGCGTGGCAGGCTCCCGTGGCTCTCCCCGCGGGCGCCCTCGAAGCGCTTATAGCAATTGCGCGTGCATCGACTCACGGGTGCGATCATACCAGCACTAATGCACCGGATCCCATCAGAACTCCGCAGTTAAACGCGCTTGGGCGAGAGTAGTACTAGGATGGGTGACCTCCTGGGAAGTCCTCGTGTTGCACCCCTCCTTTTTGCCCGTTTCCCGAGCGGCCCCCTGCTTCCCCGCGCCGCACGCCTCCTGCTTGCCGCATCCTCTTCTTTCATCCTTCTCAGGGCCCCGGGGCGAGGACCGCACGATCTAAAGATCCGGCGGTCGGCGTAGCGATTCCATGGCTACTATAAGGAAAACGGCCTCCGGAAGCTGCTGTAAAAATCTGGGCGCGATCCGACGGCCGGATCGCAGCTTATGGCACTTTTGGGCCGCCGTTCTGGCCCGGCACGAACCGGAACGCTGCGGGGCCCGGTCGCGCTTCCCCGCGCCGCCTCCCCTCGTGCGGCGGAGCTTGAGCAGCGTGGCAGGCTCCCGTGGCTCTCCCCGCGGGCGCCCTCGAAGCGCTTATAGCAATTGCGCGTGCATCGACTCACGGGTGCGATCATACCAGCACTAATGCACCGGATCCCATCAGAACTCCGCAGTTAAACGCGCTTGGGCGAGAGTAGTACTAGGATGGGTGACCTCCTGGGAAGTCCTCGTGTTGCACCCCTCCTTTTTGCCCGTTTCCCGAGCGGCCCCCTGCTTCCCCGCGCCGCACGCCTCCTGCTTGCCGCATCCTCTTCTTTCATCCTTCTCAGGGCCCCGGGGCGAGGACCGCACGATCTAAAGATCCGGCGGTCGGCGTAGCGATTCCATGGCTACTATAAGGAAAACGGCCTCCGGAAGCTGCTGTAAAAATCTGGGCGCGATCCGACGGCCGGATCGCAGCTTATGGCACTTTTGGGCCGCCGTTCTGGCCCGGCACGAACCGGAACGCTGCGGGGCCCGGTCGCGCTTCCCCGCGCCGCCTCCCCTCGTGCGGCGGAGCTTGAGCAGCGTGGCAGGCTCCCGTGGCTCTCCCCGCGGGCGCCCTCGAAGCGCTTATAGCAATTGCGCGTGCATCGACTCACGGGTGCGATCATACCAGCACTAATGCACCGGATCCCATCAGAACTCCGCAGTTAAACGCGCTTGGGCGAGAGTAGTACTAGGATGGGTGACCTCCTGGGAAGTCCTCGTGTTGCACCCCTCCTTTTTGCCCGTTTCCCGAGCGGCCCCCTGCTTCCCCGCGCCGCACGCCTCCTGCTTGCCGCATCCTCTTCTTTCATCCTTCTCAGGGCCCCGGGGCGAGGACCGCACGATCTAAAGATCCGGCGGTCGGCGTAGCGATTCCATGGCTACTATAAGGAAAACGGCCTCCGGAAGCTGCTGTAAAAATCTGGGCGCGATCCGACGGCCGGATCGCAGCTTATGGCACTTTTGGGCCGCCGTTCTGGCCCGGCACGAACCGGAACGCTGCGGGGCCCGGTCGCGCTTCCCCGCGCCGCCTCCCCTCGTGCGGCGGAGCTTGAGCAGCGTGGCAGGCTCCCGTGGCTCTCCCCGCGGGCGCCCTCGAAGCGCTTATAGCAATTGCGCGTGCATCGACTCACGGGTGCGATCATACCAGCACTAATGCACCGGATCCCATCAGAACTCCGCAGTTAAACGCGCTTGGGCGAGAGTAGTACTAGGATGGGTGACCTCCTGGGAAGTCCTCGTGTTGCACCCCTCCTTTTTGCCCGTTTCCCGAGCGGCCCCCTGCTTCCCCGCGCCGCACGCCTCCTGCTTGCCGCATCCTCTTCTTTCATCCTTCTCAGGGCCCCGGGGCGAGGACCGCACGATCTAAAGATCCGGCGGTCGGCGTAGCGATTCCATGGCTACTATAAGGAAAACGGCCTCCGGAAGCTGCTGTAAAAATCTGGGCGCGATCCGACGGCCGGATCGCAGCTTATGGCACTTTTGGGCCGCCGTTCTGGCCCGGCACGAACCGGAACGCTGCGGGGCCCGGTCGCGCTTCCCCGCGCCGCCTCCCCTCGTGCGGCGGAGCTTGAGCAGCGTGGCAGGCTCCCGTGGCTCTCCCCGCGGGCGCCCTCGAAGCGCTTATAGCAATTGCGCGTGCATCGACTCACGGGTGCGATCATACCAGCACTAATGCACCGGATCCCATCAGAACTCCGCAGTTAAACGCGCTTGGGCGAGAGTAGTACTAGGATGGGTGACCTCCTGGGAAGTCCTCGTGTTGCACCCCTCCTTTTTGCCCGTTTCCCGAGCGGCCCCCTGCTTCCCCGCGCCGCACGCCTCCTGCTTGCCGCATCCTCTTCTTTCATCCTTCTCAGGGCCCCGGGGCGAGGACCGCACGATCTAAAGATCCGGCGGTCGGCGTAGCGATTCCATGGCTACTATAAGGAAAACGGCCTCCGGAAGCTGCTGTAAAAATCTGGGCGCGATCCGACGGCCGGATCGCAGCTTATGGCACTTTTGGGCCGCCGTTCTGGCCCGGCACGAACCGGAACGCTGCGGGGCCCGGTCGCGCTTCCCCGCGCCGCCTCCCCTCGTGCGGCGGAGCTTGAGCAGCGTGGCAGGCTCCCGTGGCTCTCCCCGCGGGCGCCCTCGAAGCGCTTATAGCAATTGCGCGTGCATCGACTCACGGGTGCGATCATACCAGCACTAATGCACCGGATCCCATCAGAACTCCGCAGTTAAACGCGCTTGGGCGAGAGTAGTACTAGGATGGGTGACCTCCTGGGAAGTCCTCGTGTTGCACCCCTCCTTTTTGCCCGTTTCCCGAGCGGCCCCCTGCTTCCCCGCGCCGCACGCCTCCTGCTTGCCGCATCCTCTTCTTTCATCCTTCTCAGGGCCCCGGGGCGAGGACCGCACGATCTAAAGATCCGGCGGTCGGCGTAGCGATTCCATGGCTACTATAAGGAAAACGGCCTCCGGAAGCTGCTGTAAAAATCTGGGCGCGATCCGACGGCCGGATCGCAGCTTATGGCACTTTTGGGCCGCCGTTCTGGCCCGGCACGAACCGGAACGCTGCGGGGCCCGGTCGCGCTTCCCCGCGCCGCCTCCCCTCGTGCGGCGGAGCTTGAGCAGCGTGGCAGGCTCCCGTGGCTCTCCCCGCGGGCGCCCTCGAAGCGCTTATAGCAATTGCGCGTGCATCGACTCACGGGTGCGATCATACCAGCACTAATGCACCGGATCCCATCAGAACTCCGCAGTTAAACGCGCTTGGGCGAGAGTAGTACTAGGATGGGTGACCTCCTGGGAAGTCCTCGTGTTGCACCCCTCCTTTTTGCCCGTTTCCCGAGCGGCCCCCTGCTTCCCCGCGCCGCACGCCTCCTGCTTGCCGCATCCTCTTCTTTCATCCTTCTCAGGGCCCCGGGGCGAGGACCGCACGATCTAAAGATCCGGCGGTCGGCGTAGCGATTCCATGGCTACTATAAGGAAAACGGCCTCCGGAAGCTGCTGTAAAAATCTGGGCGCGATCCGACGGCCGGATCGCAGCTTATGGCACTTTTGGGCCGCCGTTCTGGCCCGGCACGAACCGGAACGCTGCGGGGCCCGGTCGCGCTTCCCCGCGCCGCCTCCCCTCGTGCGGCGGAGCTTGAGCAGCGTGGCAGGCTCCCGTGGCTCTCCCCGCGGGCGCCCTCGAAGCGCTTATAGCAATTGCGCGTGCATCGACTCACGGGTGCGATCATACCAGCACTAATGCACCGGATCCCATCAGAACTCCGCAGTTAAACGCGCTTGGGCGAGAGTAGTACTAGGATGGGTGACCTCCTGGGAAGTCCTCGTGTTGCACCCCTCCTTTTTGCCCGTTTCCCGAGCGGCCCCCTGCTTCCCCGCGCCGCACGCCTCCTGCTTGCCGCATCCTCTTCTTTCATCCTTCTCAGGGCCCCGGGGCGAGGACCGCACGATCTAAAGATCCGGCGGTCGGCGTAGCGATTCCATGGCTACTATAAGGAAAACGGCCTCCGGAAGCTGCTGTAAAAATCTGGGCGCGATCCGACGGCCGGATCGCAGCTTATGGCACTTTTGGGCCGCCGTTCTGGCCCGGCACGAACCGGAACGCTGCGGGGCCCGGTCGCGCTTCCCCGCGCCGCCTCCCCTCGTGCGGCGGAGCTTGAGCAGCGTGGCAGGCTCCCGTGGCTCTCCCCGCGGGCGCCCTCGAAGCGCTTATAGCAATTGCGCGTGCATCGACTCACGGGTGCGATCATACCAGCACTAATGCACCGGATCCCATCAGAACTCCGCAGTTAAACGCGCTTGGGCGAGAGTAGTACTAGGATGGGTGACCTCCTGGGAAGTCCTCGTGTTGCACCCCTCCTTTTTGCCCGTTTCCCGAGCGGCCCCCTGCTTCCCCGCGCCGCACGCCTCCTGCTTGCCGCATCCTCTTCTTTCATCCTTCTCAGGGCCCCGGGGCGAGGACCGCACGATCTAAAGATCCGGCGGTCGGCGTAGCGATTCCATGGCTACTATAAGGAAAACGGCCTCCGGAAGCTGCTGTAAAAATCTGGGCGCGATCCGACGGCCGGATCGCAGCTTATGGCACTTTTGGGCCGCCGTTCTGGCCCGGCACGAACCGGAACGCTGCGGGGCCCGGTCGCGCTTCCCCGCGCCGCCTCCCCTCGTGCGGCGGAGCTTGAGCAGCGTGGCAGGCTCCCGTGGCTCTCCCCGCGGGCGCCCTCGAAGCGCTTATAGCAATTGCGCGTGCATCGACTCACGGGTGCGATCATACCAGCACTAATGCACCGGATCCCATCAGAACTCCGCAGTTAAACGCGCTTGGGCGAGAGTAGTACTAGGATGGGTGACCTCCTGGGAAGTCCTCGTGTTGCACCCCTCCTTTTTGCCCGTTTCCCGAGCGGCCCCCTGCTTCCCCGCGCCGCACGCCTCCTGCTTGCCGCATCCTCTTCTTTCATCCTTCTCAGGGCCCCGGGGCGAGGACCGCACGATCTAAAGATCCGGCGGTCGGCGTAGCGATTCCATGGCTACTATAAGGAAAACGGCCTCCGGAAGCTGCTGTAAAAATCTGGGCGCGATCCGACGGCCGGATCGCAGCTTATGGCACTTTTGGGCCGCCGTTCTGGCCCGGCACGAACCGGAACGCTGCGGGGCCCGGTCGCGCTTCCCCGCGCCGCCTCCCCTCGTGCGGCGGAGCTTGAGCAGCGTGGCAGGCTCCCGTGGCTCTCCCCGCGGGCGCCCTCGAAGCGCTTATAGCAATTGCGCGTGCATCGACTCACGGGTGCGATCATACCAGCACTAATGCACCGGATCCCATCAGAACTCCGCAGTTAAACGCGCTTGGGCGAGAGTAGTACTAGGATGGGTGACCTCCTGGGAAGTCCTCGTGTTGCACCCCTCCTTTTTGCCCGTTTCCCGAGCGGCCCCCTGCTTCCCCGCGCCGCACGCCTCCTGCTTGCCGCATCCTCTTCTTTCATCCTTCTCAGGGCCCCGGGGCGAGGACCGCACGATCTAAAGATCCGGCGGTCGGCGTAGCGATTCCATGGCTACTATAAGGAAAACGGCCTCCGGAAGCTGCTGTAAAAATCTGGGCGCGATCCGACGGCCGGATCGCAGCTTATGGCACTTTTGGGCCGCCGTTCTGGCCCGGCACGAACCGGAACGCTGCGGGGCCCGGTCGCGCTTCCCCGCGCCGCCTCCCCTCGTGCGGCGGAGCTTGAGCAGCGTGGCAGGCTCCCGTGGCTCTCCCCGCGGGCGCCCTCGAAGCGCTTATAGCAATTGCGCGTGCATCGACTCACGGGTGCGATCATACCAGCACTAATGCACCGGATCCCATCAGAACTCCGCAGTTAAACGCGCTTGGGCGAGAGTAGTACTAGGATGGGTGACCTCCTGGGAAGTCCTCGTGTTGCACCCCTCCTTTTTGCCCGTTTCCCGAGCGGCCCCCTGCTTCCCCGCGCCGCACGCCTCCTGCTTGCCGCATCCTCTTCTTTCATCCTTCTCAGGGCCCCGGGGCGAGGACCGCACGATCTAAAGATCCGGCGGTCGGCGTAGCGATTCCATGGCTACTATAAGGAAAACGGCCTCCGGAAGCTGCTGTAAAAATCTGGGCGCGATCCGACGGCCGGATCGCAGCTTATGGCACTTTTGGGCCGCCGTTCTGGCCCGGCACGAACCGGAACGCTGCGGGGCCCGGTCGCGCTTCCCCGCGCCGCCTCCCCTCGTGCGGCGGAGCTTGAGCAGCGTGGCAGGCTCCCGTGGCTCTCCCCGCGGGCGCCCTCGAAGCGCTTATAGCAATTGCGCGTGCATCGACTCACGGGTGCGATCATACCAGCACTAATGCACCGGATCCCATCAGAACTCCGCAGTTAAACGCGCTTGGGCGAGAGTAGTACTAGGATGGGTGACCTCCTGGGAAGTCCTCGTGTTGCACCCCTCCTTTTTGCCCGTTTCCCGAGCGGCCCCCTGCTTCCCCGCGCCGCACGCCTCCTGCTTGCCGCATCCTCTTCTTTCATCCTTCTCAGGGCCCCGGGGCGAGGACCGCACGATCTAAAGATCCGGCGGTCGGCGTAGCGATTCCATGGCTACTATAAGGAAAACGGCCTCCGGAAGCTGCTGTAAAAATCTGGGCGCGATCCGACGGCCGGATCGCAGCTTATGGCACTTTTGGGCCGCCGTTCTGGCCCGGCACGAACCGGAACGCTGCGGGGCCCGGTCGCGCTTCCCCGCGCCGCCTCCCCTCGTGCGGCGGAGCTTGAGCAGCGTGGCAGGCTCCCGTGGCTCTCCCCGCGGGCGCCCTCGAAGCGCTTATAGCAATTGCGCGTGCATCGACTCACGGGTGCGATCATACCAGCACTAATGCACCGGATCCCATCAGAACTCCGCAGTTAAACGCGCTTGGGCGAGAGTAGTACTAGGATGGGTGACCTCCTGGGAAGTCCTCGTGTTGCACCCCTCCTTTTTGCCCGTTTCCCGAGCGGCCCCCTGCTTCCCCGCGCCGCACGCCTCCTGCTTGCCGCATCCTCTTCTTTCATCCTTCTCAGGGCCCCGGGGCGAGGACCGCACGATCTAAAGATCCGGCGGTCGGCGTAGCGATTCCATGGCTACTATAAGGAAAACGGCCTCCGGAAGCTGCTGTAAAAATCTGGGCGCGATCCGACGGCCGGATCGCAGCTTATGGCACTTTTGGGCCGCCGTTCTGGCCCGGCACGAACCGGAACGCTGCGGGGCCCGGTCGCGCTTCCCCGCGCCGCCTCCCCTCGTGCGGCGGAGCTTGAGCAGCGTGGCAGGCTCCCGTGGCTCTCCCCGCGGGCGCCCTCGAAGCGCTTATAGCAATTGCGCGTGCATCGACTCACGGGTGCGATCATACCAGCACTAATGCACCGGATCCCATCAGAACTCCGCAGTTAAACGCGCTTGGGCGAGAGTAGTACTAGGATGGGTGACCTCCTGGGAAGTCCTCGTGTTGCACCCCTCCTTTTTGCCCGTTTCCCGAGCGGCCCCCTGCTTCCCCGCGCCGCACGCCTCCTGCTTGCCGCATCCTCTTCTTTCATCCTTCTCAGGGCCCCGGGGCGAGGACCGCACGATCTAAAGATCCGGCGGTCGGCGTAGCGATTCCATGGCTACTATAAGGAAAACGGCCTCCGGAAGCTGCTGTAAAAATCTGGGCGCGATCCGACGGCCGGATCGCAGCTTATGGCACTTTTGGGCCGCCGTTCTGGCCCGGCACGAACCGGAACGCTGCGGGGCCCGGTCGCGCTTCCCCGCGCCGCCTCCCCTCGTGCGGCGGAGCTTGAGCAGCGTGGCAGGCTCCCGTGGCTCTCCCCGCGGGCGCCCTCGAAGCGCTTATAGCAATTGCGCGTGCATCGACTCACGGGTGCGATCATACCAGCACTAATGCACCGGATCCCATCAGAACTCCGCAGTTAAACGCGCTTGGGCGAGAGTAGTACTAGGATGGGTGACCTCCTGGGAAGTCCTCGTGTTGCACCCCTCCTTTTTGCCCGTTTCCCGAGCGGCCCCCTGCTTCCCCGCGCCGCACGCCTCCTGCTTGCCGCATCCTCTTCTTTCATCCTTCTCAGGGCCCCGGGGCGAGGACCGCACGATCTAAAGATCCGGCGGTCGGCGTAGCGATTCCATGGCTACTATAAGGAAAACGGCCTCCGGAAGCTGCTGTAAAAATCTGGGCGCGATCCGACGGCCGGATCGCAGCTTATGGCACTTTTGGGCCGCCGTTCTGGCCCGGCACGAACCGGAACGCTGCGGGGCCCGGTCGCGCTTCCCCGCGCCGCCTCCCCTCGTGCGGCGGAGCTTGAGCAGCGTGGCAGGCTCCCGTGGCTCTCCCCGCGGGCGCCCTCGAAGCGCTTATAGCAATTGCGCGTGCATCGACTCACGGGTGCGATCATACCAGCACTAATGCACCGGATCCCATCAGAACTCCGCAGTTAAACGCGCTTGGGCGAGAGTAGTACTAGGATGGGTGACCTCCTGGGAAGTCCTCGTGTTGCACCCCTCCTTTTTGCCCGTTTCCCGAGCGGCCCCCTGCTTCCCCCGCCGCACGCCTCCTGCTTGCCGCATCCTCTTCTTTCATCCTTCTCAGGGCCCCGGGGCGAGGACCGCACGATCTAAAGATCCGGCGGTCGGCGTAGCGATTCCATGGCTACTATAAGGAAAACGGCCTCCGGAAGCTGCTGTAAAAATCTGGGCGCGATCCGACGGCCGGATCGCAGCTTATGGCACTTTTGGGCCGCCGTTCTGGCCCGGCACGAACCGGAACGCTGCGGGGCCCGGTCGCGCTTCCCCGCGCCGCCTCCCCTCGTGCGGCGGAGCTTGAGCAGCGTGGCAGGCTCCCGTGGCTCTCCCCGCGGGCGCCCTCGAAGCGCTTATAGCAATTGCGCGTGCATCGACTCACGGGTGCGATCATACCAGCACTAATGCACCGGATCCCATCAGAACTCCGCAGTTAAACGCGCTTGGGCGAGAGTAGTACTAGGATGGGTGACCTCCTGGGAAGTCCTCGTGTTGCACCCCTCCTTTTTGCCCGTTTCCCGAGCGGCCCCCTGCTTCCCCGCGCCGCACGCCTCCTGCTTGCCGCATCCTCTTCTTTCATCCTTCTCAGGGCCCCGGGGCGAGGACCGCACGATCTAAAGATCCGGCGGTCGGCGTAGCGATTCCATGGCTACTATAAGGAAAACGGCCTCCGGAAGCTGCTGTAAAAATCTGGGCGCGATCCGACGGCCGGATCGCAGCTTATGGCACTTTTGGGCCGCCGTTCTGGCCCGGCACGAACCGGAACGCTGCGGGGCCCGGTCGCGCTTCCCCGCGCCGCCTCCCCTCGTGCGGCGGAGCTTGAGCAGCGTGGCAGGCTCCCGTGGCTCTCCCCGCGGGCGCCCTCGAAGCGCTTATAGCAATTGCGCGTGCATCGACTCACGGGTGCGATCATACCAGCACTAATGCACCGGATCCCATCAGAACTCCGCAGTTAAACGCGCTTGGGCGAGAGTAGTACTAGGATGGGTGACCTCCTGGGAAGTCCTCGTGTTGCACCCCTCCTTTTTGCCCGTTTCCCGAGCGGCCCCCTGCTTCCCCGCGCCGCACGCCTCCTGCTTGCCGCATCCTCTTCTTTCATCCTTCTCAGGGCCCCGGGGCGAGGACCGCACGATCTAAAGATCCGGCGGTCGGCGTAGCGATTCCATGGCTACTATAAGGAAAACGGCCTCCGGAAGCTGCTGTAAAAATCTGGGCGCGATCCGACGGCCGGATCGCAGCTTATGGCACTTTTGGGCCGCCGTTCTGGCCCGGCACGAACCGGAACGCTGCGGGGCCCGGTCGCGCTTCCCCGCGCCGCCTCCCCTCGTGCGGCGGAGCTTGAGCAGCGTGGCAGGCTCCCGTGGCTCTCCCCGCGGGCGCCCTCGAAGCGCTTATAGCAATTGCGCGTGCATCGACTCACGGGTGCGATCATACCAGCACTAATGCACCGGATCCCATCAGAACTCCGCAGTTAAACGCGCTTGGGCGAGAGTAGTACTAGGATGGGTGACCTCCTGGGAAGTCCTCGTGTTGCACCCCTCCTTTTTGCCCGTTTCCCGAGCGGCCCCCTGCTTCCCCGCGCCGCACGCCTCCTGCTTGCCGCATCCTCTTCTTTCATCCTTCTCAGGGCCCCGGGGCGAGGACCGCACGATCTAAAGATCCGGCGGTCGGCGTAGCGATTCCATGGCTACTATAAGGAAAACGGCCTCCGGAAGCTGCTGTAAAAATCTGGGCGCGATCCGACGGCCGGATCGCAGCTTATGGCACTTTTGGGCCGCCGTTCTGGCCCGGCACGAACCGGAACGCTGCGGGGCCCGGTCGCGCTTCCCCGCGCCGCCTCCCCTCGTGCGGCGGAGCTTGAGCAGCGTGGCAGGCTCCCGTGGCTCTCCCCGCGGGCGCCCTCGAAGCGCTTATAGCAATTGCGCGTGCATCGACTCACGGGTGCGATCATACCAGCACTAATGCACCGGATCCCATCAGAACTCCGCAGTTAAACGCGCTTGGGCGAGAGTAGTACTAGGATGGGTGACCTCCTGGGAAGTCCTCGTGTTGCACCCCTCCTTTTTGCCCGTTTCCCGAGCGGCCCCCTGCTTCCCCGCGCCGCACGCCTCCTGCTTGCCGCATCCTCTTCTTTCATCCTTCTCAGGGCCCCGGGGCGAGGACCGCACGATCTAAAGATCCGGCGGTCGGCGTAGCGATTCCATGGCTACTATAAGGAAAACGGCCTCCGGAAGCTGCTGTAAAAATCTGGGCGCGATCCGACGGCCGGATCGCAGCTTATGGCACTTTTGGGCCGCCGTTCTGGCCCGGCACGAACCGGAACGCTGCGGGGCCCGGTCGCGCTTCCCCGCGCCGCCTCCCCTCGTGCGGCGGAGCTTGAGCAGCGTGGCAGGCTCCCGTGGCTCTCCCCGCGGGCGCCCTCGAAGCGCTTATAGCAATTGCGCGTGCATCGACTCACGGGTGCGATCATACCAGCACTAATGCACCGGATCCCATCAGAACTCCGCAGTTAAACGCGCTTGGGCGAGAGTAGTACTAGGATGGGTGACCTCCTGGGAAGTCCTCGTGTTGCACCCCTCCTTTTTGCCCGTTTCCCGAGCGGCCCCCTGCTTCCCCGCGCCGCACGCCTCCTGCTTGCCGCATCCTCTTCTTTCATCCTTCTCAGGGCCCCGGGGCGAGGACCGCACGATCTAAAGATCCGGCGGTCGGCGTAGCGATTCCATGGCTACTATAAGGAAAACGGCCTCCGGAAGCTGCTGTAAAAATCTGGGCGCGATCCGACGGCCGGATCGCAGCTTATGGCACTTTTGGGCCGCCGTTCTGGCCCGGCACGAACCGGAACGCTGCGGGGCCCGGTCGCGCTTCCCCGCGCCGCCTCCCCTCGTGCGGCGGAGCTTGAGCAGCGTGGCAGGCTCCCGTGGCTCTCCCCGCGGGCGCCCTCGAAGCGCTTATAGCAATTGCGCGTGCATCGACTCACGGGTGCGATCATACCAGCACTAATGCACCGGATCCCATCAGAACTCCGCAGTTAAACGCGCTTGGGCGAGAGTAGTACTAGGATGGGTGACCTCCTGGGAAGTCCTCGTGTTGCACCCCTCCTTTTTGCCCGTTTCCCGAGCGGCCCCCTGCTTCCCCGCGCCGCACGCCTCCTGCTTGCCGCATCCTCTTCTTTCATCCTTCTCAGGGCCCCGGGGCGAGGACCGCACGATCTAAAGATCCGGCGGTCGGCGTAGCGATTCCATGGCTACTATAAGGAAAACGGCCTCCGGAAGCTGCTGTAAAAATCTGGGCGCGATCCGACGGCCGGATCGCAGCTTATGGCACTTTTGGGCCGCCGTTCTGGCCCGGCACGAACCGGAACGCTGCGGGGCCCGGTCGCGCTTCCCCGCGCCGCCTCCCCTCGTGCGGCGGAGCTTGAGCAGCGTGGCAGGCTCCCGTGGCTCTCCCCGCGGGCGCCCTCGAAGCGCTTATAGCAATTGCGCGTGCATCGACTCACGGGTGCGATCATACCAGCACTAATGCACCGGATCCCATCAGAACTCCGCAGTTAAACGCGCTTGGGCGAGAGTAGTACTAGGATGGGTGACCTCCTGGGAAGTCCTCGTGTTGCACCCCTCCTTTTTGCCCGTTTCCCGAGCGGCCCCCTGCTTCCCCGCGCCGCACGCCTCCTGCTTGCCGCATCCTCTTCTTTCATCCTTCTCAGGGCCCCGGGGCGAGGACCGCACGATCTAAAGATCCGGCGGTCGGCGTAGCGATTCCATGGCTACTATAAGGAAAACGGCCTCCGGAAGCTGCTGTAAAAATCTGGGCGCGATCCGACGGCCGGATCGCAGCTTATGGCACTTTTGGGCCGCCGTTCTGGCCCGGCACGAACCGGAACGCTGCGGGGCCCGGTCGCGCTTCCCCGCGCCGCCTCCCCTCGTGCGGCGGAGCTTGAGCAGCGTGGCAGGCTCCCGTGGCTCTCCCCGCGGGCGCCCTCGAAGCGCTTATAGCAATTGCGCGTGCATCGACTCACGGGTGCGATCATACCAGCACTAATGCACCGGATCCCATCAGAACTCCGCAGTTAAACGCGCTTGGGCGAGAGTAGTACTAGGATGGGTGACCTCCTGGGAAGTCCTCGTGTTGCACCCCTCCTTTTTGCCCGTTTCCCGAGCGGCCCCCTGCTTCCCCGCGCCGCACGCCTCCTGCTTGCCGCATCCTCTTCTTTCATCCTTCTCAGGGCCCCGGGGCGAGGACCGCACGATCTAAAGATCCGGCGGTCGGCGTAGCGATTCCATGGCTACTATAAGGAAAACGGCCTCCGGAAGCTGCTGTAAAAATCTGGGCGCGATCCGACGGCCGGATCGCAGCTTATGGCACTTTTGGGCCGCCGTTCTGGCCCGGTGCGGGGCCCGGTCGCGCTTCCCCGCGCCGCCTCCCCTCGTGCGGCGGAGCTTGAGCAGCGTGGCAGGCTCCCGTGGCTCTCCCCGCGGGCGCCCTCGAAGCGCTTATAGCAATTGCGCGTGCATCGACTCACGGGTGCGATCATACCAGCACTAATGCACCGGATCCCATCAGAACTCCGCAGTTAAACGCGCTTGGGCGAGAGTAGTACTAGGATGGGTGACCTCCTGGGAAGTCCTCGTGTTGCACCCCTCCTTTTTGCCCGTTTCCCGAGCGGCCCCCTGCTTCCCCGCGCCGCACGCCTCCTGCTTGCCGCATCCTCTTCTTTCATCCTTCTCAGGGCCCCGGGGCGAGGACCGCACGATCTAAAGATCCGGCGGTCGGCGTAGCGATTCCATGGCTACTATAAGGAAAACGGCCTCCGGAAGCTGCTGTAAAAATCTGGGCGCGATCCGACGGCCGGATCGCAGCTTATGGCACTTTTGGGCCGCCGTTCTGGCCCGGCACGAACCGGAACGCTGCGGGGCCCGGTCGCGCTTCCCCGCGCCGCCTCCCCTCGTGCGGCGGAGCTTGAGCAGCGTGGCAGGCTCCCGTGGCTCTCCCCGCGGGCGCCCTCGAAGCGCTTATAGCAATTGCGCGTGCATCGACTCACGGGTGCGATCATACCAGCACTAATGCACCGGATCCCATCAGAACTCCGCAGTTAAACGCGCTTGGGCGAGAGTAGTACTAGGATGGGTGACCTCCTGGGAAGTCCTCGTGTTGCACCCCTCCTTTTTGCCCGTTTCCCGAGCGGCCCCCTGCTTCCCCGCGCCGCACGCCTCCTGCTTGCCGCATCCTCTTCTTTCATCCTTCTCAGGGCCCCGGGGCGAGGACCGCACGATCTAAAGATCCGGCGGTCGGCGTAGCGATTCCATGGCTACTATAAGGAAAACGGCCTCCGGAAGCTGCTGTAAAAATCTGGGCGCGATCCGACGGCCGGATCGCAGCTTATGGCACTTTTGGGCCGCCGTTCTGGCCCGGCACGAACCGGAACGCTGCGGGGCCCGGTCGCGCTTCCCCGCGCCGCCTCCCCTCGTGCGGCGGAGCTTGAGCAGCGTGGCAGGCTCCCGTGGCTCTCCCCGCGGGCGCCCTCGAAGCGCTTATAGCAATTGCGCGTGCATCGACTCACGGGTGCGATCATACCAGCACTAATGCACCGGATCCCATCAGAACTCCGCAGTTAAACGCGCTTGGGCGAGAGTAGTACTAGGATGGGTGACCTCCTGGGAAGTCCTCGTGTTGCACCCCTCCTTTTTGCCCGTTTCCCGAGCGGCCCCCTGCTTCCCCGCGCCGCACGCCTCCTGCTTGCCGCATCCTCTTCTTTCATCCTTCTCAGGGCCCCGGGGCGAGGACCGCACGATCTAAAGATCCGGCGGTCGGCGTAGCGATTCCATTGCTACTATAAGGAAAACGGCCTCCGGAAGCTGCTGTAAAAATCTGGGCGCGATCCGACGGCCGGATCGCAGCTTATGGCACTTTTGGGCCGCCGTTCTGGCCCGGCACGAACCGGAACGCTGCGGGGCCCGGTCGCGCTTCCCCGCGCCGCCTCCCCTCGTGCGGCGGAGCTTGAGCAGCGTGGCAGGCTCCCGTGGCTCTCCCCGCGGGCGCCCTCGAAGCGCTTATAGCAATTGCGCGTGCATCGACTCACGGGTGCGATCATACCAGCACTAATGCACCGGATCCCATCAGAACTCCGCAGTTAAACGCGCTTGGGCGAGAGTAGTACTAGGATGGGTGACCTCCTGGGAAGTCCTCGTGTTGCACCCCTCCTTTTTGCCCGTTTCCCGAGCGGCCCCCTGCTTCCCCGCGCCGCACGCCTCCTGCTTGCCGCATCCTCTTCTTTCATCCTTCTCAGGGCCCCGGGGCGAGGACCGCACGATCTAAAGATCCGGCGGTCGGCGTAGCGATTCCATGGCTACTATAAGGAAAACGGCCTCCGGAAGCTGCTGTAAAAATCTGGGCGCGATCCGACGGCCGGATCGCAGCTTATGGCACTTTTGGGCCGCCGTTCTGGCCCGGCACGAACCGGAACGCTGCGGGGCCCGGTCGCGCTTCCCCGCGCCGCCTCCCCTCGTGCGGCGGAGCTTGAGCAGCGTGGCAGGCTCCCGTGGCTCTCCCCGCGGGCGCCCTCGAAGCGCTTATAGCAATTGCGCGTGCATCGACTCACGGGTGCGATCATACCAGCACTAATGCACCGGATCCCATCAGAACTCCGCAGTTAAACGCGCTTGGGCGAGAGTAGTACTAGGATGGGTGACCTCCTGGGAAGTCCTCGTGTTGCACCCCTCCTTTTTGCCCGTTTCCCGAGCGGCCCCCTGCTTCCCCGCGCCGCACGCCTCCTGCTTGCCGCATCCTCTTCTTTCATCCTTCTCAGGGCCCCGGGGCGAGGACCGCACGATCTAAAGATCCGGCGGTCGGCGTAGCGATTCCATTGCTACTATAAGGAAAACGGCCTCCGGAAGCTGCTGTAAAAATCTGGGCGCGATCCGACGGCCGGATCGCAGCTTATGGCACTTTTGGGCCGCCGTTCTGGCCCGGCACGAACCGGAACGCTGCGGGGCCCGGTCGCGCTTCCCCGCGCCGCCTCCCCTCGTGCGGCGGAGCTTGAGCAGCGTGGCAGGCTCCCGTGGCTCTCCCCGCGGGCGCCCTCGAAGCGCTTATAGCAATTGCGCGTGCATCGACTCACGGGTGCGATCATACCAGCACTAATGCACCGGATCCCATCAGAACTCCGCAGTTAAACGCGCTTGGGCGAGAGTAGTACTAGGATGGGTGACCTCCTGGGAAGTCCTCGTGTTGCACCCCTCCTTTTTGCCCGTTTCCCGAGCGGCCCCCTGCTTCCCCGCGCCGCACGCCTCCTGCTTGCCGCATCCTCTTCTTTCATCCTTCTCAGGGCCCCGGGGCGAGGACCGCACGATCTAAAGATCCGGCGGTCGGCGTAGCGATTCCATGGCTACTATAAGGAAAACGGCCTCCGGAAGCTGCTGTAAAAATCTGGGCGCGATCCGACGGCCGGATCGCAGCTTATGGCACTTTTGGGCCGCCGTTCTGGCCCGGCACGAACCGGAACGCTGCGGGGCCCGGTCGCGCTTCCCCGCGCCGCCTCCCCTCGTGCGGCGGAGCTTGAGCAGCGTGGCAGGCTCCCGTGGCTCTCCCCGCGGGCGCCCTCGAAGCGCTTATAGCAATTGCGCGTGCATCGACTCACGGGTGCGATCATACCAGCACTAATGCACCGGATCCCATCAGAACTCCGCAGTTAAACGCGCTTGGGCGAGAGTAGTACTAGGATGGGTGACCTCCTGGGAAGTCCTCGTGTTGCACCCCTCCTTTTTGCCCGTTTCCCGAGCGGCCCCCTGCTTCCCCGCGCCGCACGCCTCCTGCTTGCCGCATCCTCTTCTTTCATCCTTCTCAGGGCCCCGGGGCGAGGACCGCACGATCTAAAGATCCGGCGGTCGGCGTAGCGATTCCATTGCTACTATAAGGAAAACGGCCTCCGGAAGCTGCTGTAAAAATCTGGGCGCGATCCGACGGCCGGATCGCAGCTTATGGCACTTTTGGGCCGCCGTTCTGGCCCGGCACGAACCGGAACGCTGCGGGGCCCGGTCGCGCTTCCCCGCGCCGCCTCCCCTCGTGCGGCGGAGCTTGAGCAGCGTGGCAGGCTCCCGTGGCTCTCCCCGCGGGCGCCCTCGAAGCGCTTATAGCAATTGCGCGTGCATCGACTCACGGGTGCGATCATACCAGCACTAATGCACCGGATCCCATCAGAACTCCGCAGTTAAACGCGCTTGGGCGAGAGTAGTACTAGGATGGGTGACCTCCTGGGAAGTCCTCGTGTTGCACCCCTCCTTTTTGCCCGTTTCCCGAGCGGCCCCCTGCTTCCCCGCGCCGCACGCCTCCTGCTTGCCGCATCCTCTTCTTTCATCCTTCTCAGGGCCCCGGGGCGAGGACCGCACGATCTAAAGATCCGGCGGTCGGCGTAGCGATTCCATGGCTACTATAAGGAAAACGGCCTCCGGAAGCTGCTGTAAAAATCTGGGCGCGATCCGACGGCCGGATCGCAGCTTATGGCACTTTTGGGCCGCCGTTCTGGCCCGGCACGAACCGGAACGCTGCGGGGCCCGGTCGCGCTTCCCCGCGCCGCCTCCCCTCGTGCGGCGGAGCTTGAGCAGCGTGGCAGGCTCCCGTGGCTCTCCCCGCGGGCGCCCTCGAAGCGCTTATAGCAATTGCGCGTGCATCGACTCACGGGTGCGATCATACCAGCACTAATGCACCGGATCCCATCAGAACTCCGCAGTTAAACGCGCTTGGGCGAGAGTAGTACTAGGATGGGTGACCTCCTGGGAAGTCCTCGTGTTGCACCCCTCCTTTTTGCCCGTTTCCCGAGCGGCCCCCTGCTTCCCCCCGCCGCACGCCTCCTGCTTGCCGCATCCTCTTCTTTCATCCTTCTCAGGGCCCCGGGGCGAGGACCGCACGATCTAAAGATCCGGCGGTCGGCGTAGCGATTCCATGGCTACTATAAGGAAAACGGCCTCCGGAAGCTGCTGTAAAAATCTGGGCGCGATCCGACGGCCGGATCGCAGCTTATGGCACTTTTTTTGGGCCGCCGTTCTGGCCCGGTAAACAACACGAACCGAAACGCTGCGGGGCCCCGGTCGCGCTTCCCCGCGCCGCCTCCCCTCGTGCGGCGGAGCTTGAGCAGCGTGGCAGGCTCCCGTGGCTCTCCCCGCGGGCGCCCTCGAAGCGCTTATAGCAATTGCGCGTGCATCGACTCACGGGTGCGATCATACCAGCACTAATGCACCGGATCCCATCAGAACTGCGCAGTTAAACACGCTTGGGGCGAGAGTAGTACTAGGATGGGTGACCTCCTGGGAAGTCCTCGTGTTGCACCCCTCCTTTTTGCCCGTTTCCCGAGCGGCCCCCTGCTTCCCCGCGCCGCACGCCTCCTGCTTGCCGCATCCTCTTCTTTCATCCTTCTCAGGGCCCCGGGGCGAGGACCGCACGATCTAAAGATCCGGCGGTCGGCGTAGCGATTCCATGGCTACTATAAGGAAAACGGCCTCCGGAAGCTGCTGTAAAAATCTGGGCGCGATCCGACGGCCGGATCGCAGCTTATGGCACTTTTGGGCCGCCGTTCTGGCCCGGCACGAACCGGAACGCTGCGGGGCCCGGTCGCGCTTTCCCCGCGCCGCCTCCCCTCGTGCGGCGGAGCTTGAGCAGCGTGGCAGGCTCCCGTGGCTCTCCCCGCGGGCGCCCTCGAAGCGCTTATAGCAATTGCGCGTGCATCGACTCAGGGGTGCGATCGTACCAGCACTAATGCACCGGATCCCATCAGAACTCCGCAGTTGAACGCGCTTGGGCGAGAGTAGTACTAGGATGGGTGACCTCCTGGGAAGTCCTCGTGTTGCACCCCTCCTTTTTGCCCGTTTCCCGAGCGGCCCCCTTCTTCCCCCCGCCGCACGCCTCCTGCTTGCCGCATCCTCTTCTTTCATCCTTCTCAGGGCCCCGGGGCGAGGACCGCACGATCTAAAGATCCGGCGGTCGGCGTAGCGATTCCATGGCTACTATAAGGAAAACGGCCTCCGGAAGCTGCTGTAAAAATCTGGGCGCGATCCGACGGCCGGATCGCAGCTTACGGCACTTTTGGGCCGCCGTTCTGGCCCGGAACGCTGCGGGGCCCGGTCGCGCTTCCCCGCGCCGCCTCCCCTCGTGCGGCGGAGCTTGAGCAGCGTGGCAGGCTCCCGTGGCTCTCCCCGCGGGCGCCCTCGAAGCGCTTATAGCAATTGCGCGTGCATCGACTCAGGGGTGCGATCGTACCAGCACTAATGCACCGGATCCCATCAGAACTCCGCAGTTGAACGCGCTTGGGCGAGAGTAGTACTAGGATGGGTGACCTCCTGGGAAGTCCTCGTGTTGCACCCCTCCTTTTTGCCCGTTTCCCGAGCGGCCCCCTGCTTCCCCGCGCCGCACGCCTCCTGCTTGCCGCATCCTCTTCTTTCATCCTTCTCAGGGCCCCGGGGCGAGGACCGCACGATCTAAAGATCCGGCGGTCGGCGTAGCGATTCCATGGCTACTATAAGGAAAACGGCCTCCGGAAGCTGCTGTAAAAATCTGGGCGCGATCCGACGGCCGGATCGCAGCTTATGGCACTTTTGGGCCGCCGTTCTGGCCCGGCACGAACCGGAACGCTGCGGGGCCCGGTCGCGCTTCCCCGCGCCGCCTCCCCTCGTGCGGCGGAGCTTGAGCAGCGTGGCAGGCTCCCGTGGCTCTCCCCGCGGGCGCCCTCGAAGCGCTTATAGCAATTGCGCGTGCATCGACTCACGGGTGCGATCATACCAGCACTAATGCACCGGATCCCATCAGAACTCCGCAGTTAAACGCGCTTGGGCGAGAGTAGTACTAGGATGGGTGACCTCCTGGGAAGTCCTCGTGTTGCACCCCTCCTTTTTGCCCGTTTCCCGAGCGGCCCCCTTCTTCCCCCCGCCGCACGCCTCCTGCTTGCCGCATCCTCTTCTTTCATCCTTCTCAGGGCCCCGGGGCGAGGACCGCACGATCTAAAGATCCGGCGGTCGGCGTAGCGATTCCATGGCTACTATAAGGAAAACGGCCTCCGGAAGCTGCTGTAAAAATCTGGGCGCGATCCGACGGCCGGATCGCAGCTTATGGCACTTTTGGGCCGCCGTTCTGGCCCGGCACGAACCGGAACGCTGCGGGGCCCGGTCGCGCTTCCCCGCGCCGCCTCCCCTCGTGCGGCGGAGCTTGAGCAGCGTGGCAGGCTCCCGTGGCTCTCCCCGCGGGCGCCCTCGAAGCGCTTATAGCAATTGCGCGTGCATCGACTCACGGGTGCGATCATACCAGCACTAATGCACCGGATCCCATCAGAACTCCGCAGTTAAACGCGCTTGGGCGAGAGTAGTACTAGGATGGGTGACCTCCTGGGAAGTCCTCGTGTTGCACCCCTCCTTTTTGCCCGTTTCCCGAGCGGCCCCCTGCTTCCCCGCGCCGCACGCCTCCTGCTTGCCGCATCCTCTTCTTTCATCCTTCTCAGGGCCCCGGGGCGAGGACCGCACGATCTAAAGATCCGGCGGTCGGCGTAGCGATTCCATGGCTACTATAAGGAAAACGGCCTCCGGAAGCTGCTGTAAAAATCTGGGCGCGATCCGACGGCCGGATCGCAGCTTATGGCACTTTTGGGCCGCCGTTCTGGCCCGGCACGAACCGGAACGCTGCGGGGCCCGGTCGCGCTTCCCCGCGCCGCCTCCCCTCGTGCGGCGGAGCTTGAGCAGCGTGGCAGGCTCCCGTGGCTCTCCCCGCGGGCGCCCTCGAAGCGCTTATAGCAATTGCGCGTGCATCGACTCACGGGTGCGATCATACCAGCACTAATGCACCGGATCCCATCAGAACTCCGCAGTTAAACGCGCTTGGGCGAGAGTAGTACTAGGATGGGTGACCTCCTGGGAAGTCCTCGTGTTGCACCCCTCCTTTTTGCCCGTTTCCCGAGCGGCCCCCTTCTTCCCCGCGCCGCACGCCTCCTGCTTGCCGCATCCTCTTCTTTCATCCTTCTCAGGGCCCCGGGGCGAGGACCGCACGATCTAAAGATCCGGCGGTCGGCGTAGCGATTCCATGGCTACTATAAGGAAAACGGCCTCCGGAAGCTGCTGTAAAAATCTGGGCGCGATCCGACGGCCGGATCGCAGCTTATGGCACTTTTGGGCCGCCGTTCTGGCCCGGCACGAACCGGAACGCTGCGGGGCCCGGTCGCGCTTCCCCGCGCCGCCTCCCCTCGTGCGGCGGAGCTTGAGCAGCGTGGCAGGCTCCCGTGGCTCTCCCCGCGGGCGCCCTCGAAGCGCTTATAGCAATTGCGCGTGCATCGACTCACGGGTGCGATCATACCAGCACTAATGCACCGGATCCCATCAGAACTCCGCAGTTAAACGCGCTTGGGCGAGAGTAGTACTAGGATGGGTGACCTCCTGGGAAGTCCTCGTGTTGCACCCCTCCTTTTTGCCCGTTTCCCGAGCGGCCCCCTTCTTCCCCGCGCCGCACGCCTCCTGCTTGCCGCATCCTCTTCTTTCATCCTTCTCAGGGCCCCGGGGCGAGGACCGCACGATCTAAAGATCCGGCGGTCGGCGTAGCGATTCCATGGCTACTATAAGGAAAACGGCCTCCGGAAGCTGCTGTAAAAATCTGGGCGCGATCCGACGGCCGGATCGCAGCTTATGGCACTTTTGGGCCGCCGTTCTGGCCCGGCACGAACCGGAACGCTGCGGGGCCCGGTCGCGCTTCCCCGCGCCGCCTCCCCTCGTGCGGCGGAGCTTGAGCAGCGTGGCAGGCTCCCGTGGCTCTCCCCGCGGGCGCCCTCGAAGCGCTTATAGCAATTGCGCGTGCATCGACTCACGGGTGCGATCATACCAGCACTAATGCACCGGATCCCATCAGAACTCCGCAGTTAAACGCGCTTGGGCGAGAGTAGTACTAGGATGGGTGACCTCCTGGGAAGTCCTCGTGTTGCACCCCTCCTTTTTGCCCGTTTCCCGAGCGGCCCCCTGCTTCCCCGCGCCGCACGCCTCCTGCTTGCCGCATCCTCTTCTTTCATCCTTCTCAGGGCCCCGGGGCGAGGACCGCACGATCTAAAGATCCGGCGGTCGGCGTAGCGATTCCATGGCTACTATAAGGAAAACGGCCTCCGGAAGCTGCTGTAAAAATCTGGGCGCGATCCGACGGCCGGATCGCAGCTTATGGCACTTTTGGGCCGCCGTTCTGGCCCGGCACGAACCGGAACGCTGCGGGGCCCGGTCGCGCTTCCCCGCGCCGCCTCCCCTCGTGCGGCGGAGCTTGAGCAGCGTGGCAGGCTCCCGTGGCTCTCCCCGCGGGCGCCCTCGAAGCGCTTATAGCAATTGCGCGTGCATCGACTCACGGGTGCGATCATACCAGCACTAATGCACCGGATCCCATCAGAACTGCGCAGTTAAACACGCTTGGGCGAGAGTAGTACTAGGATGGGTGACCTCCTGGGAAGTCCTCGTGTTGCACCCCTCCTTTTTGCCCGTTTCCCGAGCGGCCCCCTGCTTCCCCGCGCCGCACGCCTCCTGCTTGCCGCATCCTCTTCTTTCATCCTTCTCAGGGCCCCGGGGCGAGGACCGCACGATCTAAAGATCCGGCGGTCGGCGTAGCGATTCCATGGCTACTATAAGGAAAACGGCCTCCGGAAGCTGCTGTAAAAATCTGGGCGCGATCCGACGGCCGGATCGCAGCTTATGGCACTTTTGGGCCGCCGTTCTGGCCCGGCACGAACCGGAACGCTGCGGGGCCCGGTCGCGCTTCCCCGCGCCGCCTCCCCTCGTGCGGCGGAGCTTGAGCAGCGTGGCAGGCTCCCGTGGCTCTCCCCGCGGGCGCCCTCGAAGCGCTTATAGCAATTGCGCGTGCATCGACTCAGGGGTGCGATCATACCAGCACTAATGCATCGGATCCCATCAGAACTCCGCAGTTGAACGCGCTTGGGCGAGAGTAGTACTAGGATGGGTGACCTCCTGGGAAGTCCTCGTGTTGCACCCCTCCTTTTTGCCCGTTTCCCGAGCGGCCCCCTTCTTCCCCCCGCCGCACGCCTCCTGCTTGCCGCATCCTCTTCTTTCATCCTTCTCAGGGCCCCGGGGCGAGGACCGCACGATCTAAAGATCCGGCGGTCGGCGTAGCGATTCCATTGCTAATATAAGGAAAACGGCCTCCGGAAGCTGCTGTAAAAATCTGGGCGCGATCCGACGGCCGGATCGCAGCTTATGGCACTTTTGGGCCGCCGTTCTGGCCCGGCACGAACCGGAACGCTGCGGGGCCCGGTCGCGCTTCCACGCGCCGCCTCCCCTCGTGCGGCGGAGCTTGAGCAGCGTGGCAGGCTCCCGTGGCTCTCCCCGCGGGCGCCCTCGAAGCGCTTATAGCAATTGCGCGTGCATCGACTCAGGGGTGCGATCATACCAGCACTAATGCACCGGATCCCATCAGAACTGCGCAGTTAAACACGCTTGGGCGAGAGTAGTACTAGGATGGGTGACCTCCTGGGAAGTCCTCGTGTTGCACCCCTCCTTTTTGCCCGTTTCCCGAGCGGCCCCCTTCTTCCCCCGCCGCACGCCTCCTGCTTGCCGCATCCTCTTCTTTCATCCTTCTCAGGGCCCCGGGGCGAGGACCGCACGATCTAAAGATCCGGCGGTCGGCGTAGCGATTCCATTGCTAATATAAGGAAAACGGCCTCCGGAAGCTGCTGTAAAAATCTGGGCGCGATCCGACGGCCGGATCGCAGCTTATGGCACTTTTGGGCCGCCGTTCTGGCCCGGCACGAACCGGAACGCTGCGGGGCCCGGTCGCGCTTCCCCGCGCCGCCTCCCCTCGTGCGGCGGAGCTTGAGCAGCGTGGCAGGCTCCCGTGGCTCTCCCCGCGGGCGCCCTCGAAGCGCTTATAGCAATTGCGCGTGCATCGACTCAGGGGTGCGATCATACCAGCACTAATGCACCGGATCCCATCAGAACTCCGCAGTTGAACGCGCTTGGGCGAGAGTAGTACTAGGATGGGTGACCTCCTGGGAAGTCCTCGTGTTGCACCCCTCCTTTTTGCCCGTTTCCCGAGCGGCCCCCTGCTTCCCCGCGCCGCACGCCTCCTGCTTGCCGCATCCTCTTCTTTCATCCTTCTCAGGGCCCCGGGGCGAGGACCGCACGATCTAAAGATCCGGCGGTCGGCGTAGCGATTCCATGGCTACTATAAGGAAAACGGCCTCCGGAAGCTGCTGTAAAAATCTGGGCGCGATCCGACGGCCGGATCGCAGCTTACGGCACTTTTGGGCCGCCGTTCTGGCCCGGAACGCTGCGGGGCCCGGTCGCGCTTCCCCGCGCCGCCTCCCCTCGTGCGGCGGAGCTTGAGCAGCGTGGCAGGCTCCCGTGGCTCTCCCCTCGGGCGCCCTCGAAGCGCTTATAGCAATTGCGCGTGCATCGACTCACGGGTGCGATCATACCAGCACTAATGCACCGGATCCCATCAGAACTGCGCAGTTAAACACGCTTGGGCGAGAGTAGTACTAGGATGGGTGACCTCCTGGGAAGTCCTCGTGTTGCACCCCTCCTTTTTTCCCGTTTCCCGAGCGACCCCTGCTTCCCCGCGCCGCACGCCTCCTGCTTGCCGCATCCTCTTCTTTCATCCTTCTCAGGGCCCCGGGGCGAGGACCGCACGATCTAAAGATCCGGCGGTCGGCGTAGCGATTCCATGGCTACTATAAGGAAAACGGCCTCCGGAAGCTGCTGTAAAAATCTGGGCGCGATCCGACGGCCGGATCGCAGCTTATGGCACTTTTGGGCCGCCGTTCTGGCCCGGCACGAACCGGAACGCTGCGGGGCCCGGTCGCGCTTCCCCGCGCCGCCTCCCCTCGTGCGGCGGAGCTTGAGCAGCGTGGCAGGCTCCCGTGGCTCTCCCCGCGGGCGCCCTCGAAGCGCTTATAGCAATTGCGCGTGCATCGACTCAGGGGTGCGATCATACCAGCACTAATGCACCGGATCCCATCAGAACTCCGCAGTTGAACGCGCTTGGGCGAGAGTAGTACTAGGATGGGTGACCTCCTGGGAAGTCCTCGTGTTGCACCCCTCCTTTTTGCCCGTTTCCCGAGCGGCCCCCTGCTTCCCCGCGCCGCACGCCTCCTGCTTGCCGCATCCTCTTCTTTCATCCTTCTCAGGGCCCCGGGGCGAGGACCGCACGATCTAAAGATCCGGCGGTCGGCGTAGCGATTCCATGGCTACTATAAGGAAAACGGCCTCCGGAAGCTGCTGTAAAAATCTGGGCGCGATCCGACGGCCGGATCGCAGCTTACGGCACTTTTGGGCCGCCGTTCTGGCCCGGAACGCTGCGGGGCCCGGTCGCGCTTCCCCGCGCCGCCTCCCCTCGTGCGGCGGAGCTTGAGCAGCGTGGCAGGCTCCCGTGGCTCTCCCCTCGGGCGCCCTCGAAGCGCTTATAGCAATTGCGCGTGCATCGACTCACGGGTGCGATCATACCAGCACTAATGCACCGGATCCCATCAGAACTGCGCAGTTAAACACGCTTGGGCGAGAGTAGTACTAGGATGGGTGACCTCCTGGGAAGTCCTCGTGTTGCACCCCTCCTTTTTGCCCGTTTCCCGAGCGGCCCCCTGCTTCCCCGCGCCGCACGCCTCCTGCTTGCCGCATCCTCTTCTTTCATCCTTCTCAGGGCCCCGGGGCGAGGACCGCACGATCTAAAGATCCGGCGGTCGGCGTAGCGATTCCATGGCTACTATAAGGAAAACGGCCTCCGGAAGCTGCTGTAAAAATCTGGGCGCGATCCGACGGCCGGATCGCAGCTTATGGCACTTTTGGGCCGCCGTTCTGGCCCGGCACGAACCGGAACGCTGCGGGGCCCGGTCGCGCTTCCACGCGCCGCCTCCCCTCGTGCGGCGGAGCTTGAGCAGCGTGGCAGGCTCCCGTGGCTCTCCCCGCGGGCGCCCTCGAAGCGCTTATAGCAATTGCGCGTGCATCGACTCACGGGTGCGATCATACCAGCACTAATGCACCGGATCCCATCAGAACTGCGCAGTTAAACACGCTTGGGCGAGAGTAGTACTAGGATGGGTGACCTCCTGGGAAGTCCTCGTGTTGCACCCCTCCTTTTTGCCCGTTTCCCGAGCGGCCCCCTTCTTCCCCCCGCCGCACGCCTCCTGCTTGCCGCATCCTCTTCTTTCATCCTTCTCAGGGCCCCGGGGCGAGGACCGCACGATCTAAAGATCCGGCGGTCGGCGTAGCGATTCCATTGCTACTATAAGGAAAACGGCCTCCGGAAGCTGCTGTAAAAATCTGGGCGCGATCCGACGGCCGGATCGCATTTTATGGCACTTTTGGGCCGCCGTTCTGGCCCGGCACGAACCGGAACGCTGCGGGGCCCGGTCGCGCTTCCCCGCGCCGCCTCCCCTCGTGCGGCGGAGCTTGAGCAGCGTGGCAGGCTCCCGTGGCTCTCCCCGCGGGCGCCCTCGAAGCGCTTATAGCAATTGCGCGTGCATCGACTCAGGGGTGCGATCGTACCAGCACTAATGCACCGGATCCCATCAGAACTGCGCAGTTAAACACGCTTGGGCGAGAGTAGTACTAGGATGGGTGACCTCCTGGGAAGTCCTCGTGTTGCACCCCTCCTTTTTGCCCGTTTCCCGAGCGGCCCCCTTCTTCCCCCCGCCGCACGCCTCCTGCTTGCCGCATCCTCTTCTTTCATCCTTCTCAGGGCCCCGGGGCGAGGACCGCACGATCTAAAGATCCGGCGGTCGGCGTAGCGATTCCATTGCTAATATAAGGAAAACGGCCTCCGGAAGCTGCTGTAAAAATCTGGGCGCGATCCGACGGCCGGATCGCAGCTTATGGCACTTTTGGGCCGCCGTTCTGGCCCGGCACGAACCGGAACGCTGCGGGGCCCGGTCGCGCTTCCACGCGCCGCCTCCCCTCGTGCGGCGGAGCTTGAGCAGCGTGGCAGGCTCCCGTGGCTCTCCCCGCGGGCGCCCTCGAAGCGCTTATAGCAATTGCGCGTGCATCGACTCAGGGGTGCGATCGTACCAGCACTAATGCACCGGATCCCATCAGAACTCCGCAGTTGAACGCGCTTGGGCGAGAGTAGTACTAGGATGGGTGACCTCCTGGGAAGTCCTCGTGTTGCACCCCTCCTTTTTGCCCGTTTCCCGAGCGGCCCCCTGCTTCCCCGCGCCGCACGCCTCCTGCTTGCCGCATCCTCTTCTTTCATCCTTCTCAGGGCCCCGGGGCGAGGACCGCACGATCTAAAGATCCGGCGGTCGGCGTAGCGATTCCATGGCTACTATAAGGAAAACGGCCTCCGGAAGCTGCTGTAAAAATCTGGGCGCGATCCGACGGCCGGATCGCAGCTTATGGCACTTTTGGGCCGCCGTTCTGGCCCGGCACGAACCGGAACGCTGCGGGGCCCGGTCGCGCTTCCCCGCGCCGCCTCCCCTCGTGCGGCGGAGCTTGAGCAGCGTGGCAGGCTCCCGTGGCTCTCCCCGCGGGCGCCCTCGAAGCGCTTATAGCAATTGCGCGTGCATCGACTCAGGGGTGCGATCATACCAGCACTAATGCATCGGATCCCATCAGAACTCCGCAGTTGAACGCGCTTGGGCGAGAGTAGTACTAGGATGGGTGACCTCCTGGGAAGTCCTCGTGTTGCACCCCTCCTTTTTGCCCGTTTCCCGAGCGGCCCCCTTCTTCCCCCCGCCGCACGCCTCCTGCTTGCCGCATCCTCTTCTTTCATCCTTCTCAGGGCCCCGGGGCGAGGACCGCACGATCTAAAGATCCGGCGGTCGGCGTAGCGATTCCATTGCTAATATAAGGAAAACGGCCTCCGGAAGCTGCTGTAAAAATCTGGGCGCGATCCGACGGCCGGATCGCAGCTTATGGCACTTTTGGGCCGTCGTTCTGGCCCGGCACGAACCGGAACGCTGCGGGGCCCGGTCGCGCTTCCCCGCGCCGCCTCCCCTCGTGCGGCGGAGCTTGAGCAGCGTGGCAGGCTCCCGTGGCTCTCCCCGCGGGCGCCCTCGAAGCGCTTATAGCAATTGCGCGTGCATCGACTCAGGGGTGCGATCATACCAGCACTAATGCACCGGATCCCATCAGAACTCCGCAGTTGAACGCGCTTGGGCGAGAGTAGTACTAGGATGGGTGATGATTAGTACTTAAAAGTGCATGTTTATCAAGGTTTTATATCATCATTTTGCACTTGAAGTATCAATAACTCCTTAACTAAAGCATGTTTTATAATAACAAGTTTGATATTATAAGATACCTTAATTTATGGTAAATGCTCATTTTAAATGCAGGACTATCACATAAATAAAAGGATTGATTGATGAGTTTAAGCATTGAAAGTTAAAGGACAAAGAGATGGCCAAACTTAGAAAAGAGATGTCGGTGCAGTCCAAACCGGAACAGTGCTCGGTAATTGGATCATATCTGGAGCTCTAGATTTCGGATTTAGGTCCACTTTATATGGATGGAAAGGTAAGACAAAGGCCTACAACTTTCATGAGGAGCCCAAGATTTGAAAAGGTCGTTTTGAAGTCCAAATTGAAGGAACAACGAAGAAGTCCGAAGCTGTCCTGCAGCCCAAACACTATTTAGTGTTCAGCCCATATCTTGAGTTCTAGAAGTCCAAATGACCTCATCTTTTTTTTGTTGGAAAGCTGAGACAATTTCCTAGAACATTCTTGAGGATTCTGGGAAAATTATGATGTTAGCAATGACGTTTTGATCAGACAAGAAGATAAGGATTGTTATCTAGTCAAGATGTGGCCACCCACTCATCAATTAGTCAACAAATCAATAGTTCCAAATTTTGGCCTATAAAAGGAGGCACTTACCATGTATTGAGGCATCTTGGTTTCCAGATCAAGATCATGCTCTTGCTTTCTCTCTTTGTATTGCTTATGTCTTGCTTTCATTAATATCAAGTTTATGCACTTCATTTCCTTTCTTTTACTTAGTTAACTTCTTTCTCATTTATGTTCTTGTCTTGTTTATTTATGTTTCTTTCTTTCATTATGTCTAGTTAAGTTAATTATGTCAAGGTGAAAAGGGTACACTAATGGTGTAAGTACAAGTATAATATAAACTTAATATGGACCTTAACGTTGGATACTAACATGTTTTATATTTGTTATCTTGTTCACTTTTAATACTTTGCTTGTTAAATGGTTAATCTAGATTTATGTTGTGTAACACTTGGTACAACAAATACTTGGTACTTTCATAGCCCATACTGTATGGTATAACCGACATCTGAGCTATGAAAGGGACTTGATTTGTTGTTAACATAAGTTATAATCATGAATGCCTGCCAACATTTACAAGTATTAGCTTTATTCGAATAAGATAACTAATGTAATCATGTTAACAATTTATAATATGATTGGAACCTCCTTTATGTGTGGTTTCCAATTGAGTAATAAAAGTTTATATTATACTTGTTTGAAGTACCATTAGTGGATCCTCTAACCTTGACATTTGTTTTTATCATTGTTTAATCCTTACGTTAATCTTTTATCTCAAAGTTCTCATTAATTTCTTCATCTTCTGTTATTATTATTATTATCATTGTTATTATTATTATTATTTACATTCTGTTTATATTATATAATATATATCTTTGATCTTTTCATAAAGTCAGTATATAGGCTGGAAACCTGTGACCCGATCTTTAGATCATTCTCAGGTATAACAACGCCACGTACTGAGTATTATTATTGTTGTTGTTGTTGTTGTTGTCTTGTTATTTATAATTTATACAATTAACCTCTCTGTGGTTCGACCCCGGTCTTGCCGGGTTATTTATTACTTCGACACTCCTGCACTTGGGAAGAGACATCAAGCTTTTGGTCGTGTCAAGTTTTTGGCGCCGTTGCCGGGGAGGTAAATTCTTGTATAAATTATAATATTTAATTTATTTTCTCTTTTCACTTTTCATTTTATCTATTTTTGTTTCCTTTGTTTTGTTTTGTTTCTTTTTCTTATATTTTCTATTCTTGCTTTTATTCTCTTCTTACACGTGCATGAGAGTTTGGTCACGTACATTAAGTGGTAGACTTTGTAGGGTATCCTCATCATTTTCAGAAAATATGGCCGAAGAAGATAATCAATCCCTTCATAATGAGAATAATGAGAATAACCGTATGAGAACACTTAGAGACCACATGAATCCCACAAGAACAAGTGCACCCTCATGCATAGTTTTCCCTCCTGATGCATCTCATTTTAATTTTAAGCCAGGTATTATTCAACTTTTACCATCTTTTCATGGTTTAGACTTAGAAAATCCATACTTGCATTTAAGGGAATTTGAGGAGGTCTGTAATACCTATAATGACTCAAATTGTAGCATGAACACCATTCGATTAAAGCTTTTTCCTTTTTCATTAAAAGATAAAGCTAAAACATGGCTACAAAATTTGAGACCAGGATCCATTCGTGCTTGGGATGATATGCAACAACAATTTTTAAAGAAGTTTTTTCCATCTCATAGAACAAACTCTTTCAAAAGACAAATCATCACTTTCACTCAAAAGCCAGGAGAAACATTTTACCAATGTTGGGATAGGTATCGAGATTTGCTTAATACTTGCCCACATCATGGTTTTGAAACATGGAGATTGGTTTCACATTTTTATGAAGGTTTAACACCTAGAGATAGGCAAATGGTTGAATTGATGTGCAATGGAACCTTTGAAGATAAAGACCCTAATGAAGCAATGGAGTACCTAGACTTGCTAGCCGAAAATGCTCAAAATTGGGACACCACAGGTACTTATGAGGCACCAAGTAAAACTCAACCTCATACATCTAGTGGGGGTATGCACAACCTTAGGGAAGATCATGACCTCCAAGCCAAGTTTGCATCTTTAGCTAGAAAAGTCGAGGCACTAGAATTAAAAAAGAGTGGTCAATTAAAATCTGTTCGAGACATTGTGTGTCAAATCTGTGAAACAAATGAGCATGCAACCAATGATTGTCCAACTTTGCCTTCTTTCAAGGAATGCCTCCATGAACAAGCCCATGCTTTAAACAGTTTCCAAAGACCCAACCATAACCCATACTCACAAACATATAACCCTGGTTGGAGAAATCACCCAAATTTTAGTTGGAAGAGTGATAGCAATAATGCACAAACTTCACATCCATCGTTTCAAGCACACCATAATTTCCAAAATTCTCATGGATATGCACCTCCTTATGCTCCACCTCCTAGAAGAAATTTTGAGGAATCATTGCATGCATTCATTGAAAAGCAGGAGACAATCAACACTCAACTTGCTCAAAGCATGACTGATTTTAAAGATGCTCTTGCAAAATTAACATCTGCTCTCAGTTTCCAAGAGAAAGGTAAGTTTCCTTCTCAACCACAGCAAAATCCAAAGGGGCAATACAATGCAAATGCAAGTAGTTCTGGAAGCCAACACATGGATCAAGTCAAATCAGTCATCACTCTTCGTAGTGGTAAAGTTATTGAAAAACCCATTCTTGAACCTTGTGAGAAAGATGATGAGTCTATCTCTGAGGGTAAGGAAGGGGTTGAACTTGAACATTGCAAAGAGAAGGTCGATTCCCCGCCAGCACTTCCATTTCCTCATGTCATGACCAAACAAAGGAAAGTCAATCACAACTCTGAAATCTTTGAAATTTTCAAACAGGTAAGGATCAATATACCTTTGTTGGATGCTATTAAACAGGTACCTTCCTATGCTAAATTTTTGAAAGATCTATGCACTGTGAAGAGAAAACTGAATGTGAAAAAGAAAGCCTTTTTAGCCGAACAAGTAAGTGCCATTCTTCAGAACAATAATGCTTTGAAATATAAAGACCCTGGTTGTCCTACAATTTCTTGCTTTATTGGAGAACATAAAATTGAAAGAGCCTTACTTGATCTTGGAGCTAGTGTGAATTTACTTCCATATTCAGTTTTTCAAAGTCTCAATCTAGGTGAGTTAAAACCAACTTCTGTAACTCTTTTACTCGCCGATAGATCTGTAAAAGTGCCTAGAGGAATAATTGAAGATGTGTTAGTACAAGTCGATAAATTCATTTATCCTGTGGATTTTATTGTCTTGGACACGCAACCTGTTGAAGCATGTAATTCATTTCCTATTATTTTAGGACGTCCGTTTCTTGCAACTTCTAATGCATTGATTAATTGTAGGAATGGACTCATGAAGTTATCTTTTGGAAACATGACATTAGAGATGAATATTTTCAACGTTTGCAAGCAGCCTGGAGATGATAATGATTTACAAGAAGTAGATCATATTGAAGAATTAGTTCATGATCAACTTGAATCTACTTTGAGTAAAATTGAGTTGGATGAATATGAAGATTTGCAAATGATTTATTCTCAGGAAGAAATCACGGATGCAAAAGGCACCAAAAATATTGATGTTGATCTTGTGTCAAAAGTGACAACAGATTTGACAGTTGACATCCCACCAATCGATGATTACTTTCCTGATGAATCCTTACTTTCTCTCAGTTCAACGCCTTGGTTTGCTAAAAATATCAATTTTCTTGCAACAGGAGATTTGCCAGCTCACTTGAGTACCGAAGACAAAGGAAAGTTTTTGAACGAAGTGAAGAACTTTTACTTAGATGACCCTTACTTATTCAAAAATTGTCCTGATCAAATATTTCAAAAATGCATTCCCGACAATAAGGTAAGTAATGTCATTAAACTTTGTCATTCTGAAGCATGTGGGAGTCAATTCTCATCAAGAGAGACGACTGCAAAAATCTTACAAAATGGATTTTATTGGCCCACCATGTCCAAGGACACACATGCATTCTGCAAAACTTGTGAAAATTGTCAAAAAGTTGATACTGGTCAAAAAGTTTTGCTTTATAATTCTCAACTCCATTTATTTCCTGAAAAACTAAGATCAAGATGGAGCGGTCCATTTATTTTGAAACATGTGTATCCTTATGGGGCCCTTGATATTGAGAATCCAAAGAATGACAATGTTTTGAAGGTAAATGAACATCGTTTAAAAGCTTACTTTGATGAGTTTCCTAGTGAAAATGAATCCATTGGTTTGAATAATCTTATTGATAAAGGTTGATTATTTTGTTTTTCTCACATTTTTTTTGTTGCTTTTTAGTGTGACTTTTGTTTTGCTAGTCTCTCACCCCGGTCAAATGGCGGATAACGGTACTCCGTGACTCTTAAGTCGGTTCTTTCAGTTTCCCAAATAACTGATATTTGTATATATTTGTACAATTCTCTGCTCTTTCTCCCTTCTTTGAATATTTTCCCCAATTCTAATTTTAAAATGGACACCACTCTTGAAAAGTTGAAAAGGTATTTTCCTGCTCTGCCTCAGAATGCGATTACAAAAATTTACCGTGCTAGGTGTGCAAGATTGAAGTTGTTAATGAATCATGGAATTCCTGAAGATATTCGCTGGCTAATTGAAGCAAAGGTCCGATTATCAGGTGAGTCCTCCAATTCTTTCATTTCACACATGCCTGGAACAGGTAAAAGCACTTTTGCAAAGAAATGTCGTGCAAAACGACTGAAAGTCTGTCATCGATGTGCCAGATGGACTTGTAATGCGACATGTCGTTCTTTAGGAATGGTATCTGTAAACCGTGAAGATAAAATACAATTCATTAAGGATGGCCTGAGTAAGGGGTCTTTAGATAATCTTTTGTTGACCCTTGAGACGCATCCTAGTGGCGATGTGCATCGTGTAATTCATGATTTATGGCCACAATTCCATAAAGAACATGATCGACTTAGTCTTGGGAATCTGACTAAAAAAGACCCTGTTTGCCAGTTTTTAAGAAAACTGGATGGGAAGCCTATCCCCGACCCATAGAGGGCGTTTAAGCCGTTCTTGGACGTAAAACCAAGGGAAGATGTGAGCCACAATCACAACTACCTGTACATACATGCTTTGTTAAAATAAAGTAAAAAGCTTAGATTAGATTTGAGCCTTCATCTGTGAAACCTTGTGTCTTTTGGTTTTATTAATAGCATATTATTTTGTTTTGTTACTTCTTATGTTTGTTTAAGTGTGTTTCAGGTTTGTCATTGTTCGCTGTTTCAGGTGATGTCTTCTATACTCTATCTTTCTACCTTCGAACATTGAGGACAATGTCTCATTTTGGTTGGGGGGAGAGGGTAGTACTTCAAAAAAAAAAAAAAAAAAAAAACTAATTTGCTAACTGTTTTTGCTATTATTAAAACCATTTGACAAAATTGTTATTAGGATGGCAGAGTATGGAATCAATTTTATTGACTCTAGAGACGCATCTTAGTAAGTTTCATTACCAAGGTCTATCATAATACTTCTTGAAATATTCAGGTTTATAAACTCTCACATTGTTATCACTTGATTCTGCTCATATACTCATTTAACAAGTATTATTAAACCTTCATTTTCACACACACACTTTAACATATGATTATGGGTTGCACATTGGATTATTACATTAATTATGTTCTTTTGTTGAAGGTAACAACTAAGGGAAAAGGATAGTATATAATCTTCAAAAAAAAAGAAAAAAAAAAGAAAAAAAGAAAAAAAAAGATAGTATTGATGATAATAAAACGTGGATAAGTTTGGTTTTGTAGCCTCCATAACCTAAGCAATTAAGCCCGAAGGGGTGTTTTAACACCTAATACCCTAAAGTCAACTGACTTGGGAGCTATTGGCCCAAAGCTTGTTACATGGGTTAAGGAGAAAAGCTTAAGGAAATCAAACATTGCACTATCTACGTATCAGTATCTGCAACCCGAGTTGTTAAGCTCGTAGGGGTGTCTCAACACCTAATGCCCTAAGACCAACTGGTCTGGGAGTCATTAGCCTAAAACTCGTTACATGGGTTAAAGATACATTGTGTTTTAAGTTGTATGTGTATATAAATAAAAAGAAAAAAAAAAAAAAAAGAAGAAAAAAATCTCAACCCAAGGAAGTTCACCTTAAACATTTGAACATAATATTGTTTTCTTCCAACAAAAGCCTCATCATCTATGTTTTCATTGAGCACACAAAAAGAAGGTTTATTAATATCTTGTTTAAGAAGTATGAAGCAGGAATATAAATTTAATGAGAGTTTGTTTATCTGGATAGAGTAATGGAAGTTGAATGATGAATGTCTTGCTTTGTGGAACTTGCAAATTGTTTCTCTATTTTAACGCTTTAGATTACTAGAGACTAGTAATAAGCTGGTTGGGGGGTGTGATTAGTACTTAAAAGTGCATGTTTATCAAGGTTTTATATCATCATTTTGCACTTGAAGTATCAATAACTCCTTAACTAAAGCATGTTTTATAATAACAAGTTTGATATTATAAGATACCTTAATTTATGGTAAATGCTCATTTTAAATGCAGGACTATCACATAAATAAAAGGATTGATTGATGAGTTTAAGCATTGAAAGTTAAAGGACAAAGAGATGGCCAAACTTAGAAAAGAGATGTCGGTGCAGTCCAAACCGGAACAGTGCTCGGTAATTGGATCATATCTGGAGCTCTAGATTTCGGATTTAGGTCCACTTTATATGGATGGAAAGGTAAGACAAAGGCCTACAACTTTCATGAGGAGCCCAAGATTTGAAAAGGTCGTTTTGAAGTCCAAATTGAAGGAACAACGAAGAAGTCCGAAGCTGTCCTGCAGCCCAAACACTATTTAGTGTTCAGCCCATATCTTGAGTTCTAGAAGTCCAAATGACCTCATCTTTTTTTTGTTGGAAAGCTGAGACAATTTCCTAGAACATTCTTGAGGATTCTGGGAAAATTATGATGTTAGCAATGACGTTTTGATCAGACAAGAAGATAAGGATTGTTATCTAGTCAAGATGTGGCCACCCACTCATCAATTAGTCAACAAATCAATAGTTCCAAATTTTGGCCTATAAAAGGAGGCACTTACCATGTATTGAGGCATCTTGGTTTCCAGATCAAGATCATGCTCTTGCTTTCTCTCTTTGTATTGCTTATGTCTTGCTTTCATTAATATCAAGTTTATGCACTTCATTTCCTTTCTTTTACTTAGTTAACTTCTTTCTCATTTATGTTCTTGTCTTGTTTATTTATGTTTCTTTCTTTCATTATGTCTAGTTAAGTTAATTATGTCAAGGTGAAAAGGGTACACTAATGGTGTAAGTACAAGTATAATATAAACTTAATATGGACCTTAACGTTGGATACTAACATGTTTTATATTTGTTATCTTGTTCACTTTTAATACTTTGCTTGTTAAATGGTTAATCTAGATTTATGTTGTGTAACACTTGGTACAACAAATACTTGGTACTTTCATAGCCCATACTGTATGGTATAACCGACATCTGAGCTATGAAAGGGACTTGATTTGTTGTTAACATAAGTTATAATCATGAATGCCTGCCAACATTTACAAGTATTAGCTTTATTCGAATAAGATAACTAATGTAATCATGTTAACAATTTATAATATGATTGGAACCTCCTTTATGTGTGGTTTCCAATTGAGTAATAAAAGTTTATATTATACTTGTTTGAAGTACCATTAGTGGATCCTCTAACCTTGACATTTGTTTTTATCATTGTTTAATCCTTACGTTAATCTTTTATCTCAAAGTTCTCATTAATTTCTTCATCTTCTGTTATTATTATTATTATCATTGTTATTATTATTATTATTTACATTCTGTTTATATTATATAATATATATCTTTGATCTTTTCATAAAGTCAGTATATAGGCTGGAAACCTGTGACCCGATCTTTAGATCATTCTCAGGTATAACAACGCCACATACTGAGTATTATTATTGTTGTTGTTGTTGTTGTTGTCTTGTTATTTATAATTTATACAATTAACCTCTCTGTGGTTCGACCCCGGTCTTGCCGGGTTATTTATTACTTCGACACTCCTGCACTTGGGAAGAGACATCAAGCTTTTGGTCGTGTCAGGTGACCTCCTGGGAAGTCCTCGTGTTGCACCCCTCCTTTTTGCCCGTTTCCCGAGCGGCCCCCTTCTTCCCCCCGCCGCACGCCTCCTGCTTGCCGCATCCTCTTCTTTCATCCTTCTCAGGGCCCCGGGGCGAGGACCGCACGATCTAAAGATCCGGCGGTCGGCGTAGCGATTCCATGGCTACTATAAGGAAAACGGCCTCCGGAAGCTGCTGTAAAAATCTGGGCGCGATCCGACGGCCGGATCGCAGCTTATGGCACTTTTGGGCCGCCGTTCTGGCCCGACACGAACCGGAACGCTGCGGGGCCCGGTCGCGCTTCCCCGCGCCGCCTCCCCTCGTGCGGCGGAGCTTGAGCAGCGTGGCAGGCTCCCGTGGCTCTCCCCGCGGGCGCCCTCGAAGCGCTTATAGCAATTGCGCGTGCATCGACTCAGGGGTGCGATCATACCAGCACTAATGCACCGGATCCCATCAGAACTCCGCAGTTGAACGCGCTTGGGCGAGAGTAGTACTAGGATGGGTGACCTCCTGGGAAGTCCTCGTGTTGCACCCCTCCTTTTTGCCCGTTTCCCGAGCGGCCCCCTGCTTCCCCGCGCCGCACGCCTCCTGCTTGCCGCATCCTCTTCTTTCATCCTTCTCAGGGCCCCGGGGCGAGGACCGCACGATCTAAAGATCCGGCGGTCGGCGTAGCGATTCCATGGCTACTATAAGGAAAACGGCCTCCGGAAGCTGCTGTAAAAATCTGGGCGCGATCCGACGGCCGGATCGCAGCTTAAGGCACTTTTGGGCCGCCGTTCTGGCCCGGCACGAACCGGAACGCTGCGGGGCCCGGTCGCGCTTCCCCGCGCCGCCTCCCCTCGTGCGGCGGAGCTTGAGCAGCGTGGCAGGCTCCCGTGGCTCTCCCCGCGGGCGCTCTCGAAGCGCTTATAGCAATTGCGCATGCATCGACACACGGGTGCGATCATACCAGCACTAATGCACCGGATCCCATCAGAACTCCGCAGTTAAACGCACTTGGGCGAGAGTAGTACTAGGATGGGTGACCTCCTGGGAAGTCCTCGTGTTGCACCCCTCCTTTTTGCCCGTTTCCCGAGCGGCCCCCTTCTTCCCCCCGCCGCACGCCTCCTGCTTGCCGCATCCTCTTCTTTCATCCTTCTCAGGGCCCCGGGGCGAGGACCGCACGATCTAAAGATCCGGCGGTCGGCGTAGCGATTCCATAGCTACTATAAGGAAAACGGCCTCCGGAAGCTGCTGTAAAAATCTGGGCGCGATCCGACGGCCGGATCGCAGCTTACGGCACTTTTGGGCCGCCGTTCTGGCCCGGACGAACCGGAACGCTGCGGGGCCCGGTCGCGCTTCCCCGCGCCGCCTCCCCTCGTGCGGCGGAGCTTGAGCAGCGTGGCAGGCTCCCGTGGCTCTCCCCGCGGGCGCTCTCGAAGCGCTTATAGCAATTGCGCGTGCATCGACTCACGGGTGCGATCATACCAGCACTAATGCACCGGATCCCATCAGAACTCCGCAGTTGAACGCGCTTGGGCGAGAGTAGTACTAGGATGGGTGACCTCCTGGGAAGTCCTCGTGTTGCACCCCTCCTTTTTGCCCGTTTCCCGAGCGGCCCCCTTCTTCCCCCGCCGCACGCCTCCTGCTTGCCGCATCCTCTTCTTTCATCCTTCTCAGGGCCCCGGGGCGAGGACCGCACGATCTAAAGATCCGGCGGTCGGCGTAGCGATTCCATGGCTACTATAAGGAAAACGGCCTCCGGAAGCTGCTGTAAAAATCTGGGCGCGATCCGACGGCCGGATCGCAGCTTAAGGCACTTTTGGGCCGCCGTTCTGGCCCGGCACGAACCGGAACGCTGCGGGGCCCGGTCGCGCTTCCCCGCGCCGCCTCCCCTCGTGCGGCGGAGCTTGAGCAGCGTGGCAGGCTCCCGTGGCTCTCCCCGCGGGCGCCCTCGAAGCGCTTATAGCAATTGCGCGTGCATCGACTCAGGGGTGCGATCATACCAACACTAATGCACCGGATCCCATCAGAACTCCGCAGTTGAACGCGCTTGGGCGAGAGTAGTACTAGGATGGGTGACCTCCTGGGAAGTCCTCGTGTTGCACCCCTCCTTTTTGCCCGTTTCCCGAGCGGCCCCCTTCTTCCCCCCGCCGCACGCCTCCTGCTTGCCGCATCCTCTTCTTTCATCCTTCTCAGGGCCCCGGGGCGAGGACCGCACGATCTAAAGATCCGGCGGTCGGCGTAGCGATTCCATGGCTACTATAAGGAAAACGGCCTCCGGAAGCTGCTGTAAAAATCTGGGCGCGATCCGACGGCCGGATCGCAGCTTAAGGCACTTTTGGGCCGCCGTTCTGGCCCGGCACGAACCGGAACGCTGCGGGGCCCGGTCGCGCTTCCCCGCGCCGCCTCCCCTCGTGCGGCGGAGCTTGAGCAGCGTGGCAGGCTCCCGTGGCTCTCCCCGCGGGCGCCCTCGAAGCGCTTATAGCAATTGCGCGTGCATCGACTCAGGGGTGCGATCATACCAACACTAATGCACCGGATCCCATCAGAACTCCGCAGTTGAACGCGCTTGGGCGAGAGTAGTACTAGGATGGGTGACCTCCTGGGAAGTCCTCGTGTTGCACCCCTCCTTTTTGCCCGTTTCCCGAGCGGCCCCCTTCTTCCCCCGCCGCACGCCTCCTGCTTGCCGCATCCTCTTCTTTCATCCTTCTCAGGGCCCCGGGGCGAGGACCGCACGATCTAAAGATCCGGCGGTCGGCGTAGCGATTCCATAGCTACTATAAGGAAAACGGCCTCCGGAAGCTGCTGTAAAAATCTGGGCGCGATCCGACGGCCGGATCGCAGCTTACGGCACTTTTGGGCCGCCGTTCTGGCCCGGCACGAACCGGAACGCTGCGGGGCCCGGTCGCGCTTCCCCGCGCCGCCTCCCCTCGTGCGGCGGAGCTTGAGCAGCGTGGCAGGCTCCCGTGGCTCTCCCCGCGGGCGCTCTCGAAGCGCTTATAGCAATTGCGCATGCATCGACACACGGGTGCGATCATACCAGCACTAATGCACCGGATCCCATCAGAACTCCGCAGTTAAACGCACTTGGGCGAGAGTAGTACTAGGATGGGTGACCTCCTGGGAAGTCCTCGTGTTGCACCCCTCCTTTTTGCCCGTTTCCCGAGCGGCCCCCTTCTTCCCCCCGCCGCACGCCTCCTGCTTGCCGCATCCTCTTCTTTCATCCTTCTCAGGGCCCCGGGGCGAGGACCGCACGATCTAAAGATCCGGCGGTCGGCGTAGCGATTCCATAGCTACTATAAGGAAAACGGCCTCCGGAAGCTGCTGTAAAAATCTGGGCGCGATCCGACGGCCGGATCGCAGCTTACGGCACTTTTGGGCCGCCGTTCTGGCCCGGGACGAACCGGAACGCTGCGGGGCCCGGTCGCGCTTCCCCGCGCCGCCTCCCCTCGTGCGGCGGAGCTTGAGCAGCGTGGCAGGCTCCCGTGGCTCTCCCCGCGGGCGCTCTCGAAGCGCTTATAGCAATTGCGCGTGCATCGACTCACGGGTGCGATCATACCAGCACTAATGCACCGGATCCCATCAGAACTCCGCAGTTGAACGCGCTTGGGCGAGAGTAGTACTAGGATGGGTGACCTCCTGGGAAGTCCTCGTGTTGCACCCCTCCTTTTTGCCCGTTTCCCGAGCGGCCCCCTTCTTCCCCCCGCCGCACGCCTCCTGCTTGCCGCATCCTCTTCTTTCATCCTTCTCAGGGCCCCGGGGCGAGGACCGCACGATCTAAAGATCCGGCGGTCGGCGTAGCGATTCCATGGCTACTATAAGGAAAACGGCCTCCGGAAGCTGCTGTAAAAATCTGGGCGCGATCCGACGGCCGGATCGCAGCTTAAGGCACTTTTGGGCCGCCGTTCTGGCCCGGCACGAACCGGAACGCTGCGGGGCCCGGTCGCGCTTCCCCGCGCCGCCTCCCCTCGTGCGGCGGAGCTTGAGCAGCGTGGCAGGCTCCCGTGGCTCTCCCCGCGGGCGCCCTCGAAGCGCTTATAGCAATTGCGCGTGCATCGACTCAGGGGTGCGATCATACCAACACTAATGCACCGGATCCCATCAGAACTCCGCAGTTGAACGCGCTTGGGCGAGAGTAGTACTAGGATGGGTGACCTCCTGGGAAGTCCTCGTGTTGCACCCCTCCTTTTTGCCCGTTTCCCGAGCGGCCCCCTTCTTCCCCCCGCCGCACGCCTCCTGCTTGCCGCATCCTCTTCTTTCATCCTTCTCAGGGCCCCGGGGCGAGGACCGCACGATCTAAAGATCCGGCGGTCGGCGTAGCGATTCCATGGCTACTATAAGGAAAACGGCCTCCGGAAGCTGCTGTAAAAATCTGGGCGCGATCCGACGGCCGGATCGCAGCTTAAGGCACTTTTGGGCCGCCGTTCTGGCCCGGCACGAACCGGAACGCTGCGGGGCCCGGTCGCGCTTCCCCGCGCCGCCTCCCCTCGTGCGGCGGAGCTTGAGCAGCGTGGCAGGCTCCCGTGGCTCTCCCCGCGGGCGCCCTCGAAGCGCTTATAGCAATTGCGCGTGCATCGACTCAGGGGTGCGATCATACCAACACTAATGCACCGGATCCCATCAGAACTCCGCAGTTGAACGCGCTTGGGCGAGAGTAGTACTAGGATGGGTGACCTCCTGGGAAGTCCTCGTGTTGCACCCCTCCTTTTTGCCCGTTTCCCGAGCGGCCCCCTTCTTCCCCCCGCCGCACGCCTCCTGCTTGCCGCATCCTCTTCTTTCATCCTTCTCAGGGCCCCGGGGCGAGGACCGCACGATCTAAAGATCCGGCGGTCGGCGTAGCGATTCCATGGCTACTATAAGGAAAACGGCCTCCGGAAGCTGCTGTAAAAATCTGGGCGCGATCCGACGGCCGGATCGCAGCTTAAGGCACTTTTGGGCCGCCGTTCTGGCCCGGCACGAACCGGAACGCTGCGGGGCCCGGTCGCGCTTCCCCGCGCCGCCTCCCCTCGTGCGGCGGAGCTTGAGCAGCGTGGCAGGCTCCCGTGGCTCTCCCCGCGGGCGCCCTCGAAGCGCTTATAGCAATTGCGCGTGCATCGACTCAGGGTGCGATCATACCAACACTAATGCACCGGATCCCATCAGAACTCCGCAGTTGAACGCGCTTGGGCGAGAGTAGTACTAGGATGGGTGACCTCCTGGGAAGTCCTCGTGTTGCACCCCTCCTTTTTGCCCGTTTCCCGAGCGGCCCCCTTCTTCCCCCGCCGCACGCCTCCTGCTTGCCGCATCCTCTTCTTTCATCCTTCTCAGGGCCCCGGGGCGAGGACCGCACGATCTAAAGATCCGGCGGTCGGCGTAGCGATTCCATGGCTACTATAAGGAAAACGGCCTCCGGAAGCTGCTGTAAAAATCTGGGCGCGATCCGACGGCCGGATCGCAGCTTAAGGCACTTTTGGGCCGCCGTTCTGGCCCGGCACGAACCGGAACGCTGCGGGGCCCGGTCGCGCTTCCCCGCGCCGCCTCCCCTCGTGCGGCGGAGCTTGAGCAGCGTGGCAGGCTCCCGTGGCTCTCCCCGCGGGCGCCCTCGAAGCGCTTATAGCAATTGCGCGTGCATCGACTCAGGGGTGCGATCATACCAACACTAATGCACCGGATCCCATCAGAACTCCGCAGTTGAACGCGCTTGGGCGAGAGTAGTACTAGGATGGGTGACCTCCTGGGAAGTCCTCGTGTTGCACCCCTCCTTTTTGCCCGTTTCCCGAGCGGCCCCCTTCTTCCCCCCGCCGCACGCCTCCTGCTTGCCGCATCCTCTTCTTTCATCCTTCTCAGGGCCCCGGGGCGAGGACCGCACGATCTAAAGATCCGGCGGTCGGCGTAGCGATTCCATTGCTACTATAAGGAAAACGGCCTCCGGAAGCTGCTGTAAAAATCTGGGCGCGATCCGACGGCCGGATCGCAGCTTACGGCACTTTTGGGCCGCCGTTCTGGCCCGGGACGAACCGGAACGCTGCGGGGCCCGGTCGCGCTTCCCCGCGCCGCCTCCCCTCGTGCGGCGGAGCTTGAGCAGCGTGGCAGGCTCCCGTGGCTCTCCCCGCGGGCGCCCTCGAAGCGCTTATAGCAATTGCGCGTGCATCGACTCACGGGTGCGATCATACCAGCACTAATGCACCGGATCCCATCAGAACTCCGCAGTTAAACGCGCTTGGGCGAGAGTAGTACTAGGATGGGTGACCTCCTGGGAAGTCCTCGTGTTGCACCCCTCCTTTTTGCCCGTTTCCCGAGCGGCCCCCTTCTTCCCCCCGCCGCACGCCTCCTGCTTGCCGCATCCTCTTCTTTCATCCTTCTCAGGGCCCCGGGGCGAGGACCGCACGATCTAAAGATCCGGCGGTCGGCGTAGCGATTCCATGGCTACTATAAGGAAAACGGCCTCCGGAAGCTGCTGTAAAAATCTGGCGCGATCCGACGGCCGGATCGCAGCTTAAGGCACTTTTGGGCCGCCGTTCTGGCCCGGCACGAACCGGAACGCTGCGGGGCCCGGTCGCGCTTCCCCGCGCCGCCTCCCCTCGTGCGGCGGAGCTTGAGCAGCGTGGCAGGCTCCCGTGGCTCTCCCCGCGGGCGCCCTCGAAGCGCTTATAGCAATTGCGGCGTGCATCGACTCAGGGGTGCGATCATACCAGCACTAATGCACCGGATCCCATCAGAACTCCGCAGTTGAACGCGCTTGGGCGAGAGTAGTACTAGGATGGGTGACCTCCTGGGAAGTCCTCGTGTTGCACCCCTCCTTTTTGCCCGTTTCCCGAGCGGCCCCCTTCTTCCCCGCCGCACGCCTCCTGCTTGCCGCATCCTCTTCTTTCATCCTTCTCAGGGCCCCGGGGCGAGGACCGCACGATCTAAAGATCCGGCGGTCGGCGTAGCGATTCCATTGCTACTATAAGGAAAACGGCCTCCGGAAGCTGCTGTAAAAATCTGGGCGCGATCCGACGGCCGGATCGCAGCTTACGGCACTTTTGGGCCGCCGTTCTGGCCCGGGACGAACCGGAACGCTGCGGGGCCCGGTCGCGCTTCCCCGCGCCGCCTCCCCTCGTGCGGCGGAGCTTGAGCAGCGTGGCAGGCTCCCGTGGCTCTCCCCGCGGGCGCCCTCGAAGCGCTTATAGCAATTGCGCGTTGCATCGACTCACGGGTGCGATCATACCAGCACTAATGCACCGGATCCCATCAGAACTCCGCAGTTTAAACTGCTTGGGCGAGGAGAGTGAGTACTAGGTATGGGTGACCTCCTGGGAAGTCCTCGTGTTGCAACCCCTCCTTTTTGCCCGTTTCCCGAGCGGCCCCCTTCTTCCCCTCCGCCGCACGCCTCCTGCTTGCCGCATCCTCTTCTTTCATCCTTCTCAGCGGCCCCGGGGCGAGGACCGCACGATCTAAAGATCCGGCGGTTCGGCGTAGCGATTCCATGGCTACTATAAGGAAAACGGCCTCCGGAAGCTGCTGTAAAAATCTGGGCGCGATCCGACGGACCGGTATCGCAGCTTAAGGCACTTTTGGGCCGCCGTTCTGGCCCGGCACGAACCGGAACGCTGCGGGAGCCCGGGTCGCGCTTCCCCGCGCCGCCTCCCCTCGTGCGGCGAGAGCTTGAGCAGCGTGGCAGGCTCCCGTGGCTCTCCCCTTGGGCTGGGCGCCCTCGAGATCGCTTATAGCAATTGCGCGTGCATCAGACTCAGGGGTGCCGATCATACCAGCACTAATTGCACCGGATCCCATCAGAACTCCGCAGTGAACGCGCTTGGGCGAGAGTAGTACTAGGATGGTGTGACCTATCCTGGGGAAGTCCTCGTGTTGCCACCCCTCCTTTTTGCCCGTTTCCCGATGCGGCCCCCTTCTTCCCCCCGTCCGCCTCGCCTCCTGCTTGCCGCATCCTCTTCTTTCATCCTTTCTCAGGGCCCCGGGCGCGAGGGATCCGCACGATCTAAAGATCCGGCATTCGGTCGGGCGGTAGCAGATTCCATGGGCTCACTATAAGGAAAATCAGGCCTCCGGGAAGCTGCTTTGGGTTTAAAAATCATGGGGCGCGATCCAAAAAACGGCCGGATCGCAGCTTAAGGCACTTTTTGGGGCCGCCGTTCTGGCCCTGGCACGAACCGGAAACGCTGGCGGGCCTACCGGTTCGCGCTTCCCCGCGCCGCCTCCCCTCGTGCGGCGGAGCTTGGAGCAGCGTGGCAGGCCGCCCGTGGCTCTCCCCGCGGTTGCGCCCTCGAAGCGCTTATAGCAATTGCGCGTGCATCGACTCAGGGTGTGCGATCATACCAGCACTTAATGCACCGGATCCCATCAGAAACTCCGCAGTTTAGTTAAACGCGCTTTGACGAGAGTAGTAGACTAGGAAAGATGGGTGACCTCCTGGGAAGTCCTCGTGTTTTGCTCCCCCTCCTTTTTGCCCGTTTCCCGAGCGGCCCCCTGCTTTCCCCGCGCCGCACGCCTACCTGCTTTGCCGCATCCTCTTCGTTCATCCTTCTCAGGGCCCCGGGGCGAGGAGCGCAACGATCTAAAGATCCGAGCGGTCGGCGTAGCGATTCCATGGCTACTATAAAGAAAACGGCGCCTTCCCTCCGGAAGCTGCTGTTAAAATATGTGGGCGCGATCCGACGGCCGGGATAGGCAGCTTTATGGCACTTTTGGGCCGCCGTTCTGGCCCGGCACGAACCGGAACGCTGCGGGGCCCGGTCGCGCTTCCCCGCGCCGCCTCCCCTCGTGCGGCGGAGCTTGAGCAGCGTGGCAGGCTCCCGTGGCTCTCCCCGCGGGCGCCCTCGAAGCGCTTATAGCAATTGCGCGTGCATCGACTCACGGGTGCGATCATACCAGCACTAATGCACCGGATCCCATCAGAACTCCGCAGTTAAACGCGCTTGGGCGAGAGTAGTACTAGGATGGGTGACCTCCTGGGAAGTCCTCGTGTTGCACCCCTCCTTTTTGCCCGTTTCCCGAGCGGCCCCCTGCTTCCCCGCGCCGCACGCCTCCTGCTTGCCGCATCCTCTTCTTTCATCCTTCTCAGGGCCCCGGGGCGAGGACCGCACGATCTAAAGATCCGGCGGTCGGCGTAGCGATTCCATGGCTACTATAAGGAAAACGGCCTCCGGAAGCTGCTGTAAAAATCTGGGCGCGATCCGACGGCCGGATCGCAGCTTATGGCACTTTTGGGCCGCCGTTCTGGCCCGGCACGAACCGGAACGCTGCGGGGCCCGGTCGCGCTTCCCCGCGCCGCCTCCCCTCGTGCGGCGGAGCTTGAGCAGCGTGGCAGGCTCCCGTGGCTCTCCCCGCGGGCGCCCTCGAAGCGCTTATAGCAATTGCGCGTGCATCGACTCACGGGTGCGATCATACCAGCACTAATGCACCGGATCCCATCAGAACTCCGCAGTTAAACGCGCTTGGGCGAGAGTAGTACTAGGATGGGTGACCTCCTGGGAAGTCCTCGTGTTGCACCCCTCCTTTTTGCCCGTTTCCCGAGCGGCCCCCTGCTTCCCCGCGCCGCACGCCTCCTGCTTGCCGCATCCTCTTCTTTCATCCTTCTCAGGGCCCCGGGGCGAGGACCGCACGATCTAAAGATCCGGCGGTCGGCGTAGCGATTCCATGGCTACTATAAGGAAAACGGCCTCCGGAAGCTGCTGTAAAAATCTGGGCGCGATCCGACGGCCGGATCGCAGCTTATGGCACTTTTGGGCCGCCGTTCTGGCCCGGCACGAACCGGAACGCTGCGGGGCCCGGTCGCGCTTCCCCGCGCCGCCTCCCCTCGTGCGGCGGAGCTTGAGCAGCGTGGCAGGCTCCCGTGGCTCTCCCCGCGGGCGCCCTCGAAGCGCTTATAGCAATTGCGCGTGCATCGACTCACGGGTGCGATCATACCAGCACTAATGCACCGGATCCCATCAGAACTCCGCAGTTAAACGCGCTTGGGCGAGAGTAGTACTAGGATGGGTGACCTCCTGGGAAGTCCTCGTGTTGCACCCCTCCTTTTTGCCCGTTTCCCGAGCGGCCCCCTGCTTCCCCGCGCCGCACGCCTCCTGCTTGCCGCATCCTCTTCTTTCATCCTTCTCAGGGCCCCGGGGCGAGGACCGCACGATCTAAAGATCCGGCGGTCGGCGTAGCGATTCCATGCTACTATAAGGAAAACGGCCTCCGGAAGCTGCTGTAAAAATCTGGGCGCGATCCGACGGCCGGATCGCAGCTTATGGCACTTTTGGGCCGCCGTTCTGGCCCGGTCGCGCTTCCCCGCGCCGCCTCCCCTCGTGCGGCGGAGCTTGAGCAGCGTGGCAGGCTCCCGTGGCTCTCCCCGCGGGCGCCCTCGAAGCGCTTATAGCAATTGCGCGTGCATCGACTCACGGGTGCGATCATACCAGCACTAATGCACCGGATCCCATCAGAACTCCGCAGTTAAACGCGCTTGGGCGAGAGTAGTACTAGGATGGGTGACCTCCTGGGAAGTCCTCGTGTTGCACCCCTCCTTTTTGCCCGTTTCCCGAGCGGCCCCCTGCTTCCCCGCGCCGCACGCCTCCTGCTTGCCGCATCCTCTTCTTTCATCCTTCTCAGGGCCCCGGGGCGAGGACCGCACGATCTAAAGATCCGGCGGTCGGCGTAGCGATTCCATGGCTACTATAAGGAAAACGGCCTCCGGAAGCTGCTGTAAAAATCTGGGCGCGATCCGACGGCCGGATCGCAGCTTATGGCACTTTTGGGCCGCCGTTCTGGCCCGGCACGAACCGGAACGCTGCGGGGCCCGGTCGCGCTTCCCCGCGCCGCCTCCCCTCGTGCGGCGGAGCTTGAGCAGCGTGGCAGGCTCCCGTGGCTCTCCCCGCGGGCGCCCTCGAAGCGCTTATAGCAATTGCGCGTGCATCGACTCACGGGTGCGATCATACCAGCACTAATGCACCGGATCCCATCAGAACTCCGCAGTTAAACGCGCTTGGGCGAGAGTAGTACTAGGATGGGTGACCTCCTGGGAAGTCCTCGTGTTGCACCCCTCCTTTTTGCCCGTTTCCCGAGCGGCCCCCTGCTTCCCCGCGCCGCACGCCTCCTGCTTGCCGCATCCTCTTCTTTCATCCTTCTCAGGGCCCCGGGGCGAGGACCGCACGATCTAAAGATCCGGCGGTCGGCGTAGCGATTCCATGCTACTATAAGGAAAACGGCCTCCGGAAGCTGCTGTAAAAATCTGGGCGCGATCCGACGGCCGGATCGCAGCTTATGGCACTTTTGGGCCGCCGTTCTGGCCCGGTCGCGCTTCCCCGCGCCGCCTCCCCTCGTGCGGCGGAGCTTGAGCAGCGTGGCAGGCTCCCGTGGCTCTCCCCGCGGGCGCCCTCGAAGCGCTTATAGCAATTGCGCGTGCATCGACTCACGGGTGCGATCATACCAGCACTAATGCACCGGATCCCATCAGAACTCCGCAGTTAAACGCGCTTGGGCGAGAGTAGTACTAGGATGGGTGACCTCCTGGGAAGTCCTCGTGTTGCACCCCTCCTTTTTGCCCGTTTCCCGAGCGGCCCCCTGCTTCCCCGCGCCGCACGCCTCCTGCTTGCCGCATCCTCTTCTTTCATCCTTCTCAGGGCCCCGGGGCGAGGACCGCACGATCTAAAGATCCGGCGGTCGGCGTAGCGATTCCATGGCTACTATAAGGAAAACGGCCTCCGGAAGCTGCTGTAAAAATCTGGGCGCGATCCGACGGCCGGATCGCAGCTTATGGCACTTTTGGGCCGCCGTTCTGGCCCGGCACGAACCGGAACGCTGCGGGGCCCGGTCGCGCTTCCCCGCGCCGCCTCCCCTCGTGCGGCGGAGCTTGAGCAGCGTGGCAGGCTCCCGTGGCTCTCCCCGCGGGCGCCCTCGAAGCGCTTATAGCAATTGCGCGTGCATCGACTCACGGGTGCGATCATACCAGCACTAATGCACCGGATCCCATCAGAACTCCGCAGTTAAACGCGCTTGGGCGAGAGTAGTACTAGGATGGGTGACCTCCTGGGAAGTCCTCGTGTTGCACCCCTCCTTTTTGCCCGTTTCCCGAGCGGCCCCCTGCTTCCCCGCGCCGCACGCCTCCTGCTTGCCGCATCCTCTTCTTTCATCCTTCTCAGGGCCCCGGGGCGAGGACCGCACGATCTAAAGATCCGGCGGTCGGCGTAGCGATTCCATGGCTACTATAAGGAAAACGGCCTCCGGAAGCTGCTGTAAAAATCTGGGCGCGATCCGACGGCCGGATCGCAGCTTATGGCACTTTTGGGCCGCCGTTCTGGCCCGGCACGAACCGGAACGCTGCGGGGCCCGGTCGCGCTTCCCCGCGCCGCCTCCCCTCGTGCGGCGGAGCTTGAGCAGCGTGGCAGGCTCCCGTGGCTCTCCCCGCGGGCGCCCTCGAAGCGCTTATAGCAATTGCGCGTGCATCGACTCACGGGTGCGATCATACCAGCACTAATGCACCGGATCCCATCAGAACTCCGCAGTTAAACGCGCTTGGGCGAGAGTAGTACTAGGATGGGTGACCTCCTGGGAAGTCCTCGTGTTGCACCCCTCCTTTTTGCCCGTTTCCCGAGCGGCCCCCTGCTTCCCCGCGCCGCACGCCTCCTGCTTGCCGCATCCTCTTCTTTCATCCTTCTCAGGGCCCCGGGGCGAGGACCGCACGATCTAAAGATCCGGCGGTCGGCGTAGCGATTCCATGGCTACTATAAGGAAAACGGCCTCCGGAAGCTGCTGTAAAAATCTGGGCGCGATCCGACGGCCGGATCGCAGCTTATGGCACTTTTGGGCCGCCGTTCTGGCCCGGCACGAACCGGAACGCTGCGGGGCCCGGTCGCGCTTCCCCGCGCCGCCTCCCCTCGTGCGGCGGAGCTTGAGCAGCGTGGCAGGCTCCCGTGGCTCTCCCCGCGGGCGCCCTCGAAGCGCTTATAGCAATTGCGCGTGCATCGACTCACGGGTGCGATCATACCAGCACTAATGCACCGGATCCCATCAGAACTCCGCAGTTAAACGCGCTTGGGCGAGAGTAGTACTAGGATGGGTGACCTCCTGGGAAGTCCTCGTGTTGCACCCCTCCTTTTTGCCCGTTTCCCGAGCGGCCCCCTGCTTCCCCGCGCCGCACGCCTCCTGCTTGCCGCATCCTCTTCTTTCATCCTTCTCAGGGCCCCGGGGCGAGGACCGCACGATCTAAAGATCCGGCGGTCGGCGTAGCGATTCCATGGCTACTATAAGGAAAACGGCCTCCGGAAGCTGCTGTAAAAATCTGGGCGCGATCCGACGGCCGGATCGCAGCTTATGGCACTTTTGGGCCGCCGTTCTGGCCCGGCACGAACCGGAACGCTGCGGGGCCCGGTCGCGCTTCCCCGCGCCGCCTCCCCTCGTGCGGCGGAGCTTGAGCAGCGTGGCAGGCTCCCGTGGCTCTCCCCGCGGGCGCCCTCGAAGCGCTTATAGCAATTGCGCGTGCATCGACTCACGGGTGCGATCATACCAGCACTAATGCACCGGATCCCATCAGAACTCCGCAGTTAAACGCGCTTGGGCGAGAGTAGTACTAGGATGGGTGACCTCCTGGGAAGTCCTCGTGTTGCACCCCTCCTTTTTGCCCGTTTCCCGAGCGGCCCCCTGCTTCCCCGCGCCGCACGCCTCCTGCTTGCCGCATCCTCTTCTTTCATCCTTCTCAGGGCCCCGGGGCGAGGACCGCACGATCTAAAGATCCGGCGGTCGGCGTAGCGATTCCATGGCTACTATAAGGAAAACGGCCTCCGGAAGCTGCTGTAAAAATCTGGGCGCGATCCGACGGCCGGATCGCAGCTTATGGCACTTTTGGGCCGCCGTTCTGGCCCGGCACGAACCGGAACGCTGCGGGGCCCGGTCGCGCTTCCCCGCGCCGCCTCCCCTCGTGCGGCGGAGCTTGAGCAGCGTGGCAGGCTCCCGTGGCTCTCCCCGCGGGCGCCCTCGAAGCGCTTATAGCAATTGCGCGTGCATCGACTCACGGGTGCGATCATACCAGCACTAATGCACCGGATCCCATCAGAACTCCGCAGTTAAACGCGCTTGGGCGAGAGTAGTACTAGGATGGGTGACCTCCTGGGAAGTCCTCGTGTTGCACCCCTCCTTTTTGCCCGTTTCCCGAGCGGCCCCCTGCTTCCCCGCGCCGCACGCCTCCTGCTTGCCGCATCCTCTTCTTTCATCCTTCTCAGGGCCCCGGGGCGAGGACCGCACGATCTAAAGATCCGGCGGTCGGCGTAGCGATTCCATGGCTACTATAAGGAAAACGGCCTCCGGAAGCTGCTGTAAAAATCTGGGCGCGATCCGACGGCCGGATCGCAGCTTATGGCACTTTTGGGCCGCCGTTCTGGCCCGGCACGAACCGGAACGCTGCGGGGCCCGGTCGCGCTTCCCCGCGCCGCCTCCCCTCGTGCGGCGGAGCTTGAGCAGCGTGGCAGGCTCCCGTGGCTCTCCCCGCGGGCGCCCTCGAAGCGCTTATAGCAATTGCGCGTGCATCGACTCACGGGTGCGATCATACCAGCACTAATGCACCGGATCCCATCAGAACTCCGCAGTTAAACGCGCTTGGGCGAGAGTAGTACTAGGATGGGTGACCTCCTGGGAAGTCCTCGTGTTGCACCCCTCCTTTTTGCCCGTTTCCCGAGCGGCCCCCTGCTTCCCCGCGCCGCACGCCTCCTGCTTGCCGCATCCTCTTCTTTCATCCTTCTCAGGGCCCCGGGGCGAGGACCGCACGATCTAAAGATCCGGCGGTCGGCGTAGCGATTCCATGGCTACTATAAGGAAAACGGCCTCCGGAAGCTGCTGTAAAAATCTGGGCGCGATCCGACGGCCGGATCGCAGCTTATGGCACTTTTGGGCCGCCGTTCTGGCCCGGCACGAACCGGAACGCTGCGGGGCCCGGTCGCGCTTCCCCGCGCCGCCTCCCCTCGTGCGGCGGAGCTTGAGCAGCGTGGCAGGCTCCCGTGGCTCTCCCCGCGGGCGCCCTCGAAGCGCTTATAGCAATTGCGCGTGCATCGACTCACGGGTGCGATCATACCAGCACTAATGCACCGGATCCCATCAGAACTCCGCAGTTAAACGCGCTTGGGCGAGAGTAGTACTAGGATGGGTGACCTCCTGGGAAGTCCTCGTGTTGCACCCCTCCTTTTTGCCCGTTTCCCGAGCGGCCCCCTGCTTCCCCGCGCCGCACGCCTCCTGCTTGCCGCATCCTCTTCTTTCATCCTTCTCAGGGCCCCGGGGCGAGGACCGCACGATCTAAAGATCCGGCGGTCGGCGTAGCGATTCCATGGCTACTATAAGGAAAACGGCCTCCGGAAGCTGCTGTAAAAATCTGGGCGCGATCCGACGGCCGGATCGCAGCTTATGGCACTTTTGGGCCGCCGTTCTGGCCCGGCACGAACCGGAACGCTGCGGGGCCCGGTCGCGCTTCCCCGCGCCGCCTCCCCTCGTGCGGCGGAGCTTGAGCAGCGTGGCAGGCTCCCGTGGCTCTCCCCGCGGGCGCCCTCGAAGCGCTTATAGCAATTGCGCGTGCATCGACTCACGGGTGCGATCATACCAGCACTAATGCACCGGATCCCATCAGAACTCCGCAGTTAAACGCGCTTGGGCGAGAGTAGTACTAGGATGGGTGACCTCCTGGGAAGTCCTCGTGTTGCACCCCTCCTTTTTGCCCGTTTCCCGAGCGGCCCCCTGCTTCCCCGCGCCGCACGCCTCCTGCTTGCCGCATCCTCTTCTTTCATCCTTCTCAGGGCCCCGGGGCGAGGACCGCACGATCTAAAGATCCGGCGGTCGGCGTAGCGATTCCATGGCTACTATAAGGAAAACGGCCTCCGGAAGCTGCTGTAAAAATCTGGGCGCGATCCGACGGCCGGATCGCAGCTTATGGCACTTTTGGGCCGCCGTTCTGGCCCGGCACGAACCGGAACGCTGCGGGGCCCGGTCGCGCTTCCCCGCGCCGCCTCCCCTCGTGCGGCGGAGCTTGAGCAGCGTGGCAGGCTCCCGTGGCTCTCCCCGCGGGCGCCCTCGAAGCGCTTATAGCAATTGCGCGTGCATCGACTCACGGGTGCGATCATACCAGCACTAATGCACCGGATCCCATCAGAACTCCGCAGTTAAACGCGCTTGGGCGAGAGTAGTACTAGGATGGGTGACCTCCTGGGAAGTCCTCGTGTTGCACCCCTCCTTTTTGCCCGTTTCCCGAGCGGCCCCCTGCTTCCCCGCGCCGCACGCCTCCTGCTTGCCGCATCCTCTTCTTTCATCCTTCTCAGGGCCCCGGGGCGAGGACCGCACGATCTAAAGATCCGGCGGTCGGCGTAGCGATTCCATGGCTACTATAAGGAAAACGGCCTCCGGAAGCTGCTGTAAAAATCTGGGCGCGATCCGACGGCCGGATCGCAGCTTATGGCACTTTTGGGCCGCCGTTCTGGCCCGGCACGAACCGGAACGCTGCGGGGCCCGGTCGCGCTTCCCCGCGCCGCCTCCCCTCGTGCGGCGGAGCTTGAGCAGCGTGGCAGGCTCCCGTGGCTCTCCCCGCGGGCGCCCTCGAAGCGCTTATAGCAATTGCGCGTGCATCGACTCACGGGTGCGATCATACCAGCACTAATGCACCGGATCCCATCAGAACTCCGCAGTTAAACGCGCTTGGGCGAGAGTAGTACTAGGATGGGTGACCTCCTGGGAAGTCCTCGTGTTGCACCCCTCCTTTTTGCCCGTTTCCCGAGCGGCCCCCTGCTTCCCCGCGCCGCACGCCTCCTGCTTGCCGCATCCTCTTCTTTCATCCTTCTCAGGGCCCCGGGGCGAGGACCGCACGATCTAAAGATCCGGCGGTCGGCGTAGCGATTCCATGGCTACTATAAGGAAAACGGCCTCCGGAAGCTGCTGTAAAAATCTGGGCGCGATCCGACGGCCGGATCGCAGCTTATGGCACTTTTGGGCCGCCGTTCTGGCCCGGCACGAACCGGAACGCTGCGGGGCCCGGTCGCGCTTCCCCGCGCCGCCTCCCCTCGTGCGGCGGAGCTTGAGCAGCGTGGCAGGCTCCCGTGGCTCTCCCCGCGGGCGCCCTCGAAGCGCTTATAGCAATTGCGCGTGCATCGACTCACGGGTGCGATCATACCAGCACTAATGCACCGGATCCCATCAGAACTCCGCAGTTAAACGCGCTTGGGCGAGAGTAGTACTAGGATGGGTGACCTCCTGGGAAGTCCTCGTGTTGCACCCCTCCTTTTTGCCCGTTTCCCGAGCGGCCCCCTGCTTCCCCGCGCCGCACGCCTCCTGCTTGCCGCATCCTCTTCTTTCATCCTTCTCAGGGCCCCGGGGCGAGGACCGCACGATCTAAAGATCCGGCGGTCGGCGTAGCGATTCCATGGCTACTATAAGGAAAACGGCCTCCGGAAGCTGCTGTAAAAATCTGGGCGCGATCCGACGGCCGGATCGCAGCTTATGGCACTTTTGGGCCGCCGTTCTGGCCCGGCACGAACCGGAACGCTGCGGGGCCCGGTCGCGCTTCCCCGCGCCGCCTCCCCTCGTGCGGCGGAGCTTGAGCAGCGTGGCAGGCTCCCGTGGCTCTCCCCGCGGGCGCCCTCGAAGCGCTTATAGCAATTGCGCGTGCATCGACTCACGGGTGCGATCATACCAGCACTAATGCACCGGATCCCATCAGAACTCCGCAGTTAAACGCGCTTGGGCGAGAGTAGTACTAGGATGGGTGACCTCCTGGGAAGTCCTCGTGTTGCACCCCTCCTTTTTGCCCGTTTCCCGAGCGGCCCCCTGCTTCCCCGCGCCGCACGCCTCCTGCTTGCCGCATCCTCTTCTTTCATCCTTCTCAGGGCCCCGGGGCGAGGACCGCACGATCTAAAGATCCGGCGGTCGGCGTAGCGATTCCATGGCTACTATAAGGAAAACGGCCTCCGGAAGCTGCTGTAAAAATCTGGGCGCGATCCGACGGCCGGATCGCAGCTTATGGCACTTTTGGGCCGCCGTTCTGGCCCGGCACGAACCGGAACGCTGCGGGGCCCGGTCGCGCTTCCCCGCGCCGCCTCCCCTCGTGCGGCGGAGCTTGAGCAGCGTGGCAGGCTCCCGTGGCTCTCCCCGCGGGCGCCCTCGAAGCGCTTATAGCAATTGCGCGTGCATCGACTCACGGGTGCGATCATACCAGCACTAATGCACCGGATCCCATCAGAACTCCGCAGTTAAACGCGCTTGGGCGAGAGTAGTACTAGGATGGGTGACCTCCTGGGAAGTCCTCGTGTTGCACCCCTCCTTTTTGCCCGTTTCCCGAGCGGCCCCCTGCTTCCCCGCGCCGCACGCCTCCTGCTTGCCGCATCCTCTTCTTTCATCCTTCTCAGGGCCCCGGGGCGAGGACCGCACGATCTAAAGATCCGGCGGTCGGCGTAGCGATTCCATGGCTACTATAAGGAAAACGGCCTCCGGAAGCTGCTGTAAAAATCTGGGCGCGATCCGACGGCCGGATCGCAGCTTATGGCACTTTTGGGCCGCCGTTCTGGCCCGGCACGAACCGGAACGCTGCGGGGCCCGGTCGCGCTTCCCCGCGCCGCCTCCCCTCGTGCGGCGGAGCTTGAGCAGCGTGGCAGGCTCCCGTGGCTCTCCCCGCGGGCGCCCTCGAAGCGCTTATAGCAATTGCGCGTGCATCGACTCACGGGTGCGATCATACCAGCACTAATGCACCGGATCCCATCAGAACTCCGCAGTTAAACGCGCTTGGGCGAGAGTAGTACTAGGATGGGTGACCTCCTGGGAAGTCCTCGTGTTGCACCCCTCCTTTTTGCCCGTTTCCCGAGCGGCCCCCTGCTTCCCCGCGCCGCACGCCTCCTGCTTGCCGCATCCTCTTCTTTCATCCTTCTCAGGGCCCCGGGGCGAGGACCGCACGATCTAAAGATCCGGCGGTCGGCGTAGCGATTCCATGGCTACTATAAGGAAAACGGCCTCCGGAAGCTGCTGTAAAAATCTGGGCGCGATCCGACGGCCGGATCGCAGCTTATGGCACTTTTGGGCCGCCGTTCTGGCCCGGCACGAACCGGAACGCTGCGGGGCCCGGTCGCGCTTCCCCGCGCCGCCTCCCCTCGTGCGGCGGAGCTTGAGCAGCGTGGCAGGCTCCCGTGGCTCTCCCCGCGGGCGCCCTCGAAGCGCTTATAGCAATTGCGCGTGCATCGACTCACGGGTGCGATCATACCAGCACTAATGCACCGGATCCCATCAGAACTCCGCAGTTAAACGCGCTTGGGCGAGAGTAGTACTAGGATGGGTGACCTCCTGGGAAGTCCTCGTGTTGCACCCCTCCTTTTTGCCCGTTTCCCGAGCGGCCCCCTGCTTCCCCGCGCCGCACGCCTCCTGCTTGCCGCATCCTCTTCTTTCATCCTTCTCAGGGCCCCGGGGCGAGGACCGCACGATCTAAAGATCCGGCGGTCGGCGTAGCGATTCCATGGCTACTATAAGGAAAACGGCCTCCGGAAGCTGCTGTAAAAATCTGGGCGCGATCCGACGGCCGGATCGCAGCTTATGGCACTTTTGGGCCGCCGTTCTGGCCCGGCACGAACCGGAACGCTGCGGGGCCCGGTCGCGCTTCCCCGCGCCGCCTCCCCTCGTGCGGCGGAGCTTGAGCAGCGTGGCAGGCTCCCGTGGCTCTCCCCGCGGGCGCCCTCGAAGCGCTTATAGCAATTGCGCGTGCATCGACTCACGGGTGCGATCATACCAGCACTAATGCACCGGATCCCATCAGAACTCCGCAGTTAAACGCGCTTGGGCGAGAGTAGTACTAGGATGGGTGACCTCCTGGGAAGTCCTCGTGTTGCACCCCTCCTTTTTGCCCGTTTCCCGAGCGGCCCCCTGCTTCCCCGCGCCGCACGCCTCCTGCTTGCCGCATCCTCTTCTTTCATCCTTCTCAGGGCCCCGGGGCGAGGACCGCACGATCTAAAGATCCGGCGGTCGGCGTAGCGATTCCATGGCTACTATAAGGAAAACGGCCTCCGGAAGCTGCTGTAAAAATCTGGGCGCGATCCGACGGCCGGATCGCAGCTTATGGCACTTTTGGGCCGCCGTTCTGGCCCGGCACGAACCGGAACGCTGCGGGGCCCGGTCGCGCTTCCCCGCGCCGCCTCCCCTCGTGCGGCGGAGCTTGAGCAGCGTGGCAGGCTCCCGTGGCTCTCCCCGCGGGCGCCCTCGAAGCGCTTATAGCAATTGCGCGTGCATCGACTCACGGGTGCGATCATACCAGCACTAATGCACCGGATCCCATCAGAACTCCGCAGTTAAACGCGCTTGGGCGAGAGTAGTACTAGGATGGGTGACCTCCTGGGAAGTCCTCGTGTTGCACCCCTCCTTTTTGCCCGTTTCCCGAGCGGCCCCCTGCTTCCCCGCGCCGCACGCCTCCTGCTTGCCGCATCCTCTTCTTTCATCCTTCTCAGGGCCCCGGGGCGAGGACCGCACGATCTAAAGATCCGGCGGTCGGCGTAGCGATTCCATGGCTACTATAAGGAAAACGGCCTCCGGAAGCTGCTGTAAAAATCTGGGCGCGATCCGACGGCCGGATCGCAGCTTATGGCACTTTTGGGCCGCCGTTCTGGCCCGGCACGAACCGGAACGCTGCGGGGCCCGGTCGCGCTTCCCCGCGCCGCCTCCCCTCGTGCGGCGGAGCTTGAGCAGCGTGGCAGGCTCCCGTGGCTCTCCCCGCGGGCGCCCTCGAAGCGCTTATAGCAATTGCGCGTGCATCGACTCACGGGTGCGATCATACCAGCACTAATGCACCGGATCCCATCAGAACTCCGCAGTTAAACGCGCTTGGGCGAGAGTAGTACTAGGATGGGTGACCTCCTGGGAAGTCCTCGTGTTGCACCCCTCCTTTTTGCCCGTTTCCCGAGCGGCCCCCTGCTTCCCCGCGCCGCACGCCTCCTGCTTGCCGCATCCTCTTCTTTCATCCTTCTCAGGGCCCCGGGGCGAGGACCGCACGATCTAAAGATCCGGCGGTCGGCGTAGCGATTCCATGGCTACTATAAGGAAAACGGCCTCCGGAAGCTGCTGTAAAAATCTGGGCGCGATCCGACGGCCGGATCGCAGCTTATGGCACTTTTGGGCCGCCGTTCTGGCCCGGCACGAACCGGAACGCTGCGGGGCCCGGTCGCGCTTCCCCGCGCCGCCTCCCCTCGTGCGGCGGAGCTTGAGCAGCGTGGCAGGCTCCCGTGGCTCTCCCCGCGGGCGCCCTCGAAGCGCTTATAGCAATTGCGCGTGCATCGACTCACGGGTGCGATCATACCAGCACTAATGCACCGGATCCCATCAGAACTCCGCAGTTAAACGCGCTTGGGCGAGAGTAGTACTAGGATGGGTGACCTCCTGGGAAGTCCTCGTGTTGCACCCCTCCTTTTTGCCCGTTTCCCGAGCGGCCCCCTGCTTCCCCGCGCCGCACGCCTCCTGCTTGCCGCATCCTCTTCTTTCATCCTTCTCAGGGCCCCGGGGCGAGGACCGCACGATCTAAAGATCCGGCGGTCGGCGTAGCGATTCCATGGCTACTATAAGGAAAACGGCCTCCGGAAGCTGCTGTAAAAATCTGGGCGCGATCCGACGGCCGGATCGCAGCTTATGGCACTTTTGGGCCGCCGTTCTGGCCCGGCACGAACCGGAACGCTGCGGGGCCCGGTCGCGCTTCCCCGCGCCGCCTCCCCTCGTGCGGCGGAGCTTGAGCAGCGTGGCAGGCTCCCGTGGCTCTCCCCGCGGGCGCCCTCGAAGCGCTTATAGCAATTGCGCGTGCATCGACTCACGGGTGCGATCATACCAGCACTAATGCACCGGATCCCATCAGAACTCCGCAGTTAAACGCGCTTGGGCGAGAGTAGTACTAGGATGGGTGACCTCCTGGGAAGTCCTCGTGTTGCACCCCTCCTTTTTGCCCGTTTCCCGAGCGGCCCCCTGCTTCCCCGCGCCGCACGCCTCCTGCTTGCCGCATCCTCTTCTTTCATCCTTCTCAGGGCCCCGGGGCGAGGACCGCACGATCTAAAGATCCGGCGGTCGGCGTAGCGATTCCATGGCTACTATAAGGAAAACGGCCTCCGGAAGCTGCTGTAAAAATCTGGGCGCGATCCGACGGCCGGATCGCAGCTTATGGCACTTTTGGGCCGCCGTTCTGGCCCGGCACGAACCGGAACGCTGCGGGGCCCGGTCGCGCTTCCCCGCGCCGCCTCCCCTCGTGCGGCGGAGCTTGAGCAGCGTGGCAGGCTCCCGTGGCTCTCCCCGCGGGCGCCCTCGAAGCGCTTATAGCAATTGCGCGTGCATCGACTCACGGGTGCGATCATACCAGCACTAATGCACCGGATCCCATCAGAACTCCGCAGTTAAACGCGCTTGGGCGAGAGTAGTACTAGGATGGGTGACCTCCTGGGAAGTCCTCGTGTTGCACCCCTCCTTTTTGCCCGTTTCCCGAGCGGCCCCCTGCTTCCCCGCGCCGCACGCCTCCTGCTTGCCGCATCCTCTTCTTTCATCCTTCTCAGGGCCCCGGGGCGAGGACCGCACGATCTAAAGATCCGGCGGTCGGCGTAGCGATTCCATGGCTACTATAAGGAAAACGGCCTCCGGAAGCTGCTGTAAAAATCTGGGCGCGATCCGACGGCCGGATCGCAGCTTATGGCACTTTTGGGCCGCCGTTCTGGCCCGGCACGAACCGGAACGCTGCGGGGCCCGGTCGCGCTTCCCCGCGCCGCCTCCCCTCGTGCGGCGGAGCTTGAGCAGCGTGGCAGGCTCCCGTGGCTCTCCCCGCGGGCGCCCTCGAAGCGCTTATAGCAATTGCGCGTGCATCGACTCACGGGTGCGATCATACCAGCACTAATGCACCGGATCCCATCAGAACTCCGCAGTTAAACGCGCTTGGGCGAGAGTAGTACTAGGATGGGTGACCTCCTGGGAAGTCCTCGTGTTGCACCCCTCCTTTTTGCCCGTTTCCCGAGCGGCCCCCTGCTTCCCCGCGCCGCACGCCTCCTGCTTGCCGCATCCTCTTCTTTCATCCTTCTCAGGGCCCCGGGGCGAGGACCGCACGATCTAAAGATCCGGCGGTCGGCGTAGCGATTCCATGGCTACTATAAGGAAAACGGCCTCCGGAAGCTGCTGTAAAAATCTGGGCGCGATCCGACGGCCGGATCGCAGCTTATGGCACTTTTGGGCCGCCGTTCTGGCCCGGCACGAACCGGAACGCTGCGGGGCCCGGTCGCGCTTCCCCGCGCCGCCTCCCCTCGTGCGGCGGAGCTTGAGCAGCGTGGCAGGCTCCCGTGGCTCTCCCCGCGGGCGCCCTCGAAGCGCTTATAGCAATTGCGCGTGCATCGACTCACGGGTGCGATCATACCAGCACTAATGCACCGGATCCCATCAGAACTCCGCAGTTAAACGCGCTTGGGCGAGAGTAGTACTAGGATGGGTGACCTCCTGGGAAGTCCTCGTGTTGCACCCCTCCTTTTTGCCCGTTTCCCGAGCGGCCCCCTGCTTCCCCGCGCCGCACGCCTCCTGCTTGCCGCATCCTCTTCTTTCATCCTTCTCAGGGCCCCGGGGCGAGGACCGCACGATCTAAAGATCCGGCGGTCGGCGTAGCGATTCCATGGCTACTATAAGGAAAACGGCCTCCGGAAGCTGCTGTAAAAATCTGGGCGCGATCCGACGGCCGGATCGCAGCTTATGGCACTTTTGGGCCGCCGTTCTGGCCCGGCACGAACCGGAACGCTGCGGGGCCCGGTCGCGCTTCCCCGCGCCGCCTCCCCTCGTGCGGCGGAGCTTGAGCAGCGTGGCAGGCTCCCGTGGCTCTCCCCGCGGGCGCCCTCGAAGCGCTTATAGCAATTGCGCGTGCATCGACTCACGGGTGCGATCATACCAGCACTAATGCACCGGATCCCATCAGAACTCCGCAGTTAAACGCGCTTGGGCGAGAGTAGTACTAGGATGGGTGACCTCCTGGGAAGTCCTCGTGTTGCACCCCTCCTTTTTGCCCGTTTCCCGAGCGGCCCCCTGCTTCCCCGCGCCGCACGCCTCCTGCTTGCCGCATCCTCTTCTTTCATCCTTCTCAGGGCCCCGGGGCGAGGACCGCACGATCTAAAGATCCGGCGGTCGGCGTAGCGATTCCATGGCTACTATAAGGAAAACGGCCTCCGGAAGCTGCTGTAAAAATCTGGGCGCGATCCGACGGCCGGATCGCAGCTTATGGCACTTTTGGGCCGCCGTTCTGGCCCGGCACGAACCGGAACGCTGCGGGGCCCGGTCGCGCTTCCCCGCGCCGCCTCCCCTCGTGCGGCGGAGCTTGAGCAGCGTGGCAGGCTCCCGTGGCTCTCCCCGCGGGCGCCCTCGAAGCGCTTATAGCAATTGCGCGTGCATCGACTCACGGGTGCGATCATACCAGCACTAATGCACCGGATCCCATCAGAACTCCGCAGTTAAACGCGCTTGGGCGAGAGTAGTACTAGGATGGGTGACCTCCTGGGAAGTCCTCGTGTTGCACCCCTCCTTTTTGCCCGTTTCCCGAGCGGCCCCCTGCTTCCCCGCGCCGCACGCCTCCTGCTTGCCGCATCCTCTTCTTTCATCCTTCTCAGGGCCCCGGGGCGAGGACCGCACGATCTAAAGATCCGGCGGTCGGCGTAGCGATTCCATGGCTACTATAAGGAAAACGGCCTCCGGAAGCTGCTGTAAAAATCTGGGCGCGATCCGACGGCCGGATCGCAGCTTATGGCACTTTTGGGCCGCCGTTCTGGCCCGGCACGAACCGGAACGCTGCGGGGCCCGGTCGCGCTTCCCCGCGCCGCCTCCCCTCGTGCGGCGGAGCTTGAGCAGCGTGGCAGGCTCCCGTGGCTCTCCCCGCGGGCGCCCTCGAAGCGCTTATAGCAATTGCGCGTGCATCGACTCACGGGTGCGATCATACCAGCACTAATGCACCGGATCCCATCAGAACTCCGCAGTTAAACGCGCTTGGGCGAGAGTAGTACTAGGATGGGTGACCTCCTGGGAAGTCCTCGTGTTGCACCCCTCCTTTTTGCCCGTTTCCCGAGCGGCCCCCTGCTTCCCCGCGCCGCACGCCTCCTGCTTGCCGCATCCTCTTCTTTCATCCTTCTCAGGGCCCCGGGGCGAGGACCGCACGATCTAAAGATCCGGCGGTCGGCGTAGCGATTCCATGGCTACTATAAGGAAAACGGCCTCCGGAAGCTGCTGTAAAAATCTGGGCGCGATCCGACGGCCGGATCGCAGCTTATGGCACTTTTGGGCCGCCGTTCTGGCCCGGCACGAACCGGAACGCTGCGGGGCCCGGTCGCGCTTCCCCGCGCCGCCTCCCCTCGTGCGGCGGAGCTTGAGCAGCGTGGCAGGCTCCCGTGGCTCTCCCCGCGGGCGCCCTCGAAGCGCTTATAGCAATTGCGCGTGCATCGACTCACGGGTGCGATCATACCAGCACTAATGCACCGGATCCCATCAGAACTCCGCAGTTAAACGCGCTTGGGCGAGAGTAGTACTAGGATGGGTGACCTCCTGGGAAGTCCTCGTGTTGCACCCCTCCTTTTTGCCCGTTTCCCGAGCGGCCCCCTGCTTCCCCGCGCCGCACGCCTCCTGCTTGCCGCATCCTCTTCTTTCATCCTTCTCAGGGCCCCGGGGCGAGGACCGCACGATCTAAAGATCCGGCGGTCGGCGTAGCGATTCCATGGCTACTATAAGGAAAACGGCCTCCGGAAGCTGCTGTAAAAATCTGGGCGCGATCCGACGGCCGGATCGCAGCTTATGGCACTTTTGGGCCGCCGTTCTGGCCCGGCACGAACCGGAACGCTGCGGGGCCCGGTCGCGCTTCCCCGCGCCGCCTCCCCTCGTGCGGCGGAGCTTGAGCAGCGTGGCAGGCTCCCGTGGCTCTCCCCGCGGGCGCCCTCGAAGCGCTTATAGCAATTGCGCGTGCATCGACTCACGGGTGCGATCATACCAGCACTAATGCACCGGATCCCATCAGAACTCCGCAGTTAAACGCGCTTGGGCGAGAGTAGTACTAGGATGGGTGACCTCCTGGGAAGTCCTCGTGTTGCACCCCTCCTTTTTGCCCGTTTCCCGAGCGGCCCCCTGCTTCCCCGCGCCGCACGCCTCCTGCTTGCCGCATCCTCTTCTTTCATCCTTCTCAGGGCCCCGGGGCGAGGACCGCACGATCTAAAGATCCGGCGGTCGGCGTAGCGATTCCATGGCTACTATAAGGAAAACGGCCTCCGGAAGCTGCTGTAAAAATCTGGGCGCGATCCGACGGCCGGATCGCAGCTTATGGCACTTTTGGGCCGCCGTTCTGGCCCGGCACGAACCGGAACGCTGCGGGGCCCGGTCGCGCTTCCCCGCGCCGCCTCCCCTCGTGCGGCGGAGCTTGAGCAGCGTGGCAGGCTCCCGTGGCTCTCCCCGCGGGCGCCCTCGAAGCGCTTATAGCAATTGCGCGTGCATCGACTCACGGGTGCGATCATACCAGCACTAATGCACCGGATCCCATCAGAACTCCGCAGTTAAACGCGCTTGGGCGAGAGTAGTACTAGGATGGGTGACCTCCTGGGAAGTCCTCGTGTTGCACCCCTCCTTTTTGCCCGTTTCCCGAGCGGCCCCCTGCTTCCCCGCGCCGCACGCCTCCTGCTTGCCGCATCCTCTTCTTTCATCCTTCTCAGGGCCCCGGGGCGAGGACCGCACGATCTAAAGATCCGGCGGTCGGCGTAGCGATTCCATGGCTACTATAAGGAAAACGGCCTCCGGAAGCTGCTGTAAAAATCTGGGCGCGATCCGACGGCCGGATCGCAGCTTATGGCACTTTTGGGCCGCCGTTCTGGCCCGGCACGAACCGGAACGCTGCGGGGCCCGGTCGCGCTTCCCCGCGCCGCCTCCCCTCGTGCGGCGGAGCTTGAGCAGCGTGGCAGGCTCCCGTGGCTCTCCCCGCGGGCGCCCTCGAAGCGCTTATAGCAATTGCGCGTGCATCGACTCACGGGTGCGATCATACCAGCACTAATGCACCGGATCCCATCAGAACTCCGCAGTTAAACGCGCTTGGGCGAGAGTAGTACTAGGATGGGTGACCTCCTGGGAAGTCCTCGTGTTGCACCCCTCCTTTTTGCCCGTTTCCCGAGCGGCCCCCTGCTTCCCCGCGCCGCACGCCTCCTGCTTGCCGCATCCTCTTCTTTCATCCTTCTCAGGGCCCCGGGGCGAGGACCGCACGATCTAAAGATCCGGCGGTCGGCGTAGCGATTCCATGGCTACTATAAGGAAAACGGCCTCCGGAAGCTGCTGTAAAAATCTGGGCGCGATCCGACGGCCGGATCGCAGCTTATGGCACTTTTGGGCCGCCGTTCTGGCCCGGCACGAACCGGAACGCTGCGGGGCCCGGTCGCGCTTCCCCGCGCCGCCTCCCCTCGTGCGGCGGAGCTTGAGCAGCGTGGCAGGCTCCCGTGGCTCTCCCCGCGGGCGCCCTCGAAGCGCTTATAGCAATTGCGCGTGCATCGACTCACGGGTGCGATCATACCAGCACTAATGCACCGGATCCCATCAGAACTCCGCAGTTAAACGCGCTTGGGCGAGAGTAGTACTAGGATGGGTGACCTCCTGGGAAGTCCTCGTGTTGCACCCCTCCTTTTTGCCCGTTTCCCGAGCGGCCCCCTGCTTCCCCGCGCCGCACGCCTCCTGCTTGCCGCATCCTCTTCTTTCATCCTTCTCAGGGCCCCGGGGCGAGGACCGCACGATCTAAAGATCCGGCGGTCGGCGTAGCGATTCCATGGCTACTATAAGGAAAACGGCCTCCGGAAGCTGCTGTAAAAATCTGGGCGCGATCCGACGGCCGGATCGCAGCTTATGGCACTTTTGGGCCGCCGTTCTGGCCCGGCACGAACCGGAACGCTGCGGGGCCCGGTCGCGCTTCCCCGCGCCGCCTCCCCTCGTGCGGCGGAGCTTGAGCAGCGTGGCAGGCTCCCGTGGCTCTCCCCGCGGGCGCCCTCGAAGCGCTTATAGCAATTGCGCGTGCATCGACTCACGGGTGCGATCATACCAGCACTAATGCACCGGATCCCATCAGAACTCCGCAGTTAAACGCGCTTGGGCGAGAGTAGTACTAGGATGGGTGACCTCCTGGGAAGTCCTCGTGTTGCACCCCTCCTTTTTGCCCGTTTCCCGAGCGGCCCCCTGCTTCCCCGCGCCGCACGCCTCCTGCTTGCCGCATCCTCTTCTTTCATCCTTCTCAGGGCCCCGGGGCGAGGACCGCACGATCTAAAGATCCGGCGGTCGGCGTAGCGATTCCATGGCTACTATAAGGAAAACGGCCTCCGGAAGCTGCTGTAAAAATCTGGGCGCGATCCGACGGCCGGATCGCAGCTTATGGCACTTTTGGGCCGCCGTTCTGGCCCGGCACGAACCGGAACGCTGCGGGGCCCGGTCGCGCTTCCCCGCGCCGCCTCCCCTCGTGCGGCGGAGCTTGAGCAGCGTGGCAGGCTCCCGTGGCTCTCCCCGCGGGCGCCCTCGAAGCGCTTATAGCAATTGCGCGTGCATCGACTCACGGGTGCGATCATACCAGCACTAATGCACCGGATCCCATCAGAACTCCGCAGTTAAACGCGCTTGGGCGAGAGTAGTACTAGGATGGGTGACCTCCTGGGAAGTCCTCGTGTTGCACCCCTCCTTTTTGCCCGTTTCCCGAGCGGCCCCCTGCTTCCCCGCGCCGCACGCCTCCTGCTTGCCGCATCCTCTTCTTTCATCCTTCTCAGGGCCCCGGGGCGAGGACCGCACGATCTAAAGATCCGGCGGTCGGCGTAGCGATTCCATGGCTACTATAAGGAAAACGGCCTCCGGAAGCTGCTGTAAAAATCTGGGCGCGATCCGACGGCCGGATCGCAGCTTATGGCACTTTTGGGCCGCCGTTCTGGCCCGGCACGAACCGGAACGCTGCGGGGCCCGGTCGCGCTTCCCCGCGCCGCCTCCCCTCGTGCGGCGGAGCTTGAGCAGCGTGGCAGGCTCCCGTGGCTCTCCCCGCGGGCGCCCTCGAAGCGCTTATAGCAATTGCGCGTGCATCGACTCACGGGTGCGATCATACCAGCACTAATGCACCGGATCCCATCAGAACTCCGCAGTTAAACGCGCTTGGGCGAGAGTAGTACTAGGATGGGTGACCTCCTGGGAAGTCCTCGTGTTGCACCCCTCCTTTTTGCCCGTTTCCCGAGCGGCCCCCTGCTTCCCCGCGCCGCACGCCTCCTGCTTGCCGCATCCTCTTCTTTCATCCTTCTCAGGGCCCCGGGGCGAGGACCGCACGATCTAAAGATCCGGCGGTCGGCGTAGCGATTCCATGGCTACTATAAGGAAAACGGCCTCCGGAAGCTGCTGTAAAAATCTGGGCGCGATCCGACGGCCGGATCGCAGCTTATGGCACTTTTGGGCCGCCGTTCTGGCCCGGCACGAACCGGAACGCTGCGGGGCCCGGTCGCGCTTCCCCGCGCCGCCTCCCCTCGTGCGGCGGAGCTTGAGCAGCGTGGCAGGCTCCCGTGGCTCTCCCCGCGGGCGCCCTCGAAGCGCTTATAGCAATTGCGCGTGCATCGACTCACGGGTGCGATCATACCAGCACTAATGCACCGGATCCCATCAGAACTCCGCAGTTAAACGCGCTTGGGCGAGAGTAGTACTAGGATGGGTGACCTCCTGGGAAGTCCTCGTGTTGCACCCCTCCTTTTTGCCCGTTTCCCGAGCGGCCCCCTGCTTCCCCGCGCCGCACGCCTCCTGCTTGCCGCATCCTCTTCTTTCATCCTTCTCAGGGCCCCGGGGCGAGGACCGCACGATCTAAAGATCCGGCGGTCGGCGTAGCGATTCCATGGCTACTATAAGGAAAACGGCCTCCGGAAGCTGCTGTAAAAATCTGGGCGCGATCCGACGGCCGGATCGCAGCTTATGGCACTTTTGGGCCGCCGTTCTGGCCCGGCACGAACCGGAACGCTGCGGGGCCCGGTCGCGCTTCCCCGCGCCGCCTCCCCTCGTGCGGCGGAGCTTGAGCAGCGTGGCAGGCTCCCGTGGCTCTCCCCGCGGGCGCCCTCGAAGCGCTTATAGCAATTGCGCGTGCATCGACTCACGGGTGCGATCATACCAGCACTAATGCACCGGATCCCATCAGAACTCCGCAGTTAAACGCGCTTGGGCGAGAGTAGTACTAGGATGGGTGACCTCCTGGGAAGTCCTCGTGTTGCACCCCTCCTTTTTGCCCGTTTCCCGAGCGGCCCCCTGCTTCCCCGCGCCGCACGCCTCCTGCTTGCCGCATCCTCTTCTTTCATCCTTCTCAGGGCCCCGGGGCGAGGACCGCACGATCTAAAGATCCGGCGGTCGGCGTAGCGATTCCATGGCTACTATAAGGAAAACGGCCTCCGGAAGCTGCTGTAAAAATCTGGGCGCGATCCGACGGCCGGATCGCAGCTTATGGCACTTTTGGGCCGCCGTTCTGGCCCGGCACGAACCGGAACGCTGCGGGGCCCGGTCGCGCTTCCCCGCGCCGCCTCCCCTCGTGCGGCGGAGCTTGAGCAGCGTGGCAGGCTCCCGTGGCTCTCCCCGCGGGCGCCCTCGAAGCGCTTATAGCAATTGCGCGTGCATCGACTCACGGGTGCGATCATACCAGCACTAATGCACCGGATCCCATCAGAACTCCGCAGTTAAACGCGCTTGGGCGAGAGTAGTACTAGGATGGGTGACCTCCTGGGAAGTCCTCGTGTTGCACCCCTCCTTTTTGCCCGTTTCCCGAGCGGCCCCCTGCTTCCCCGCGCCGCACGCCTCCTGCTTGCCGCATCCTCTTCTTTCATCCTTCTCAGGGCCCCGGGGCGAGGACCGCACGATCTAAAGATCCGGCGGTCGGCGTAGCGATTCCATGGCTACTATAAGGAAAACGGCCTCCGGAAGCTGCTGTAAAAATCTGGGCGCGATCCGACGGCCGGATCGCAGCTTATGGCACTTTTGGGCCGCCGTTCTGGCCCGGCACGAACCGGAACGCTGCGGGGCCCGGTCGCGCTTCCCCGCGCCGCCTCCCCTCGTGCGGCGGAGCTTGAGCAGCGTGGCAGGCTCCCGTGGCTCTCCCCGCGGGCGCCCTCGAAGCGCTTATAGCAATTGCGCGTGCATCGACTCACGGGTGCGATCATACCAGCACTAATGCACCGGATCCCATCAGAACTCCGCAGTTAAACGCGCTTGGGCGAGAGTAGTACTAGGATGGGTGACCTCCTGGGAAGTCCTCGTGTTGCACCCCTCCTTTTTGCCCGTTTCCCGAGCGGCCCCCTGCTTCCCCGCGCCGCACGCCTCCTGCTTGCCGCATCCTCTTCTTTCATCCTTCTCAGGGCCCCGGGGCGAGGACCGCACGATCTAAAGATCCGGCGGTCGGCGTAGCGATTCCATGGCTACTATAAGGAAAACGGCCTCCGGAAGCTGCTGTAAAAATCTGGGCGCGATCCGACGGCCGGATCGCAGCTTATGGCACTTTTGGGCCGCCGTTCTGGCCCGGCACGAACCGGAACGCTGCGGGGCCCGGTCGCGCTTCCCCGCGCCGCCTCCCCTCGTGCGGCGGAGCTTGAGCAGCGTGGCAGGCTCCCGTGGCTCTCCCCGCGGGCGCCCTCGAAGCGCTTATAGCAATTGCGCGTGCATCGACTCACGGGTGCGATCATACCAGCACTAATGCACCGGATCCCATCAGAACTCCGCAGTTAAACGCGCTTGGGCGAGAGTAGTACTAGGATGGGTGACCTCCTGGGAAGTCCTCGTGTTGCACCCCTCCTTTTTGCCCGTTTCCCGAGCGGCCCCCTGCTTCCCCGCGCCGCACGCCTCCTGCTTGCCGCATCCTCTTCTTTCATCCTTCTCAGGGCCCCGGGGCGAGGACCGCACGATCTAAAGATCCGGCGGTCGGCGTAGCGATTCCATGGCTACTATAAGGAAAACGGCCTCCGGAAGCTGCTGTAAAAATCTGGGCGCGATCCGACGGCCGGATCGCAGCTTATGGCACTTTTGGGCCGCCGTTCTGGCCCGGCACGAACCGGAACGCTGCGGGGCCCGGTCGCGCTTCCCCGCGCCGCCTCCCCTCGTGCGGCGGAGCTTGAGCAGCGTGGCAGGCTCCCGTGGCTCTCCCCGCGGGCGCCCTCGAAGCGCTTATAGCAATTGCGCGTGCATCGACTCACGGGTGCGATCATACCAGCACTAATGCACCGGATCCCATCAGAACTCCGCAGTTAAACGCGCTTGGGCGAGAGTAGTACTAGGATGGGTGACCTCCTGGGAAGTCCTCGTGTTGCACCCCTCCTTTTTGCCCGTTTCCCGAGCGGCCCCCTGCTTCCCCGCGCCGCACGCCTCCTGCTTGCCGCATCCTCTTCTTTCATCCTTCTCAGGGCCCCGGGGCGAGGACCGCACGATCTAAAGATCCGGCGGTCGGCGTAGCGATTCCATGGCTACTATAAGGAAAACGGCCTCCGGAAGCTGCTGTAAAAATCTGGGCGCGATCCGACGGCCGGATCGCAGCTTATGGCACTTTTGGGCCGCCGTTCTGGCCCGGTGCGGGGCCCGGTCGCGCTTCCCCGCGCCGCCTCCCCTCGTGCGGCGGAGCTTGAGCAGCGTGGCAGGCTCCCGTGGCTCTCCCCGCGGGCGCCCTCGAAGCGCTTATAGCAATTGCGCGTGCATCGACTCACGGGTGCGATCATACCAGCACTAATGCACCGGATCCCATCAGAACTCCGCAGTTAAACGCGCTTGGGCGAGAGTAGTACTAGGATGGGTGACCTCCTGGGAAGTCCTCGTGTTGCACCCCTCCTTTTTGCCCGTTTCCCGAGCGGCCCCCTGCTTCCCCGCGCCGCACGCCTCCTGCTTGCCGCATCCTCTTCTTTCATCCTTCTCAGGGCCCCGGGGCGAGGACCGCACGATCTAAAGATCCGGCGGTCGGCGTAGCGATTCCATGGCTACTATAAGGAAAACGGCCTCCGGAAGCTGCTGTAAAAATCTGGGCGCGATCCGACGGCCGGATCGCAGCTTATGGCACTTTTGGGCCGCCGTTCTGGCCCGGCACGAACCGGAACGCTGCGGGGCCCGGTCGCGCTTCCCCGCGCCGCCTCCCCTCGTGCGGCGGAGCTTGAGCAGCGTGGCAGGCTCCCGTGGCTCTCCCCGCGGGCGCCCTCGAAGCGCTTATAGCAATTGCGCGTGCATCGACTCACGGGTGCGATCATACCAGCACTAATGCACCGGATCCCATCAGAACTCCGCAGTTAAACGCGCTTGGGCGAGAGTAGTACTAGGATGGGTGACCTCCTGGGAAGTCCTCGTGTTGCACCCCTCCTTTTTGCCCGTTTCCCGAGCGGCCCCCTGCTTCCCCGCGCCGCACGCCTCCTGCTTGCCGCATCCTCTTCTTTCATCCTTCTCAGGGCCCCGGGGCGAGGACCGCACGATCTAAAGATCCGGCGGTCGGCGTAGCGATTCCATGGCTACTATAAGGAAAACGGCCTCCGGAAGCTGCTGTAAAAATCTGGGCGCGATCCGACGGCCGGATCGCAGCTTATGGCACTTTTGGGCCGCCGTTCTGGCCCGGCACGAACCGGAACGCTGCGGGGCCCGGTCGCGCTTCCCCGCGCCGCCTCCCCTCGTGCGGCGGAGCTTGAGCAGCGTGGCAGGCTCCCGTGGCTCTCCCCGCGGGCGCCCTCGAAGCGCTTATAGCAATTGCGCGTGCATCGACTCACGGGTGCGATCATACCAGCACTAATGCACCGGATCCCATCAGAACTCCGCAGTTAAACGCGCTTGGGCGAGAGTAGTACTAGGATGGGTGACCTCCTGGGAAGTCCTCGTGTTGCACCCCTCCTTTTTGCCCGTTTCCCGAGCGGCCCCCTGCTTCCCCGCGCCGCACGCCTCCTGCTTGCCGCATCCTCTTCTTTCATCCTTCTCAGGGCCCCGGGGCGAGGACCGCACGATCTAAAGATCCGGCGGTCGGCGTAGCGATTCCATGGCTACTATAAGGAAAACGGCCTCCGGAAGCTGCTGTAAAAATCTGGGCGCGATCCGACGGCCGGATCGCAGCTTATGGCACTTTTGGGCCGCCGTTCTGGCCCGGCACGAACCGGAACGCTGCGGGGCCCGGTCGCGCTTCCCCGCGCCGCCTCCCCTCGTGCGGCGGAGCTTGAGCAGCGTGGCAGGCTCCCGTGGCTCTCCCCGCGGGCGCCCTCGAAGCGCTTATAGCAATTGCGCGTGCATCGACTCACGGGTGCGATCATACCAGCACTAATGCACCGGATCCCATCAGAACTCCGCAGTTAAACGCGCTTGGGCGAGAGTAGTACTAGGATGGGTGACCTCCTGGGAAGTCCTCGTGTTGCACCCCTCCTTTTTGCCCGTTTCCCGAGCGGCCCCCTGCTTCCCCGCGCCGCACGCCTCCTGCTTGCCGCATCCTCTTCTTTCATCCTTCTCAGGGCCCCGGGGCGAGGACCGCACGATCTAAAGATCCGGCGGTCGGCGTAGCGATTCCATGGCTACTATAAGGAAAACGGCCTCCGGAAGCTGCTGTAAAAATCTGGGCGCGATCCGACGGCCGGATCGCAGCTTATGGCACTTTTGGGCCGCCGTTCTGGCCCGGCACGAACCGGAACGCTGCGGGGCCCGGTCGCGCTTCCCCGCGCCGCCTCCCCTCGTGCGGCGGAGCTTGAGCAGCGTGGCAGGCTCCCGTGGCTCTCCCCGCGGGCGCCCTCGAAGCGCTTATAGCAATTGCGCGTGCATCGACTCACGGGTGCGATCATACCAGCACTAATGCACCGGATCCCATCAGAACTCCGCAGTTAAACGCGCTTGGGCGAGAGTAGTACTAGGATGGGTGACCTCCTGGGAAGTCCTCGTGTTGCACCCCTCCTTTTTGCCCGTTTCCCGAGCGGCCCCCTGCTTCCCCGCGCCGCACGCCTCCTGCTTGCCGCATCCTCTTCTTTCATCCTTCTCAGGGCCCCGGGGCGAGGACCGCACGATCTAAAGATCCGGCGGTCGGCGTAGCGATTCCATGGCTACTATAAGGAAAACGGCCTCCGGAAGCTGCTGTAAAAATCTGGGCGCGATCCGACGGCCGGATCGCAGCTTATGGCACTTTTGGGCCGCCGTTCTGGCCCGGCACGAACCGGAACGCTGCGGGGCCCGGTCGCGCTTCCCCGCGCCGCCTCCCCTCGTGCGGCGGAGCTTGAGCAGCGTGGCAGGCTCCCGTGGCTCTCCCCGCGGGCGCCCTCGAAGCGCTTATAGCAATTGCGCGTGCATCGACTCACGGGTGCGATCATACCAGCACTAATGCACCGGATCCCATCAGAACTCCGCAGTTAAACGCGCTTGGGCGAGAGTAGTACTAGGATGGGTGACCTCCTGGGAAGTCCTCGTGTTGCACCCCTCCTTTTTGCCCGTTTCCCGAGCGGCCCCCTGCTTCCCCGCGCCGCACGCCTCCTGCTTGCCGCATCCTCTTCTTTCATCCTTCTCAGGGCCCCGGGGCGAGGACCGCACGATCTAAAGATCCGGCGGTCGGCGTAGCGATTCCATGGCTACTATAAGGAAAACGGCCTCCGGAAGCTGCTGTAAAAATCTGGGCGCGATCCGACGGCCGGATCGCAGCTTATGGCACTTTTGGGCCGCCGTTCTGGCCCGGCACGAACCGGAACGCTGCGGGGCCCGGTCGCGCTTCCCCGCGCCGCCTCCCCTCGTGCGGCGGAGCTTGAGCAGCGTGGCAGGCTCCCGTGGCTCTCCCCGCGGGCGCCCTCGAAGCGCTTATAGCAATTGCGCGTGCATCGACTCACGGGTGCGATCATACCAGCACTAATGCACCGGATCCCATCAGAACTCCGCAGTTAAACGCGCTTGGGCGAGAGTAGTACTAGGATGGGTGACCTCCTGGGAAGTCCTCGTGTTGCACCCCTCCTTTTTGCCCGTTTCCCGAGCGGCCCCCTGCTTCCCCGCGCCGCACGCCTCCTGCTTGCCGCATCCTCTTCTTTCATCCTTCTCAGGGCCCCGGGGCGAGGACCGCACGATCTAAAGATCCGGCGGTCGGCGTAGCGATTCCATGGCTACTATAAGGAAAACGGCCTCCGGAAGCTGCTGTAAAAATCTGGGCGCGATCCGACGGCCGGATCGCAGCTTATGGCACTTTTGGGCCGCCGTTCTGGCCCGGCACGAACCGGAACGCTGCGGGGCCCGGTCGCGCTTCCCCGCGCCGCCTCCCCTCGTGCGGCGGAGCTTGAGCAGCGTGGCAGGCTCCCGTGGCTCTCCCCGCGGGCGCCCTCGAAGCGCTTATAGCAATTGCGCGTGCATCGACTCACGGGTGCGATCATACCAGCACTAATGCACCGGATCCCATCAGAACTCCGCAGTTAAACGCGCTTGGGCGAGAGTAGTACTAGGATGGGTGACCTCCTGGGAAGTCCTCGTGTTGCACCCCTCCTTTTTGCCCGTTTCCCGAGCGGCCCCCTGCTTCCCCGCGCCGCACGCCTCCTGCTTGCCGCATCCTCTTCTTTCATCCTTCTCAGGGCCCCGGGGCGAGGACCGCACGATCTAAAGATCCGGCGGTCGGCGTAGCGATTCCATGGCTACTATAAGGAAAACGGCCTCCGGAAGCTGCTGTAAAAATCTGGGCGCGATCCGACGGCCGGATCGCAGCTTATGGCACTTTTGGGCCGCCGTTCTGGCCCGGCACGAACCGGAACGCTGCGGGGCCCGGTCGCGCTTCCCCGCGCCGCCTCCCCTCGTGCGGCGGAGCTTGAGCAGCGTGGCAGGCTCCCGTGGCTCTCCCCGCGGGCGCCCTCGAAGCGCTTATAGCAATTGCGCGTGCATCGACTCACGGGTGCGATCATACCAGCACTAATGCACCGGATCCCATCAGAACTCCGCAGTTAAACGCGCTTGGGCGAGAGTAGTACTAGGATGGGTGACCTCCTGGGAAGTCCTCGTGTTGCACCCCTCCTTTTTGCCCGTTTCCCGAGCGGCCCCCTGCTTCCCCGCGCCGCACGCCTCCTGCTTGCCGCATCCTCTTCTTTCATCCTTCTCAGGGCCCCGGGGCGAGGACCGCACGATCTAAAGATCCGGCGGTCGGCGTAGCGATTCCATGGCTACTATAAGGAAAACGGCCTCCGGAAGCTGCTGTAAAAATCTGGGCGCGATCCGACGGCCGGATCGCAGCTTATGGCACTTTTGGGCCGCCGTTCTGGCCCGGCACGAACCGGAACGCTGCGGGGCCCGGTCGCGCTTCCCCGCGCCGCCTCCCCTCGTGCGGCGGAGCTTGAGCAGCGTGGCAGGCTCCCGTGGCTCTCCCCGCGGGCGCCCTCGAAGCGCTTATAGCAATTGCGCGTGCATCGACTCACGGGTGCGATCATACCAGCACTAATGCACCGGATCCCATCAGAACTCCGCAGTTAAACGCGCTTGGGCGAGAGTAGTACTAGGATGGGTGACCTCCTGGGAAGTCCTCGTGTTGCACCCCTCCTTTTTGCCCGTTTCCCGAGCGGCCCCCTGCTTCCCCGCGCCGCACGCCTCCTGCTTGCCGCATCCTCTTCTTTCATCCTTCTCAGGGCCCCGGGGCGAGGACCGCACGATCTAAAGATCCGGCGGTCGGCGTAGCGATTCCATGGCTACTATAAGGAAAACGGCCTCCGGAAGCTGCTGTAAAAATCTGGGCGCGATCCGACGGCCGGATCGCAGCTTATGGCACTTTTGGGCCGCCGTTCTGGCCCGGCACGAACCGGAACGCTGCGGGGCCCGGTCGCGCTTCCCCGCGCCGCCTCCCCTCGTGCGGCGGAGCTTGAGCAGCGTGGCAGGCTCCCGTGGCTCTCCCCGCGGGCGCCCTCGAAGCGCTTATAGCAATTGCGCGTGCATCGACTCACGGGTGCGATCATACCAGCACTAATGCACCGGATCCCATCAGAACTCCGCAGTTAAACGCGCTTGGGCGAGAGTAGTACTAGGATGGGTGACCTCCTGGGAAGTCCTCGTGTTGCACCCCTCCTTTTTGCCCGTTTCCCGAGCGGCCCCCTGCTTCCCCGCGCCGCACGCCTCCTGCTTGCCGCATCCTCTTCTTTCATCCTTCTCAGGGCCCCGGGGCGAGGACCGCACGATCTAAAGATCCGGCGGTCGGCGTAGCGATTCCATGGCTACTATAAGGAAAACGGCCTCCGGAAGCTGCTGTAAAAATCTGGGCGCGATCCGACGGCCGGATCGCAGCTTATGGCACTTTTGGGCCGCCGTTCTGGCCCGGCACGAACCGGAACGCTGCGGGGCCCGGTCGCGCTTCCCCGCGCCGCCTCCCCTCGTGCGGCGGAGCTTGAGCAGCGTGGCAGGCTCCCGTGGCTCTCCCCGCGGGCGCCCTCGAAGCGCTTATAGCAATTGCGCGTGCATCGACTCACGGGTGCGATCATACCAGCACTAATGCACCGGATCCCATCAGAACTCCGCAGTTAAACGCGCTTGGGCGAGAGTAGTACTAGGATGGGTGACCTCCTGGGAAGTCCTCGTGTTGCACCCCTCCTTTTTGCCCGTTTCCCGAGCGGCCCCCTGCTTCCCCCGCCGCACGCCTCCTGCTTGCCGCATCCTCTTCTTTCATCCTTCTCAGGGCCCCGGGGCGAGGACCGCACGATCTAAAGATCCGGCGGTCGGCGTAGCGATTCCATGGCTACTATAAGGAAAACGGCCTCCGGAAGCTGCTGTAAAAATCTGGGCGCGATCCGACGGCCGGATCGCAGCTTATGGCACTTTTGGGCCGCCGTTCTGGCCGGAACGCTGCGGGGCCCGGTCGCGCTTCCCCGCGCCGCCTCCCCTCGTGCGGCGGAGCTTGAGCAGCGTGGCAGGCTCCCGTGGCTCTCCCCGCGGGCGCCCTCGAAGCGCTTATAGCAATTGCGCGTGCATCGACTCACGGGTGCGATCATACCAGCACTAATGCACCGGATCCCATCAGAACTCCGCAGTTAAACGCGCTTGGGCGAGAGTAGTACTAGGATGGGTGACCTCCTGGGAAGTCCTCGTGTTGCACCCCTCCTTTTTGCCCGTTTCCCGAGCGGCCCCCTGCTTCCCCGCGCCGCACGCCTCCTGCTTGCCGCATCCTCTTCTTTCATCCTTCTCAGGGCCCCGGGGCGAGGACCGCACGATCTAAAGATCCGGCGGTCGGCGTAGCGATTCCATGGCTACTATAAGGAAAACGGCCTCCGGAAGCTGCTGTAAAAATCTGGGCGCGATCCGACGGCCGGATCGCAGCTTATGGCACTTTTGGGCCGCCGTTCTGGCCCGGCACGAACCGGAACGCTGCGGGGCCCGGTCGCGCTTCCCCGCGCCGCCTCCCCTCGTGCGGCGGAGCTTGAGCAGCGTGGCAGGCTCCCGTGGCTCTCCCCGCGGGCGCCCTCGAAGCGCTTATAGCAATTGCGCGTGCATCGACTCACGGGTGCGATCATACCAGCACTAATGCACCGGATCCCATCAGAACTCCGCAGTTAAACGCGCTTGGGCGAGAGTAGTACTAGGATGGGTGACCTCCTGGGAAGTCCTCGTGTTGCACCCCTCCTTTTTGCCCGTTTCCCGAGCGGCCCCCTGCTTCCCCCCGCCGCACGCCTCCTGCTTGCCGCATCCTCTTCTTTCATCCTTCTCAGGGCCCCGGGGCGAGGACCGCACGATCTAAAGATCCGGCGGTCGGCGTAGCGATTCCATGGCTACTATAAGGAAAACGGCCTCCGGAAGCTGCTGTAAAAATCTGGGCGCGATCCGACGGCCGGATCGCAGCTTATGGCACTTTTGGGCCGCCGTTCTGGCCCGGCACGAACCGGAACGCTGCGGGGCCCGGTCGCGCTTCCCCGCGCCGCCTCCCCTCGTGCGGCGGAGCTTGAGCAGCGTGGCAGGCTCCCGTGGCTCTCCCCGCGGGCGCCCTCGAAGCGCTTATAGCAATTGCGCGTGCATCGACTCACGGGTGCGATCATACCAGCACTAATGCACCGGATCCCATCAGAACTCCGCAGTTAAACGCGCTTGGGCGAGAGTAGTACTAGGATGGGTGACCTCCTGGGAAGTCCTCGTGTTGCACCCCTCCTTTTTGCCCGTTTCCCGAGCGGCCCCCTGCTTCCCCGCGCCGCACGCCTCCTGCTTGCCGCATCCTCTTCTTTCATCCTTCTCAGGGCCCCGGGGCGAGGACCGCACGATCTAAAGATCCGGCGGTCGGCGTAGCGATTCCATGGCTACTATAAGGAAAACGGCCTCCGGAAGCTGCTGTAAAAATCTGGGCGCGATCCGACGGCCGGATCGCAGCTTATGGCACTTTTGGGCCGCCGTTCTGGCCCGGCACGAACCGGAACGCTGCGGGGCCCGGTCGCGCTTCCCCGCGCCGCCTCCCCTCGTGCGGCGGAGCTTGAGCAGCGTGGCAGGCTCCCGTGGCTCTCCCCGCGGGCGCCCTCGAAGCGCTTATAGCAATTGCGCGTGCATCGACTCACGGGTGCGATCATACCAGCACTAATGCACCGGATCCCATCAGAACTCCGCAGTTAAACGCGCTTGGGCGAGAGTAGTACTAGGATGGGTGACCTCCTGGGAAGTCCTCGTGTTGCACCCCTCCTTTTTGCCCGTTTCCCGAGCGGCCCCCTGCTTCCCCGCGCCGCACGCCTCCTGCTTGCCGCATCCTCTTCTTTCATCCTTCTCAGGGCCCCGGGGCGAGGACCGCACGATCTAAAGATCCGGCGGTCGGCGTAGCGATTCCATTGCTACTATAAGGAAAACGGCCTCCGGAAGCTGCTGTAAAAATCTGGGCGCGATCCGACGGCCGGATCGCAGCTTATGGCACTTTTGGGCCGCCGTTCTGGCCCGGCACGAACCGGAACGCTGCGGGGCCCGGTCGCGCTTCCCCGCGCCGCCTCCCCTCGTGCGGCGGAGCTTGAGCAGCGTGGCAGGCTCCCGTGGCTCTCCCCGCGGGCGCCCTCGAAGCGCTTATAGCAATTGCGCGTGCATCGACTCACGGGTGCGATCATACCAGCACTAATGCACCGGATCCCATCAGAACTCCGCAGTTAAACGCGCTTGGGCGAGAGTAGTACTAGGATGGGTGACCTCCTGGGAAGTCCTCGTGTTGCACCCCTCCTTTTTGCCCGTTTCCCGAGCGGCCCCCTGCTTCCCCGCGCCGCACGCCTCCTGCTTGCCGCATCCTCTTCTTTCATCCTTCTCAGGGCCCCGGGGCGAGGACCGCACGATCTAAAGATCCGGCGGTCGGCGTAGCGATTCCATGGCTACTATAAGGAAAACGGCCTCCGGAAGCTGCTGTAAAAATCTGGGCGCGATCCGACGGCCGGATCGCAGCTTATGGCACTTTTGGGCCGCCGTTCTGGCCCGGCACGAACCGGAACGCTGCGGGGCCCGGTCGCGCTTCCCCGCGCCGCCTCCCCTCGTGCGGCGGAGCTTGAGCAGCGTGGCAGGCTCCCGTGGCTCTCCCCGCGGGCGCCCTCGAAGCGCTTATAGCAATTGCGCGTGCATCGACTCACGGGTGCGATCATACCAGCACTAATGCACCGGATCCCATCAGAACTCCGCAGTTAAACGCGCTTGGGCGAGAGTAGTACTAGGATGGGTGACCTCCTGGGAAGTCCTCGTGTTGCACCCCTCCTTTTTGCCCGTTTCCCGAGCGGCCCCTGCTTCCCCCGCCGCACGCCTCCTGCTTGCCGCATCCTCTTCTTTCATCCTTCTCAGGGCCCCGGGGCGAGGACCGCACGATCTAAAGATCCGGCGGTCGGCGTAGCGATTCCATGGCTACTATAAGGAAAACGGCCTCCGGAAGCTGCTGTAAAAATCTGGGCGCGATCCGACGGCCGGATCGCAGCTTATGGCACTTTTGGGCCGCCGTTCTGGCCCGGCGCTGCGGGGCCCGGTCGCGCTTCCCCGCGCCGCCTCCCCTCGTGCGGCGGAGCTTGAGCAGCGTGGCAGGCTCCCGTGGCTCTCCCCGCGGGCGCCCTCGAAGCGCTTATAGCAATTGCGCGTGCATCGACTCACGGGTGCGATCATACCAGCACTAATGCACCGGATCCCATCAGAACTCCGCAGTTAAACGCGCTTGGGCGAGAGTAGTACTAGGATGGGTGACCTCCTGGGAAGTCCTCGTGTTGCACCCCTCCTTTTTGCCCGTTTCCCGAGCGGCCCCCTGCTTCCCCGCGCCGCACGCCTCCTGCTTGCCGCATCCTCTTCTTTCATCCTTCTCAGGGCCCCGGGGCGAGGACCGCACGATCTAAAGATCCGGCGGTCGGCGTAGCGATTCCATGGCTACTATAAGGAAAACGGCCTCCGGAAGCTGCTGTAAAAATCTGGGCGCGATCCGACGGCCGGATCGCAGCTTATGGCACTTTTGGGCCGCCGTTCTGGCCCGGCACGAACCGGAACGCTGCGGGGCCCGGTCGCGCTTCCCCGCGCCGCCTCCCCTCGTGCGGCGGAGCTTGAGCAGCGTGGCAGGCTCCCGTGGCTCTCCCCGCGGGCGCCCTCGAAGCGCTTATAGCAATTGCGCGTGCATCGACTCACGGGTGCGATCATACCAGCACTAATGCACCGGATCCCATCAGAACTCCGCAGTTAAACGCGCTTGGGCGAGAGTAGTACTAGGATGGGTGACCTCCTGGGAAGTCCTCGTGTTGCACCCCTCCTTTTTGCCCGTTTCCCGAGCGGCCCCCTGCTTCCCCCGCCGCACGCCTCCTGCTTGCCGCATCCTCTTCTTTCATCCTTCTCAGGGCCCCGGGGCGAGGACCGCACGATCTAAAGATCCGGCGGTCGGCGTAGCGATTCCATGGCTACTATAAGGAAAACGGCCTCCGGAAGCTGCTGTAAAAATCTGGGCGCGATCCGACGGCCGGATCGCAGCTTATGGCACTTTTGGGCCGCCGTTCTGGCCCGGCACGAACCGGAACGCTGCGGGGCCCGGTCGCGCTTCCCCGCGCCGCCTCCCCTCGTGCGGCGGAGCTTGAGCAGCGTGGCAGGCTCCCGTGGCTCTCCCCGCGGGCGCCCTCGAAGCGCTTATAGCAATTGCGCGTGCATCGACTCACGGGTGCGATCATACCAGCACTAATGCACCGGATCCCATCAGAACTCCGCAGTTAAACGCGCTTGGGCGAGAGTAGTACTAGGATGGGTGACCTCCTGGGAAGTCCTCGTGTTGCACCCCTCCTTTTTGCCCGTTTCCCGAGCGGCCCCCTGCTTCCCCGCGCCGCACGCCTCCTGCTTGCCGCATCCTCTTCTTTCATCCTTCTCAGGGCCCCGGGGCGAGGACCGCACGATCTAAAGATCCGGCGGTCGGCGTAGCGATTCCATGGCTACTATAAGGAAAACGGCCTCCGGAAGCTGCTGTAAAAATCTGGGCGCGATCCGACGGCCGGATCGCAGCTTATGGCACTTTTGGGCCGCCGTTCTGGCCCGGCACGAACCGGAACGCTGCGGGGCCCGGTCGCGCTTCCCGCGCCGCCTCCCCTCGTGCGGCGGAGCTTGAGCAGCGTGGCAGGCTCCCGTGGCTCTCCCCGCGGGCGCCCTCGAAGCGCTTATAGCAATTGCGCGTGCATCGACTCACGGGTGCGATCATACCAGCACTAATGCACCGGATCCCATCAGAACTCCGCAGTTAAACGCGCTTGGGCGAGAGTAGTACTAGGATGGGTGACCTCCTGGGAAGTCCTCGTGTTGCACCCCTCCTTTTTGCCCGTTTCCCGAGCGGCCCCCTGCTTCCCCCGCCGCACGCCTCCTGCTTGCCGCATCCTCTTCTTTCATCCTTCTCAGGGCCCCGGGGCGAGGACCGCACGATCTAAAGATCCGGCGGTCGGCGTAGCGATTCCATTGCTACTATAAGGAAAACGGCCTCCGGAAGCTGCTGTAAAAATCTGGGCGCGATCCGACGGCCGGATCGCAGCTTATGGCACTTTTGGGCCGCCGTTCTGGCCCGGTGCGCCCGGTCTTCCCCGCGCCGCCTCCCCTCGTGCGGCGGAGCTTGAGCAGCGTGGCAGGCTCCCGTGGCTCTCCCCGCGGGCGCCCTCGAAGCGCTTATAGCAATTGCGCGTGCATCGACTCACGGGTGCGATCATACCAGCACTAATGCACCGGATCCCATCAGAACTCCGCAGTTAAACGCGCTTGGGCGAGAGTAGTACTAGGATGGGTGACCTCCTGGGAAGTCCTCGTGTTGCACCCCTCCTTTTTGCCCGTTTCCCGAGCGGCCCCCTGCTTCCCCGCGCCGCACGCCTCCTGCTTGCCGCATCCTCTTCTTTCATCCTTCTCAGGGCCCCGGGGCGAGGACCGCACGATCTAAAGATCCGGCGGTCGGCGTAGCGATTCCATGGCTACTATAAGGAAAACGGCCTCCGGAAGCTGCTGTAAAAATCTGGGCGCGATCCGACGGCCGGATCGCAGCTTATGGCACTTTTGGGCCGCCGTTCTGGCCCGGCACGAACCGGAACGCTGCGGGGCCCGGTCGCGCTTCCCCGCGCCGCCTCCCCTCGTGCGGCGGAGCTTGAGCAGCGTGGCAGGCTCCCGTGGCTCTCCCCGCGGGCGCCCTCGAAGCGCTTATAGCAATTGCGCGTGCATCGACTCACGGGTGCGATCATACCAGCACTAATGCACCGGATCCCATCAGAACTCCGCAGTTAAACGCGCTTGGGCGAGAGTAGTACTAGGATGGGTGACCTCCTGGGAAGTCCTCGTGTTGCACCCCTCCTTTTTGCCCGTTTCCCGAGCGGCCCCCTGCTTCCCCCCGCCGCACGCCTCCTGCTTGCCGCATCCTCTTCTTTCATCCTTCTCAGGGCCCGGGGCGAGGACCGCACGATCTAAAGATCCGGCGGTCGGCGTAGCGATTCCATGGCTACTATAAGGAAAACGGCCTCCGGAAGCTGCTGTAAAAATCTGGGCGCGATCCGACGGCCGGATCGCAGCTTATGGCACTTTTGGGCCGCCGTTCTGGCCCGGCACGAACCGGAACGCTGCGGGGCTCTGGTCGCGCTTCCCCGCGCCGCCCTTCCTCGTGCGGAGGAGCTTGAGCAGCGTGGAAGGCTCCCGTGGCTCTCCCCGCGGGCGCCCTCGAAGCGCTTATAGCAACTTGCGCAGGCATCGACTCACGGATGCGATCATTCCAGCACTAATGCAACGGGATCCCATCAGAACCCTCCGCAGTTAAACGCGCTGGGGTGTAGCGTAGTACTAGGATGGGTGACCTCCTGGGAAGTCCTCGTGTTGCACCCCTCATTTTTGCCCGTTTCCCGAGCGGCCCCCTTCTTCCCCGCGCAGCTCGGCCTCCTGCTTGCCGCATCCTCTTCTTTCATCCTTCTCAGTGGCCCGAGGGCGAGGACCGCACGATCTAAAGAGCCGTGCGGTCGGGGGGTTTTTTTTAGCGATTCCATTGCTACTATAAGGTAAACGGACTCCGGAAGCTGCTGGTAAAAATCTGGGCGCGATCCGACGGCCGTAGATCGCAGCTTATGGCACTTTTGGGCCGCCGTTATGGCCCGCGTGGCACGAACCGGAACGCTGCGGGGCCCGGTCGCGCTTCCCCGCGCCGCCCTCCCTCGTGCGGCGGAGCTTGAGCAGCGTGGCAGGCTCCCGTGGCTCTTTCCCTCTGCGAGGCGCCCTCGAAGCGCTTTATAGGCAATTGCGCAGTGCAGTCGACTCACTGGGTGCGTTCATTCAAGCACTGATGCACCCGGTCCCATCAGAACTCCGCAGGTAAAACGCGCTTGGGCGAGAGTCGGCGAGAGTAAGTACTAGGATGGGTGACCTCCTGGGAAGTTTCGTGTTGGAACCCCTCCTTTTTGCCCGTTTCCCGAGCGGCCCCTGCTTCCCCGCGCCGCACGCCTCCTGCTTGCCGCATCATATCTTTCATCCTTCTCAGGGGGGCCCCGGGGCGAGGGCGAGGAACCGCAACGATCTTAAAGATCTGTGCGGTCGGCGTAGCGATTACATGGCTACTATAAGGAAAACGGCCTCCGAAGCTGCTGTAAAAATCTGGGCGCGATCCGACGGCCGGATCGCAGCTTATGGCACTTTTGGGCCGCCGTTCTGGCCCGGAACGCTGCGGCGGGGCCCGGTCGCGCTCCCCGCGCCGCCTCCCCTCGTGCGGCGGAGCTTGAGCAGCGTGGCAGGCTCCGTGGCTCTCCCGCGGGCGGCCCTCGAAGCGCTTATAGCAATTGCGCGTGCATCGACTCACGGGTGCGATCATACCAGCACTAATGCACCGGATCCCATCAGAACTCCGCAGTTAAACGCGCTTGGGCGAGAGTAGTACTAGGATGGGTGACCTCCTGGGAAGTTCTCGTGTTGCACCCCTCCTTTTTTGCCCGTTTCCTGAGCGCCCCTGCTTTCCCCGCGCCGCAGCTCCATGCTTGCCGCATCTCTTCTTTCATCCTTCTCAGGGCCCCGGGCGGAGTGAACGCACGATCTAAATATCCGGCGGTCGGCGTAGCGATTCCATGGTACTATAAGGAAAACGGCCTCCGGAAGCTTGCTGTAAAAATCTGGGCGCGATCCGCGGCCGGATCGCAGCTTATGGCACTTTTGGGCCGCGTTCTGGCCCGGCACGAACCGGAACGCTGCGGGGCC